>CM077166.1:93784296-94305551 GCA_039583875.1 Platanthera guangdongensis
CCAGCTGGTCAGTCAGAGTCCAGTTATGGAACGGACCAGCCGGTTACCATGAAGAAGGCCTATAAATAGGCTTATACTGTCTACTGAAGAAGTTGTTCAGATTGAGGATCAACACATCAAGTTATACAATGAAGATCTAGCTATTCTTTGAAAAATCAAGTGTGAAGATCTAAGAAGTTGGAGAGAGAGAGCTCCATCCAAGAAGTCAGCCGTTGGAACCAGGCTGAGATGAAAGGCGGTCCAGATTTGTTTGAATCTTAAGTAGCAGAGATCAAGGATCAACTACAGAGGAGATCAATCTTATTGAGTTCTACATTCAAGAAGCTTTGAAGAAAGCCAAGTCAGATTGATTTCAGCTGAGTTCTTCCAAGAACATCATCAAGAAACTCACAACTCTTCTCTCTTTTCTCAGAGTTGTTGAGTTACAATTTGTTGTATACAATTTATCCTGTAGGATCCTTAGGGATCTGAGTTTTGTAAACCTGTAATTATAAAGGCTGAGTGTAGGGCTTGAGTGCCTGAGTGTAGGAGATTGAAATCTCTGAGTGTAGGCCTGTTGTGGCTGAGTGTAGGCCTTGGTGGCTGAGTGTAGGCCTTGGTGGCTGAGTGTAGGCTTTGTGAAGAAGCTGAGTTGTAGGGCCTTGGGCCTGAGGTGTAGGAACCTGTGTTGTGGGTTCTGAGTGTAAGATCTGAGGATCTGAGATAGTGGAGAAGTTTGGCCGAATTTAGTACACTGCTAGATAGGCGAAGGGGGAAAGTGGATGTACCCAAACCTTGGGGAACCACTATAAAACTTTGTGTCTACTGTGTGCTGTGGTATGCTGTGATTGCTGAATGTGTGTTGTATAAAGTAGTTATAATTCTGTGTTAGATTCTGAATTCTACCTAAAAAGTTAAAAAGATTCAAGTCACCTATTCACCCCCCCTCTAGGTGTTTAAGTACAATATCTTTCATTGGCGGCCTTATTCTTCCTCTGGTTCCTGTTTCTCCTGGATGAGGAACCAGATACCCCTACATGCCCCAAGCCAGCTCCTTTGGCCTGAGCAGAGAAGGTATCAACCACTGGAAGAACTGTTTTTGGCATAGAGAAGCTCTTGACGATCTTCCTTTCTGCCGCAAGTTGTTCTTCCAACTTGTCGACTTCCTCCTGATTAAGATCAAGGAGCTTAAGAGACTCTGAATGCTTTGAAGTCAGGTCTAGGTGCTCCTGTCGGAGAGAGATCAAACTGGTGATCTCTTCCCTTAGGGAGACACACTCACCCTTAAGGAATTTCACACTTCCTTTTTCTCAGCCTTCAATCTCTTACGGCACTCCTCGAAAGTGTTGAGTAGAAGCTCATACTTCTCGAGGAGCTCCGCTTCACGGGCCGAAAGGCTATCCTCAGGGTCATCATCCTGAGACTCAGGATCAGATTCAGAGTCGAAGAGAGGGATGTGAGCCTTTACCTTCCCAGTAAATGGAGGGCATTCTCCTTCTGAGTCGGAGCGACCCACCAGCCCGAAGTAGGATTCCTCATCATCACTGGAGTCTGAGGAATCAGACTCACTCAGTGTCTTTGGCCTTTTGGAGATGTAGCTCCGCTCTTTCTTCTTATCTCTAGAGGATTTGTGCTCCTCTCCTTTCCTTTTTTCTCTCTTGCCTTGGTAGCAGTCGGCCACGACGTGTCCTGGCTTATTGTATCCAAAACAAATAATGTCATTGGAGCGATGTTTGTTGGTTTAGAAGCATACCTGTCAGAAGAATAATTTTCTTCTGATGCCTGGAGGAGGAGCCGTCTCTCTTTCTTTGATTCCTCATCTTGAGGAACTTCTTGAATTCTCGGGTGATGAGGGAGAAATCCTCCTCAGATAGCTCTGAACTGGAGGAGCATGGCTCGGAGTCCTCCTCCTCATACTTTTTCCTGGCACGGTATGAAACTGCACCCTTGCCCTTTCTAGAGTGAAGGGCTTTTAGGGCCACAGTCTTTTCCTTGTCTGCAGCCTTCTCTGCTTTCCTGGTGTTCAGTTGAAGCTCATAGGACATCAGCTTCCCAAATAGAATTTGCGGGTCTATTTCAGCAAGTCTGCCAAACTCTCGGATGGCGCAGATCTTTGTGTCCCATTCCTTAGTAAGGGACCTAAGAATTTATCATTAAGTTCACCATCAGTGAACACTCTTCCATATCCTTTGAGGGCATTGACAATCTTGAGGAAGTTCTCGAAGGTGACTCCGATCTCTTCTTAGGCCCTTGTCTGAAGGCCTCATATTTCTGGTTCAGGAGGGATCTCCGATCATCCCTCACTTCATCAGTGCCCTCCATTAGGATAATCAGGCAATGCCAGATCTCCTTTGCTATCCTGTAGTTGCAGAAGTTCTGCATCATTGAGTCATCGACCGCGCTGAGCAGAATGTTCTGCCCCTTCTTGTCAAGTCCCACCAGCACCATCTCGTCCTTGTCCATTTCAGAAATTTTCTTTGGCACTTTTTGGTAGGATCAATGGTGGATACCTTAGTGGGGACATAAGGTCCCTCCTCCACGATCATGAAAAGTCGAGGATCAACTGCTTCCATGTAGAACCTGATCCTTTCCTTCCAGATAGGAAAGTTGAGCATGGTGCACACTGGGATCTTGCCTGTGTACTTGAGTCCGTCCATAGTAGATGTTTGCCTTCTTCTTGACACTAGTGGCAGGATTCTACTCAAGGTGTGAACCTTTTTGATGAGTAACCTGGCTCTGATACCACTTGATAGTCCACCTAGTGTCAACTACCTTCACCTATGGGGGGAATAGGTGACGTGCAGCATTTTTGCGGAATTAAAATTGTACCTGCATAAGAAAACAAAACAGCACATCACAGAAGGGACACAAGCAAATTATAGTGGTTCCCCGATTTGGGTACATCCACTTTCCCCCTTCGACCTATCTCCCAACCAGGGACGACTCGGTCACTTCACCAACAGGATTGAAATCCAATCCTTGCACTAACGGAAGGAACCCTTCCACACATAGGAGACAAAACTCCCACAACACGGGTTGCACCCAACCCTTACAACTAGGAACCAACGTTCCTTTACAACAAAAATGAAACTAGAATGTATAAGAAATACAAACAACTTTTGGAGAATAAGGTGTCCCTCTTCGTTCGATGACGTGTTCTTGAAGTCAACGAACAGTCCACAACCCTAGATCTCTCTTGGAGAGAATCTCCCCGAAACCGGCGGCGGCAAGAAGGGCGGCGGCTCGGTTCTCGGGATCGGCGGCGACAATGGTGTGTGGCTGCTGCACTTTGGAGATTCAATCTTCGTAGCAAAGCTAGCAAGGTCTACAACGGTCACACTAGGATCGATCGTCTCGATCGATTCGGAAGGGGAAGGTTTTCCCGATCAACGAATCAAGAGACAAAGGATCTCTGGTTAGACGCGTGAGACGCTACGCTTGGCTAAGCTTCTGTCGCCGGAAGATCTGGAAGAATCACGATCAAACGGCCGGCGATCGACTAACACGAGCGACGATGGCGGCGGAGCAGGTATCGCAATCTAGGGCAAGGTCAGCAGCTCGGCTTTCTTTTTCTGTCAATTTCTGTTCAAAAATACGGGTATATTTATACAGTAGAATACACATTTATGACCGTTGTGGGTCCCACCAGAAGAAACCATAATATCGTTCAAAACAGCACCTCAACATTTGAACCGGTCCAGCGGGATCCAGAAAAATCGTCTAAGGCAAATCGGCGAGAATCGAAAGTGATTCTCGTCGAATCGGCGAGAATCGAAGGTGATTCTCGTCGATTCGGCGAGAATCAAAGGTGATTCCCGTCGATTTTGACTTATTGGCACGCTCTGATTTAGCCGGATAGAGACGGCGAGAATCAGCCAGTGATTCTCGCCGATTCGGCGAGAATCACTAGTGATTCTCAATCACTAGTGATTCTCCCCGAATCGGCGAGAATCACTTGGTGATTCTCGTCGATTAACACTTAGACGATTTTTCGTCTTTCCGCCCATGAGCTGCTCTTTGACCCATCTTTGCTCCTTGTCTGCTCTTGCATAATCACAGCCCTGTACTTGAAAGTAAGTACACTCCAATAGAGAGAGTACACGTAGGCCAACACACTGATCTGCTCAACGAGGGATTACGTCGTGCAGACCCGTGTATATTGACCTACTGCACCCTAACATTGGTGTGCACTTAGCGTGGAATAACTGCAAGCACAACATGAAATATTTTATCAAATCATTGTCTATTTACCTTAGCTTGTTCATGGGCTTCTTCAAATCAGGTACGTTGTGGATACAATACCCAACATATAGGAACACGCAGGTTCCTCAAACACGTGTATTTTTCATTCCTAAGTGGATATTCATGGGTTCTTTTTAATGTTATAACGATGACGCACACATGTGCTCACCACCCCTTAAAAGAATTCGCCCACGAATTCATTTAAGGCTAACCGTAACCAGAAGTCTGATAACAAATTGTAACACCCCCATCCGTCCCATGGCATATAACAGAAGGTCCATCCGGAACCCGATGCCATATACCACGGACAGTCGAAAGGGTTACATAAGAATATCCAAACTATCTAATTAATACTACTCGTCCTACACAAAGCATTCTAGCGAAAGCTTTTAAATAGTTGAAAGAACCCAAAACTTAAATCCATAATCATGATTGTCCACATCCACACAACAGGAATGAAAACCAAATACACTGAAAGGGTACACAGCCTTATGGCCTTACAAATATTCACTTAATAAGATAGTGTCTTACATACATCGGTTCGCGCGGGCCGGCCACTCATGAAAAAATAAAACAACTATTCTTTACGGCCTTCAAAGGCCAGCACAGCAACATGGGCTCCAGCCCGCTAACTTGAACTCGGCTCCGCAGCACCTGCAAGCAACATTCCACCGCACGGTGGCAAACACTGCAACGGTCAGCAAAAGCCGATCAAATTATAACGACCCCGTCCCTTTCATGGGATGGCGGTGCTCCTTCCATGCATATCATTAGCCCAGCTAAACAATTATGTAAAAACATACTTCACCACAGGTGTAGGCTCGCACGGCCAAACACCCCGTGCACTCAGGGAACATTAACAGTGAATCCTGACACTTTAGCGTCTTCACCACCGCCCACAGGATGGCAACAACATGAGCATTTTATCCTTTCTGACCACTGTCTAAGGCTCCCGACTATGCCAACGGCCAGTCCTCTTTTCGGGTCTCTCGCACCGAACCACATAACAAAGGCCCAATTCTACTTGCCCATTGCTCAACCGCGTAGTTCACCTTAAGACGTACGTACGGGCCAAGCTTCTCTCGGATCCTGACATTTCCAAACAATAACATAACCCAGTTATGTTCAAGGTCGGTTCCCAGACCGCCAAGATAGCAGAACAATGATTCCGCTCAAATTTTCGGGTTCACCTTGGAGCAAACCTCCAAGGATCCCTGCTGTAATCTACCGCATAGAAACCCGAAAGCCCAAAGCATGAAGTCTTCTCCGGCAAATCATAACAAATAAACATCACCGATCCAGACCAACATGTCCAGGTAGGCTTCACACACAATGCCTATGCCCGTACTTCGATTACGGACTCTATATGCAACACAAGTGGGACTATTCACATCAACCCCAAGGAACACCACGCACTCACCGCACACTCACGGGAGCGGGTTTCCCTTATGCAAAAAGGAAGAGCTTCACATGCTCAAGTGGAGAATCGTTACCCTTTTAGTTCGCTTTTGCGCCATGGAAAAACTACACTGATGGAAATCTTCGCAACGAACTTTCCTCCACGGATCCGCTCTCAGATCTCAAAACGGTGCTCCGATGCTCCGCCGGCGGCCGGAATCCTCCTTCTTCTTCCTCCTCTCTCTAACTCCTTGGAAAGAGAATGGTTTGGAGAAAATGAAGAATTAACTCCCCCATTCCCGGCCTTAACAGAGCATGATACCGCCTGAACCATTGGATCTCACTTAAAGAAAATGAACGGCTCAGATCTGCACAAAACTCCCCAGACCTGGGCCGAACACGGCCTCGCACACGGCCGTGTCCCAGGCCGTGTGCCTCGATCCAGGCACGATCGTCGAACACAAAGACTCACACGGGCTCAGACACGCCCGTGTCTCACTCGACACGCCCGTGTCGGGTCCTCAACACGCCCGTGTCCTGGGGCATGTCACATATAACCGCCACGCCAACCTACACGACCCTTGGAAACATGTGTACTGACACTGGTAGGCACACGCCCGTGTCAAATGACACGCCCATGTCATTAAGCCGTGTTTCTTGTCGTGTCCTTATCGGGATAAAATCGGCCAAAACACCATGCCATACACGGCCTTGGACACGCCCATGTTCGAGGACATGTACCCCTATACAGGCACCAAAATCCCTTTTTATGCGACGAACTCAAATACATTTTTCGGGGCGTTACAATACACACTACCGGGCCTAGACATCCCATACACCTCTATACACATCCTAGGTGCACTCTAAAGTCTTGCGTACTATTTCCTGGCTACCCACCAGTCTTTTTGGTCGACTGTGCATTCTTGGGTATCGTCCTCCAGACCGCAGTGTAAAACAACCCACTGGCCCCTCAAATCCTCATACCTCGCCAGAGTCACCGTACTGTCACCGGTGTGACGATTGGCCCAATACTGCATGACCCGCCACAGGTTTATGCATATGAAAGATATTCCAACCCGAGACTCCAGCTCGCAGGACCAACCCATCCTGAATCCATCCAATCCATCACGGGTGAGATTGCACACTAGTGCCTTTATTCTGAATCACTCCAACACATCACGTGTGAGATTGCACACTAGTGCCTTTATTCTGAATCCCTCTAACCCATCACGGGTGAGAATGAGCATCAATGTCTTGTCCTATTAGACTACTCTTGTCTAGTGTTTGTTACACCTTGTAGTTTATGGTTAATCCCAGAACTGCCCAGGGGATGCCCGGTGAAGGGCTCTCGAGGGCACTAGGAACTACGATGGGTTGAATCCCAAAGCTCCCTTTCGCAAGTATATTTATTTTTATTAATATCTACCGATGATCCATACCCAGCTCCCGTTGTTACTCTAAAACGAACCTAATGAATTAAGTTATTATTTGGGAATTTGGCGGTCTTCTGTCGGACTCCGTTCTAGTTATTGTCCATGGGGTCTTGCACTCTATCGCTCGATACTATGGAATGACCTACTGGACACCAATCAGGGTTTGTCTTCCCAATGTAGTTACCAACTCAACCTTCTATCATATCCCCTGTGGGTCCCAGTGACATGTATTACATTTTGCTAAGCGCACCCATGACCTAAGTTGACCTGTATGACGTGTCATCCAAACTCTTGGGTCAGATGCCCCTAAATAGTTATCATGGTTGTTATGATGTATGATAATGATTGAACTAGGTTTCATTATTTTTTTTCTAAGGGATTAAGGGGCCTAAATTAATTCTTTTAATTGCTCAACCGGGTCACCTTGAACATGAAGTACTATATATAATGGTTCAATCTACCTAAGAAATTTACTAGGTGTTCTATAAGGTTAAATATTGCTGCCTATGAGATTTCATAGTATTTCCATGCAAATTCTATTTATTTCTCATTTAATATTAAAATTCCAATTCAATCACTTTCCAAATAAAGTACCTCTACTACTCAATCAAAAACTCTGAGAAAATAAGTGGGTGTTCATGATGATATAATAAGGCTAAGTGTAGAATTTCCCAATCTTAATCAATGATCTGACCTACCTTATATCCATTTAGACAATATTATGAAAATGCAATTATAAGGGTTTTAACATATACACACATCTAATAATTCTCAAATACTTTATCAGGAACCCAAACACAAGAACAATCCACTGTAAAATTTTTGATAATTTTAAAACAATAATTTCCCTTATTTTTAATTAATTTCCAAAAGGGACAAAATGGTAAAATCTACATAAAATCCAAGGAAACATTATTAAATAGGGCCATAAATTTTCCCAGAGGTGAACTTTGCCCTACTAGAGCTTGTGTCAAAAATCCATAATTTAATGAATTTATTTGCGCTATTTTCCAAATTTATTTCCTAACTAGACACATTTTCCAATAATTCCAAATAATGGGATCTTTGATCCCAAAAATCCCAAATTTCCCATGGGAGGTATATACCATTATTATGAGCCTCTGTCCAAAGTTTCATGGAGTTTCAATGAACCAATTAGGCTAAATCCACATTTTTCTATTTTTACTATTGGCATCCCAAATTTGAATATGTCAATCTCATGCATGTGGGATTTCCCAAACATGCAGAGGTCAAAATGACCTGAAATTTTTATCATGGATTTATCTTGACCTAATGAACATCCCACCCAAATTTGTGGGCATTTGGATTCATATATCTCCAAAAATACACTTAATTTAATTTTTAGTATTTCATCAAATACTATAGAAAAATTCTGACCAAAAATTCTCATTTTTGGTCAGACACTAGTTTTATACATAACACAAGCCTGGCTAAAATTGGAAGTCATAGTGACTTATGGTTTGGCTTGGTAATTTATTTTAAGATTTTCCCTAGCCTAGGACCAGCCTGGTAGAATGGCCCTACAGGGAGTTCTATGGTACCAAATTATGAGTTTAGGGTGTCATTTTAAGGGTAAGGTCAATCCCAACATTTTTATGTTCAGAGCTACCTCTGAAGGTGCCTCTAAGAGGCCTAAAGTTGACATTAAAAGTTACCGTAAAAGTGTGACAGAATTAATACTATTCATAATAAACATTTTAATTAAATGAACTGGAATTAATTTGGACGTCATCGGGTCATCGTCCCCATCAGCCAACGGTTGAGATTAAATCTTCCTGGGCCATGTTTGCTGGCTTATTCCGGCCACCTGGGCCGGTGCCACCACCGGTGATTATTGCCACCACCTTCGTTGAGGTGGTGGTTAGCGTTTCCCGGCGGTGAGGCTGCCGGAGGCGGCTCCTCCGGCTATCCCGAGCAAGAAGAAAAGCTTGGGAAATTTCACTCTTCCTCTCATGACATTAGGCTCAATTGAGCCTGATGTCTCGCCTTATTGAGCTAGATAGCTAGCACGGAGTGAGGTGAGTTGAATCGAACATGCAGCCGGGCTTGGCGGCATGTGAGGTGGCGGTGCTCCATGGCCGAAGCTTACTCCATCGAACTAGCCCGATTCTCTATTTTTTCAGCAAAAGCCTTGCTCCAGTAGTCGAACTCCACTCGTTTCCACCTCCTGAAGCTGATTGTGGGCTTAGATTTGGCTGGGAGTGACTGTGGGAGAAGTTTGAATTAAGGGGGTGGTCTTCCATGGCTTTGGAATATCCTCCTGGCCACCAGGTGTCCCCAAACCCCTCCACCTTGCTGGAATGATCCTTGGAAGCTCAGCCAACAACTTGGGCAGAGGAAAGGAGGGCCACATGGCCTCCATACTATCTCTCCGTCTCTTCTCTCTCCTCCTTTTCTCCAAAATGTCTAAATTACCCCCATGCATGAATTCTCTCTCCAATTTGAGGAGGGTAGGGGCTATCATTAACCCTGTAGGCTTCTCATGGGCCTTGGCTCATGGACTTTGACCATTGTGAATGGGCTTGGCCTCCCTTTTTCTTCCTTTAGGCCATTTGTTGACTTGTTGACTTATAGGGTTGACTTGGTCAATCTGATGAGTGAGCTCGCCCTACTTGATCGTCATGGTCCTTATGGAACCACCCAACTTTGGTTGGGCCATGGTGATGCCCTATTTGGGTTAATTGGGCATTTAGGTGTGGGTTTGACCAAATTATGGTTTAGAGTTGACATGGGTCAACTTGGGTCAATAGGTGACCCAATGATGTGTCTTATGGTTCACTTAGACTGTTATTATGGTTAGGGGTGTTGTGGTGGGGCCTAAGTGTAGCTAAGCCCCCAATTTGGGCTAATTTGACTTGGGTTAACTTAGGCCCTATAGTGGGTCCCATGTGACTACACCCTAACTCCATGGTTCAAACCTAGCCTAAACTCATGCCCCCACCACATGTCCTAACCCAAACCAAGTAGAGGGGTCTAATTGGAAATGAGATGTTACAAACCCCAATAAACAAAAAAAATATTTTCGGCCCCGAAATTTAAGTTCGGGTCTACGGGGTTTCTATACATAAAAAAAAAAATTAATTACTTTAGACAAAAATTAAAGTATTACCTGAGGTAAAAAGTTCCAGGTGCCGCTCTGACATCAGATCCCTCGGCTCCCAAGTGTGCTCCTCCCATCCGTGGTTGGACCACAAGACCTTCACTAGGGGAACCTTTTTCTTCCGCAACACTCGGACTGCGGTATCATCGATCCGCAGCGGCTCTAAGTGAACTTATCTGTCAAATGTTAACTAGCGTGCTGTATTGGTGACATGTTGCTCCAGCCGAAGGAGAGCCCTCCGTAGCGAAGAGATGTGTAAGACATCGTGCACTGTCCCTAACTCTGCCAGCAGCTCCAGCCAGTAGGCCAAGGGGCCGATCCGCTCTAGGATCAAATATGGCCCCATATATCGAGAACTGAACTTTTTGTGCCTCTGCACACAAGAAACACCATGCACTGGACGTATCTTCAAGAACACTCTGTCCCCTACCTGGAACTCCACCTTTCGATGTCGCACATCGTAGTATTTAGCCTGCCTACTTTGAGCCTCCAGCATCCGGTCCCTGATCTGTCGTATCTGAGCATCCGTATCCTCAATGTATTCCGATCCAAGTGCCCTAGGGTCCTCATCCTAAACTCAAGATAGCGGTGTCCGGCACTTCCTCGCGTAAAGAGCCTCGTAAGGTGCCATCCTAATGCTCGCCTGTTGACTGTTGTTGTAGGAGAACTCAACCAGTGGCAACAGTCTCTCCCAGGTACTCCCTGTATCCAGTATACACAATCGTAGTAGATCCTCCATGGTCCTGATGGTCCGCTCTGTATGACCGTGGGTATGTGGATGGAAAGCGGTGCTAAAAGTAAGCTGAGAACCCAAGTATGCTTGTACCGCTCTCCACTCCCTAAAAGTGAATCAACCGTCACGATCCGAGACAATCGTCCTGGGGACCCCATGGTACCTGACGAACTACTCCATAAACAACCTCACCAAAGCCACAACTGAGTTGTCCTTCCTGATCGGTATAAACCGGGCCACCTTGGTCAATCTATCGACAATGACACAAACAGAATCGTGCGCTGAGTGGGAGTGAGGCAATCCATGCACAAAGTCCATAACAATATCTTTGAACGTCCACTCAGGTATCGGTAGTGATAGTAGTAATCCTCCTTGGCTCTTGCACTCTGCCTTTACTCACTGGCATGTCTCGTAGTGTGTCACATAGAAGATGATCTCCCTCTTCATTCTCGGCCAATACATGCTCCTCCGTAGATCCGCTGTCATCTTGGTGATACCGGGGTGCACTGAGTGCCGAGAATAGTGTGCCTCCCTGAGTATATCCTCCCGGATACCACCTCCTGCGGGTATATAAACACGACCATGGAAATTAACGAGGTTGATGGAGACGACGGCCCCCAACATGATGAAGACGGCGACGACCTGCATACGGAATATTTTTCCCCTCCTCCAGTCAAAGACTTGCAGCGCCGTGGTGATCTAGTTGAGCGACGCTACAATCTCCGCCCTCGGCGGAAGACTGCAACTTAAAATTTTATTTAAATTTATTTGCTATTTTATGAGCGTGTTTATTTCATCTATTGTTTAAAACTATGGTGTGTGTGTTATTTTTTTATTTGGGCTGCATGTAGCCAAACTCTTTAATGTAACCCTATATAAGGCCATGATGTGTTTATTTTCATTTCAAGTTGAATGAGAAATTGAAATTCTACCTCCAGTGGAATCTTCCCCCTCTCCCTCCTATTCTAATTTCGGCCCCCCTCTCAACCCTAGCCTTCTCCCTCTTCTTGGACGCCAACCTCCACTCCCTCCCTCATTCTCTCGTCCACCCACCCCTCCTCCTTCCAAGTTGCCAACCCTCTAGCCTCCTCTCCCTCTCATCCATAGCCGATCACCCACCGACAAGCACAACCGACCACCCCTTCCGCCTTCAAGGAAGAATCCGGCCACCCTTTCTCTCTAGGTGGCTAGATCATGGTGCTTGTGACAAGCTCTCGTGGATCTCGGCCAAGGCGTGACGCGATGAAGGAGGACAAGTTTCCTCTCCATCTGGCGCAACTCCGGCGGAACCGTGGAAGAGCGACTCAAGTGAGATAATCGGAATCATCTATTCCGGTTGGGGTAACGAAAATCTCTACCTTTGTGTGATTCCTTCCGTAGATAATTTCGTGGTGGATGTTCTTGGCGTTGGATTTAGAATCGTTGAATTTTCGTGGTTTTCTTTGATTGTTTGTGTTCATCTTAATTGAAAATAATTTCCGCAAAGGTTTGGCGAAACTCGTAACTTTTTGTTGGGAGAGATCTACCTTTTCTTGGATCGTACTTTTGGTAGATCTCTTTTGGTACAACCTTCTCTCGCTCGGACCGGGTGGGTCCTTTCAGGCAGAAAGGATATTGGCTTATCGCCTCTATCCGATCCTAAGCGGTTTGGCTACCCGTAAATTAGCGTTAACGTGATAATATTGCGCGGTGTTTGCATGGCGTGGTAATTTGTGCAAGTGGTAATTCGAATCGTAGAGAGACAAAACGTGTTAATCCATAGATCTTCCGGCGTTAAGGCTTTGGCTTGCATCAATTTGGTAACAGAGCGAGGTTCACAATAATTTCTTAATTGGCACCGTCCCCTGGTTATTGCACGTCGGCATGCACTTTTCTTGTTTATTTTCGACTCAAAATTTTCAAAAAACAATTCTTGCTGGTCTGTCAATAGTGGCCTAGATTTCTTATTTTTCAGCAAAGTTCAAAAAAAAAATTAATAAACTTCTTTTTGTTTCCAGTAAGAAAACACACAAAAAAAAATTTTTTTACCCTAACCATTAAGGGGAACAATTCTGAAAGTGAGGGTTAGGTCTACAATACTCTAGAGGGGGAGTGAATAGAGTATATTTAAATTTTGTTAGGTCTCAAATAAAAGTGCTGATACAACTTTTGCTGTAAACTGAAAGAGTGCAGTAATTAAGAAAACAGAGAATAGAAAATAATAAACTTAATCACAGCCACACACCAAGAACAAAAAGAAAAAGGTAGGCAACCATGCGACACAAGAAGTTTATAGTGGTTCCCCAAATCTGGGTAGTCCACTCTTCTACCACCCTTGGTAGGAATCCACTCAGGTTTTTGATTAGGTGTCTGACACCAATGGGTTTTGATCAGGTCCCCAAAAACCAACTCAAGTCTTTTGGTTATGAGACTTGCAACCAGGAATCACTTTTGAAGGGAGATAACAACCCTTTATACAGGAGGGGGTGAGAGAGTGATTTGTCTTCTCTGTCAACAATCAGAGAGAAAACTTATGTGGAATGGTGTTAGCAAACAACTCCCCCTGAGATGTAGAATGGTTCAGGTTTGCAGGAAGGTTTGCTTCAGGGTGATAGGTCTTCAATCAGAGTTCTTGACAAGTAGTGATGTAGGAGCTTCTTGACTGATTTGATATCTGTTGTCCTTGGAAGTCCTGGAGAGAATTTTGAAGAAGAAGACTCTTGATATTTTATGATTGTTCTTCTTCTTCTGAATGAAGATCATTGCCTGTCACTGTGAGCTTCAGTATGATTTGCTTGTGTGAAGCTTTTCTACAACTATATGAATTCTTGCAGTCAATCTGTGTGTGTCACTCTATTATTTTTTTACTAAGTCTGTTCTTGTTCTGTATATGTGATTGTCGATCTTCTTTTCTTCTATATCTTTTCAAAAATTTGAATCCTCTGTAATTAATGCTGACGCCTTGAGAATAATCAGCATTTAATCATTTCCTCAACTGTCCCGTGGAAAGTCGGCAAGTAATTTTCCTGAAGAAGACTGTAATCAATGCTCCTTCTAACGGATACATTCAGAGAATGTAGAGCATTAATTACTCAGGAATTTCCGCATTAGAATGGGGACAGAAGGCCCGAAATGGCTAAGTCTGAAGTCGTCAAACAGTTGGCAGAATTCGTCGAACTGAATTACCAATTCGTCGAGCTGAGATATTAAATTCGTCAACCAGACGGTTTCTGTTCGTTGAGCTGAGTTCCAAGAACGTCGAGCTGATAACATAACTTGCATGCTTTAGAACCTTTGCCTTTTCTGTCTGAAGTTCGTCGAGCTGACAATTGCATTCGTCGACTGGAGTTCAGCAACCATTCTGGACTTAGTCGAGTATTTTGTGTTGACTGATATTCTGTGTGTCGACGTGAATCTTCTGGTGTCGACACAAGTTTTCTGGTGTCGACATAAGTGGGTGTTGACTGATTAGTGTAGGTGTCGACACAAATCTTTTGGTGTCGACATAGCTGGTGTCGACACATGCCCTAAGTGTCGACACAAATCTTCTGGTTCCAGAATTAGTCGAGTAGAGTTCTGAGTTCGTCGACCTGAGAAGTTGACTTCGTCGACTTGAGAAGTTGTGAGCTTGAGATCCAAGTTCGTCGAGCTCAGAATCTTGTTCGTCGACCAAAGTCTGAAGTTGGACTTAGAATAATCTGAAGTTATCCTGACTTTAGTTTATTAAAGTATCCCAGTTTTCATCGACCAGAGAATGAAGATCATCGAGCTCAACTCAGAGAAATATCTCAAGATCGTCGAGCTGAGAACGTCTTTCGTCGACCTGAGTTCGACGAACGTTGAACTCATTTTACTTTGTCTTGAAATCTTCTAAGTCTTGAGTCTCCGATAGTCTTGTTGATACCTGGTCCATCTGATGTTGACTCTAAGGACTTCGACTAGACTCTAGGACACAACTTTGACCCTGGCTATACATGTTGGGTCACATCCTAAGTTAGTGAACCTAGCCAAAATCAACTAGGGATCCAACAATCTCCCCCTATTTGGGTGAGGTCACTAATAGACTCAAAACATACACATAAAAATAAACAAAGCAAGAAAAATATATATCTGGCAGAGAATTACCAACACATGCAGCAGATATATATGTTTATAAGCTTTGTTTAAACAGATAACACAGTTTCACAGCAAATGCAGAAAGAAAAGCAAAGAAATTAAAACAAAGTAAGGATTACTTCTTCTGCTTCTTCTCTATGGACTTGTCTTCTTTAGTCTTTTCACTTGGCTTTGTAAAGATAATTTCTCTCTTTGGATCCAAAGCTTGTGCCTGTGTCATTGTCATGTCAGCTGCCCCAATAATCTTCAGGGATATAGTTTTGGGGAAAACTTCTTCAGGATGTAGCTTCATGTAGTCATAAACATTGAACAGTTTATTTGCTTTGTCAAATCTTTTGAGTTCTTCCTTACTGTAGTTGGACATAGTGGAATATCCTGATATATCTTTGCCTTCAGCTTTTGCTTTATTAATCAAGGATAGACCAACAAGTTCCTGGAACCTGGCCATTTTAGCAATGTTTGCTGTTTCAGGATACTCAAAAGGAACAGGAGGTGAATATGGTCTTTCAGGACTTTTAGCTTTCTGATCTGCAGGGATACTTTGTTGTTGCTGCTGATGTTGTTGATGTTGTTGATGTTGAGTTTCTAAAGAGTGATGCCTTTGCTGACTGCTTCCAGAAGATCTCCCTTGATGTCTTTGATAAGTTTGAATAGGGGCAGATCTCTGAGAGTTAGAGCCAGTGGCACCAGCTGATGGAGGAGGTGGAGGAGGTGGATCTCTTCTGTATCACTTAACTGGAGGAGAAGAATATTTTCTGCTTCTTTTCTTCTCCTTTTGCTGATTTTTAGACAACCACATCCATGTTGGCATTCCTTTGTAAGGAGTAATATTTTGGAGGATATAGAATGGGGTGTCATTCTTTGAGCTTGGCTTAGCAGTAGCAGGAGGAGGGGCTTTCCTTTTCTTTGACAACATTTTCTTCTTCTTCTTAGCAGCTTCTTCATCTGAATCTTCTTCATCATCATCTTCATCATCATCACTGGCAAAACCCTGAGGGTTATCATATAGAGCATCCAATGCTTTCAAGGTTTTATCATAAGTAGCAGTCTTTTCTGTAGCAGGAGCAGAGGTTTCAAAGGCTGGAATTTTAGCAGGAGTTGAAGAAGATACTATACAAGAATCAGAGGTAACTGGGACAGAGCTTTCAGATGCTGCCTTATTTTCTCCTTCAATATCAGCCAAGATCAACTCATCTAGATCTAGCATAGGGGAGTCATCCATCACAAAGATTGGTGCTGAGATAACTTCTGGAGGGGATGGAATGACTGCAGAGGTTGGTGCAGAAACTGGAATTATAAGGCTGTCACATAGTTACTTAGCAACTGCTTGACTAATAGGAGGAGTATAAGGAACAATAGCCAACTGTGGCTTAGTAAATTCTTCTGGAAGATACTGCATATGTACAGTGTTAAAGGTTTTCAGCAATTCTTCTAAGTTAACTGTGGGATTTAGAATAAAATCACTAACAGTTGTGAATTCTTCAGAATCTGACTCATCAAAATCCATGTCAGTATCAATGAAATCAATTAAATCTTTATCTATACAATCTGTATATGTTGCTGTGGGGACTGGAGTATTTGCTGGTGCTGGAGATGAAGTGTCTGAAGCTGTAGCTGCTGCTTCATCATCAGGCATCTCCCCTGCATGGTTTCAGTGGGGACTGAGGCCAGGCCCCTGA
Organism: Platanthera guangdongensis; assembly: GCA_039583875.1. Taxonomy (NCBI): domain Eukaryota; kingdom Viridiplantae; phylum Streptophyta; class Magnoliopsida; order Asparagales; family Orchidaceae; genus Platanthera; species Platanthera guangdongensis. The sequence continues at coordinate 93,800,977 of CM077166.1, forward strand.
CTGAGGAGGGGACAGCAGTGAGGGCAGATATTTGGGCAGATAAAGATTGAATGGTGGTAGCAAGAGGTGTGATGGCCTCTGTTATAAGGGATTTAAGAAGATGAGTGATGATAGTGATGATAGAGGATATGGTAGAGGTGTCTAATGAGAAAGTGGTAGATGGTGTTGTAGTTGGTGTGGAAGAGGTGGCAACTATTGATGGAAGAGAGGGTGGATCAGCAGGTATGTGAAGGTTAGATGTTGATGGGGATGGAAGGGTGGCATCTTGCATCATGGTGTCTGTGGGTAGGATGTAAGATAGTATGGAAGATAGATGTTGGGGAAGTGGAGACTATGGTGGTGTAGAGATATATGTGTCATGAGGGGATTCAGGAGGAGTGGGTTGTTGATTTTCCTGAAGGGATGAAGAGGGAATGTCAGTGATGGTGATTGGTACAGATGGGGTGACTGGGGATTGTGTTGTTGTTGGAAGGGGGGCTGGAAGAGAAGATGCGGAAGGAATGTTCTCTTCAGTAGGGTGGGGAGTGGCTTTGATAGCCCCTGTGCCTTCAAAAGCTTTGATGGAAGAGGTGTAAGCCTGAGAGTGCTTAGTGATGGTCCTTTACCATCTGCCAAATAAGGCACATGTCAGCCTTTTACTGACATTTATGAATATGGTCTGGGAAACCAGGGATTCAGCAGCCTTTTCCTGTAGGAAGATTCCAAGAACTCTTCCAAAACATACTTCCTTCTTAGTGTTCTTCTTCTTTATCAAATCAAACAGAAGTTGTGCCCAGTTGATTGGCCTATTGTTGATAATTGCACACATCACCAGAAATTTGTGTTTGGTGATATAGTCGTGTGAAGTGTGTTTTCCAAATAACACTTTGCCAACCAAATCTGCTAAGAACTTATAGGGCGCAGACAAGTGTTTCTTCAATAATTTGTTAGGGTTTTCTCCAGTATAATCCATGAGGCTTAACATCATATCTGATTCCTCTGCTTCAATCTCGAGGTCCTCATCTCCATTTCTTACTCCAAAGATTTCAGTTAAGATAGCAGGGGTTAGAGAGATAGAGTTACCCGCGATGGTGCCCGTCATGATGTACTCTTCTGTGGACGATAGTGTGTATAACCATTCCCTGATTTCCATGCTGTGTAGTTTGACCCTTCTCGTCATCAGGGTTTTTAGTTCCTGTTCTTCAAGGAGTTCCAGAATATACAAAAAGATTGGATCGGAGTGCTGAAATGAATCGAAATCCACGTCAAAGCCTGTATCGAACTTCATTCCTGTGAGATTGCTTGCCAGAGCCGCCATTGAAATCACCTGCAAGAAAGACAGAGAAACGGCGATCAAGTGCAAGGGAACAAAAAGCGCGGGATGGAGGTCGAAGAAAACCAAGATATAGGGTTTTCCAGAATATGAATCGATAAACTCCATTCCACGAAAATAAAATTGATTCTTCGAACTGAGGTCGACGAAATAATTTAGGGGTAAATAATTCGTTGAGCTCATCAAAAGAATTGAAGACGGTTCGTCGAACTTAGGTTGATGAATTTCTTCTGAAGCAATGCTCGTCGATCGCTGGTCGACGAAAATTGTTTCACTCACAGAGAGTTCGTTGACCTCCGGTCGACGAGTATCTCTCAAACTTTCCCCGGTTCGTCGAACTCCGTTGACGAACTTTGGAAAATTCATCGAATGCAGACAAAACTTAAGCTAAGTCTTCTCCATTGATCATTCCCAGCTGATTTAGAAAGAAAGCATGTTTTTTCTCATCCACAGGTTTGGTGAATATATCAGCTTTTTGTAAATCAGTGTAGATATAGACAAGCTTAATCTTATTTTTATCTACACACTCCCTAATGAAATGGCGTCTTATGTCAATATGCTTTGTCCTACTATGGTGAACTGGATTTTGTGCTATGGCTATAGCAGTAGTATTATCACAGAATAAGGTTGAATTATTTATGTTGAACCCATAATCTAGAAGCTGATTCTGTATCCAGAGCATCTGTGAATAACAACTGTCTGCTGCAATATATTCTGCTTCAGCAGTTGAAGTTGACACTGATGTTTGCTTTTTACAAAACCATGATACTAATCTCATACCCAAGAACTGGCAGGTTCCTGAAGTACTTTTTCTATCAACCTTGCATCCAGCAAAATCAGCATCAGAGTATCCAGTTAACTCAAATTCTGATTCAGCAGGATACCATAGGCCTAGATTAGGACTACTCTTTATATATCTTAAAATCCTTTTTAAGAAAATTAGATGAGATTCTTTAGGGTTCACTTGGAACCTAGGACAAAGGCATGTAGCAAACATAATATTTGGCCTACTTGCTGTGAGGTATAATAGGGACCCAACAATACCCCTATAAATTTTCTGATCAACAGGTTTTCCTGGTATATCAAAGTCCACAAAAGCATTGGTGGCCATGGGAGTTTTCTTAGCTGAGGCATCAGCCATCCCAAACTTCTTTAGAAGTTCTTTAGCATACTTTGCTTGAGAGATGAAGATGCCATCAGGAAGTTGTTTCACTTGGTGACCAAGGAAATATGAAAGCTATCCCATGCTACTCATTTCAAATTTAGAATGCATGAGGTCAGAAAACCTCTTGCACAATTTTGAATCTGTAGAGCCAAATATAATGCCATTTACATAGATTTGCACTAACAAGATTTGGTCCTTATGATGTCTAGTGAAACGGGTTTTATCTACAGCTCCTCTTGTAAATTTATGCTCTAATAAGAAACTTGTTAAGGTCTCATACCAAGCTCTTGGAGCTTGCTTTAGACCATAAAGAGCCTTATTTATTTAAAAACATAAGAGGGATAAGTTGGAGAAACAAAACATGGAGGTTGTTCTACATAAACCTCTTCTTGTAACACTCCATTTAAGAAGGCACTTTTCACATCCATTTGAAAGACTTTGAACCTTTTGAATGTTTTATAGGCAAGGAAGATCCTTATAGCTTCCAACCTTGCAATTGGTGCAAAGTTCTGGTCATAGTCAATTCCTTCCTCTTGTCTATATCCTTGAGCAATAAGCCTAGCCTTGTTCCTCACAATGACTCCTTGGGCATCAAGCTTATTCCTGAAAACCCATTTGGTTCCAATCACTGGGTAGTTTTGGGGTCTTGGAACCAAATCCCAAACTCTACATCTCTCAAATTGGTTTAGTTCCTCTTGTATTGCAAGGATCTAGTGGGGATCTTACTCAGCATCATGAATGGTTAGAGGTTCAACCTGAGAGAGAAAATAGGCATGCATCAAGTCTTGGTTAAGTTGATGCCTTATCTGTACACCTGCTGATATATCTCCAATTACTTGAGATCTGGGGTGATCCTAAGTGTGACAAAATCAGTGGGTGGAGTTAGTTGTGCAACATCATTTTGAATAAATTCCTCTTGTGGAATTATATTTGCTGTTGGTTGAGGCTCATGTTCTTCAGCTTCATCTACTTCACTATCTTCAATGACTTGTGGAGAGGGATGAGTGGGAACCTCTTGGGTGAGGTTTAGTCCATCCAATGTCTCACACAAGTGGGGTACCTGCAAGTTGCTACTAGTAGAAACTTCTTTCTCCTTACAATACATGTTAGTTTCATCAAAAGAAACATGAATTGACTCTTCTACTTTTAATGTTGATTTATTGAATACCATATAAGCCTTGCTTACTTGCGAGTATTCTAGCAAAACTCCCACTTCAGCCTTAGCTTCAAACTTTCTAATATATTTCTTGTTGTTATTATGTATATAGCATGTACAACCAAAAACTTTAAAATAATTTATTTTAGGTTTCTTCCCTTTGAGCAATTCATAGGGAGTCTTGTTCTTCAGTTTGTGAATTAAGCTCCTATTCAGGACATAGTTTGTAGTGCTTACAGCCTCTGCCCAAAATGTTAGTGGCATGTATGCATCAGCAAGCAATGTACCTGCAGCTTCAATGAGTGTCCTATTTTTCCTTTCAGCTACCCCATTTTGTTGGGGAGTTCTAGGAGCTGGGAAGCAATGTCTGATACCTTCCTTCTCACAGAACTCATGCATAAGAAGAGACTCAAACTTTGTGCCATGATCACTTCTGATCAATGCAACATGAGTAGAGAACTCAATCTATATGGTCTAGAGAAAATCTGTAAGAACCTTGAATGTATCTGACTTTATTCTCAGAAAGAATACCCAACTGAACCTGCAGAAGTCATCCACTATTACTAAAGTGTAAGATTTCCCTCCTAGGCTTTGTACAGCAATGGGTCCAAAAAGATCCTAGTGTAGAAAGTATAAGATCCTAGGTGAATCACTCTTATTAATTGATTTAAAACTAGTTTTAGTTTGCTTGCCTAATTGACAAGCCCTGCAGAGACCTTCCTTCTTGTAGGGAGCAGAAGGTAGACCTCTAACAAGGTTGTGCTTAGATAACCTAGCAATGTTTTTCAGGTTTACATGTCCTAGTCTTTTGTGCCATAAGTCATTCTGATTACTAGTTAAATTCAGTAAACAAATATCAGTTGTGGCAGAAAGAAAGTTTACTAAATAAATGTTTCCTTGTCTACTTTCAGTTAAAACAGTTTGGTTATTTTTATCAATGATAGAGCAGGTAGATGGGTTAAAATATACCTGATAACCATCATCACATAATTGACTTATGGAGATGAGGTTATGCTTCAGTCCACTTACATATGTCACCTTTCTGAATGTGACATCTCCTATTTTTATTTCTCCCACTCCTTCTGACTGTCCACATTTTGAGTCACCGAAAATGACTTTTGGACCCAGCTTAGACTTATAGTTGAGTAGGATGTCCTTGCTGCCAGTCATATGCTTGGAGCAGCCACTGTCCAGGTACCAAGTTTCAATTACCCCTGGACAATTCTTCACCTGCAATATAGACAGTTAGTGATTTTTGACCCAGGTTACCTTGGGCCATTTGTATGGCTGATAAGAGAAACTAGAAATAACAGAAAATTCTGGCTGAGATTTATATCCTAGGGGGTGGTATCTCCTAGGTGGAATGGTCCAGTCAGCAAGGGGATTAAATGATTTCCTAGAAGTATTTAAGTTTCTGTTAAAGTTATAGTTTTGGTTAAGTATTCCTACGTTCGACGAATTTATGTAAGTTCGTCGACCCGAGTTCGACGAATTGGGTTGAGATCGTCGATCTCTGCCTAGAGAATGAATATGTTCATTCTCTGTACCCCACATTCGTCGATCTCTGCTCGACGAACCATACAAAGTTCGTCGATCGCAGTTAGACGAATAATAATAACTATAGTTGGCGTTCAGAGTTCGTCGATCGGGGTTCGACGAACTGGCCCCTTTTTGTCGATCTGAGGTCGACGATAATTGTTGAACTTTGTTTTTTTGGGGTGTTTTCTGTTTTTCAATGTTCTCCTTAGTTTTAATTTGTTCAAGGATTTTATTTACTTTATATACTTGGTCAATATTCTTCTTTCCTTTCTCAGAAATAAAATTTATGGGTTGTGACAGGTGGTTTTTCTGAATAATAGGTGGTTCACTAGATGATGCACCTAATCCTAACTTACTTCCATTAAATCTAGCATTAGATATGTTAGTGATTTCTGTTAGTTGTTTGCTTCTTCCATTTAGTGATTCTTCTAGCTGCTTTGCCTTATTTAATTCATCTTTCAGAAGGGTGATTTGTTCACTAAACATATCTATTTCATTTTTCAATTTAGTGTTTTCTAATACTAAGCTATCATAGTTAACTTGTTTATCTCTGAGAAGTTTGATTTCCTTCTCATAGTTGATTAAGTCTAAACATATGATTTTAAAATCTAATTTGAAAGATTTTGAACTATATTCAAACCATGATAATACCTGATCAGCATCTGATTTAGAAGCTTCCTCATCTTCTAAATCTCCTTTTTCTGAGTTGCTTCTTGAGGCATCAATTGCCATGAGGCAAACCTCTTTTGCTCTTTCCTCTTCTTCATCTTCACTGGAGCTTGAATATGTTGACTCCTCTTCAGTATCACTCCAGGTCTCAGCTACAAACCCCTTTTCCTTCCTCTTGTGTTTGCTGGAAGAGGGTTTGCTGGTGAACTATTTTCTGGAATCCTTTTCCTTTTCTCTTCTCTTCTCCTTCTTCTGATTCTCTGGACACTCAGAGAGGAAGTGCCCAGGCTTTGTGCATCCATAACACACCACTTCCTTTATTGGTGTCTTGTCGTACTTTGGCATGTCATCCTTTCTTGCTGACTTCCTCCTGAAGTCCTTTCTAGCCATCTTGAAGAATCTCTTTGCAAAGAGACTCATGAGCTCTTCATTTGATGCAGTGGTTTCTGATTCTTCTAAGACTTTGAATGCGATGTTCTGATCTCTTCTGGGTGTAGGAGGTGTTCTTTGTTCAGCAGCCTCCCTTATCTTTATTAATTGCTAATAAGATTTCAGTTTGCCCAATAAAGATTCATTTGACATCTCATTCAGGCATCTGGCCTCCTTGATTGGCCAAATTCTTGTGTCCCATGAGCTTGGGAAGCACATCAGAATTTTGTTTGTCACTTCAGTGAGAGTGATGACCTTGTCCAGAGTTTTTAGCTCATTAATAATTGAGCTTTATCTGTTATACATCTCTGACACTGTCTCAGCTTCCTGTTTCTTGAAATTCTCATATTGGGATATGAGATTTGATCTCCTATCCTTCCTTTCATCAGCTGATCCATCAACCATTTGGTTTAGGGAATCCCAAATGGCTTTTGCTGATGTGCACTCAGCAACCTTCTAGAAAATGTCATCAGACATTGTTTGTGTCAATATGTTCATGGCTTTTGCATCAGCCATCTTGGCTTTCCTGTAAGCATCATTGTAGTCTGGAGGAGGTACTGCAGTCATATTTGTAGAGCTACTTGGAGGAGCTGCAGGTGGTGGAGGTACTCCTGTTAAGATGGAAGCAAAAATATCTTCATCAATAGAATTCATGTATAGCTTGATTCTTGCCTTCCGGATTCCAAACTTTTGCAAGTTGCAAACTGGAGGTCTGGTGCTTGCATAACCTTTATTATGTGTCATGGTTGTGTTTCTAAGTTAAATGTGAATAAAGTGATGTGTAGATCTAACTAAGGATCTTTGGTTCAAGGGTTAACTTGTCTAACCAAAGGAACCTTGCTCTGATACCAATTGAAAGTGAGGGTTAGGTCTACAATACTCTAGAGGGGGCTGAATAAAGTATATTTAAAATTTGTTAGGTCTCAAATAAAAGTGCTGATACAACTTTTGCTGTAAACTGAAAGAGTGTAGTAAATAAGAAAATAGAGAATAAAAAATAATAAACTTAATCACAGCCACACAGCAAGAATAGAAAGAAAAAGGTAGGCAACCAGACGACACAAGAAGTTTATAGTGGTTCCCCAAATCTGGGTAGTCCACTCTTCTACCACCCTTGGTAGGAATCCACTCAGATTTTTGATCAGGTGCCTGACACCAATGGATTTTGATCAGGTCCCCAAAACCAACTCAAGTCTTTTGGTTAGGAGACTTGCAATCAGGAATCACTTTTGAAGGGAGATGACAACCCTTTATACAGGAGGGGGTGAAAGAGTGATTTTGTCTTCTCTGTCAACAATCAAGAGAAGACTTATGTGGAATGGTGTTAGCAAACAGCTCCCCTGAGATGTTGAATGGTTCAGGTTTGCAGGAAGGTTTGCTACAAGGTGATAGGTCTTCAATCAGAGTTCTTGACAAGCGGTGATGCAGGAGCTTCTTGACTGATTTGATATCTGTTATCCTTGGAAGTACTGGAGAGAATGTTGAAGAAGAAGACTCTTGATATTTTATGATTGTTCTTCTTCTTCTGAATGAAGATCGCTGCCTGTCACTGTGAGCTTCAGTATGATTTGCTTCTGTGAAGCTTTTCTACTACTGTATGAATTCTTGCAGCCAGTCTGTGTGTGTCACTCTATTATTTTTTGACTGAGTATGTTCTTGTTCTGTATATGTGATTGTCGATCTTCTTTTCTTCTATATCTTTTCAAAAATTTGAATCCTCTATAATTAATGCTGACGCCTTGAGAATAATCAGCATTTAATCATTTCCTCAACTGTCCCGTGGAAAGTCGGCAAGTAATTTTCCAGAAGAAGACTGTAATCAATGATCCTTCTAACGGATACATTCAGAGAATGTAGAGCATTAATTACTCAGGAATTTCCTCATTAGAATGGGGACAGAAGGCCGGAAATGGCTAAGTCTGAAGTCATCAAACAGTTGGCAGAATTCGTCGAACTGAATTACCAATTCGTCGAGATGAGATATTAAATTCGTCGACGAGACGGCTTCTGTTCGTCGAGCTGAGTTCCAAGAACGTCAAGCTGATAACAGAACTTGCATGCTTCAGAACCTTTGGCTTTTCTGTCTGAAGTTCGTCGAGCTGACAATTGCATTCGTCGACTGGAGTTCAGCAACCATTCTGGACTTAGTCGAGTATTTTGTGTTGACTTATATTCTATGTGTCGACATGAATCTTCTGGTGTCGACACAGGTTTTCTGGTTTCAACATAAGTGGGTGTTGACTGATTAGTCTAGGTGTCGAGACAAATCTTCTGGTGTTGACATAGCTGGTGTCGACACATGCCCTAAGTGTCGACACAAATCTTCTAGTTCCAGAATTCGTCGAGTAGATTACTAAGTTCGTCGACATGAGAAGTTGACTTCGTCAACCTGAGAAGTTGTGAGCTTGAGATCCAAGTTCGTCGAGCTCAGAATCTTGTTCGTCGACCAAAGTCTGAAGTTGGACTTAGAATAATCTGAAGTTATCCTGACTTTAGTTTGTTGAAGTATCCCAATTTTCGTCGACCAGAGAATGAAGATTGTCGAGCTCAGCTCAGAGAAAGATCTCAAGATCGTCGAGCTGAGAACGTCTTTCGTCGACCTGAGTTTGACGAATGTCGAACTCATTTTACTTAGTCTTGAAATCTTCTAAGCCTTGTGTCTCTGATAGTTGGTCCATCTGATGTTGACTCTAAGGACTTGGCCTAGACTCTAGGACACAACTTTGACCCTGGCTATACATGTTGGGTCACATCCTAAGTTAGTGAACCTAGCCCAATTCAACTAGGGTTCCAACAAATTTCGTCTGTATTGTGTCGTTGAGTCAGTTTTTTTTCTTTCTGCATGCGCACATGATTAGGCACTGAATATTCCCCATCTTCCTCCCAAATGGCGGGCGAGCGGGATGCGGGTCACATTCCCGCTGTGATTGAGGAACTCTATCAGGAGTTCAACGATCAGTTGAAGCAGATTAGGGAGATGCTTCATGAATTAAGACTGAATCGAGCGGCTCCCCAAAATCAAGCCGCCAATCTGCTTGATGAAGGAAATAATAATAAAAACAACAAGCGAGCCCCACGTGCACCGTATGAGTTTTACTTTACTAGAGCCGTCCGGGTCAAGCCCCTATCTTATGATGGAATGGGTGAACACCAAGTCTTCCTGGACTGGGTGATGGAAATCGAATGCTACTTTGAGTGGCAAAATTTGACGGACGCGGATAAGGTGTGAGTGGCGCGAATGAAGTTGCTAGGTAGAGCCAAGATTTTTTGGTTAAAAGAGGAACGTAGTCTGAGGGCTGATAATGGCGACTTACTTATTGGTTGGGCAGGCATGAAGGCCATGTTGACGGACCAATATGTCCCGTTGTACCATCGAACACAGATGTTTGATGATTCGGCCACCCTTAAGCAAGGGAGTCGGTCAGTCTCAGAATACATGAGTCTTCTCAAGGACATGATGGTTAGGTGCGGTGTACGAGAGATGCCTGAAATCAACCTTTCTCGCTTTCGCAAGGGGTTAAACCCCGACATCCAGGGAAATCTGTTGCGTTATGGTCACACCGACCTAAACACCAGTTTTAATGCTGCACTAGATATCGAAAAGCACATCGTTTTTACGAATAATTCTCGTTCATATCAGAAAGGAAAGTCCATCTTAGGACCGCCTCCCACCACTACCGATAAGGATAAGGGTAAGTTCCAGTCCACGGACTCGAACTCAATAGTAGTGACGGCCAGGAATATTAGAAACCCAACGGGCGAGAGAGTGCCTGTAGGAAGAGTAAACAAAACGAATGCCACTTGCTTCGTGTGCGGTATTCAGGGTCACTATGCTGGTGATTGTCTGACTAAGCCAAAGACCGTTGCCTGTTGGATTCCACCTGTGAGTCAGATGACCTTATCTATGAGGAGGGAGACGATAGCGAGTTGGAAGGAGTGCCTAGTGATATGGAGGACGAGCATCATATGATGGTCATGCAGTGTATTCTGGCAACTCCATGGGCGTTAGATGACTGGAATAGGATAAATATATTTTCGTTGCATTTTAAGAGTGGAGAGAAATGGTGTAGGTTGATCATAGATAGTGGAAGTTGTATGAACGTCATTTCCGAAGCTGCGGTGACCTGAATGTCTTTAGTTACTGAGCCGCACCCTCACCATTATAAGGTGACATGGGTAGATAAGTCATCCCTCCCGGTATCGAAGCGTTGTTTGGTACCTCTTACCATCATGGCTTATTCGGAAAAGATTTGGTGCGACGTCATCCCTTTGGATGCTTGTCACGTTTTGTTAGGTCGTCCATGGCTTTATGATCATGACGTTACACACTTTGGTCGAGCTAACACTTATGAATTTAAATTTAATGGCAAGACCATAATTTTAAAACCCACTCCGCCTGAGGATCCTTTAGTTCCCTCTAAGGATACGGTTGTCCCGGTCGAAAAGAAAGCGTTAAGTTTGATAGGCAAGAAGGAATTTGCTCATGACTCCTTTATGGATGGAGTCATATATGCGTTAGTTTGTTTGCAGGCTAAGGAAGATGCGCCGTCATTTGAGAGTTTGCCAACGGCATTGAAAAAGCTCTTAGGTGAGTTTAAGGATGTGTATCAGGACGAGCTACCGTCCGAGTTAACTCAAATGCGGAACATGCAATATGCGGTAGATTTCATCCCGGGTTCCTCTTTGCCCAACCTTCCTCACTATAGGTTAAATCCCTCCGCACACTTAGAATTACAAACCAAAATTTCAGATTTATTGCAAACGGGGTTCATCCTTCATAGCAAGATCCCATGTGTCGTACCCTCCTTACTTTTGTAACGCCCCAAAATTTGTAGAGGGATGACCAGCGTTTCTGTCCAAGTTTGGGTCTTAGCTGAGAGTCGAACCGGGTTCGTCGAGAAGGAAAATTGGTTTCTGGCAGGGGGAACACGGCCTGGGACACGGGCGTGTCCCAGGGCGTGTCAGGCTCCAGTCGACGTTTTGGTTGGGAGGTCCTACGATCGTCGAGTAGAGAACACGACCTGAGACACGGGCGTGTATCAGGGCGTGTCGAGCCCGTGTCGACGATCGGCCCGGGGAGTCGACGAATTTCGCTCGACGATGTTTCGAGACAAGGCACACAGCCTAGGACACGGGCGTGTCCAAGGCCGTGTCAGGCAGTCGACGAACTTCACTCGACGAAGTGTTGAGACAGTGAACATGGCCTGGAGCCCAGGCGTGTTGAGTTAGACACGGGCAAGGACACGGGCGTTTCCAGTACCTATGTGAGTCTCGGGTTATTTTCGGGGCTGTGTCGATGGAGGCACACGGCCGACCACACGGCCGTGTCAGTTGGAACACAGGCGTGTCAGGTCGAACACGGGCGTGTCGGATGCCCGTGTGTTGTTCCAGGCGCATCGATTTTGACGACAAAAGGGGGACACGGCCCGGGACACGGGCGTGTCGTAGGCCGTGTTCGGCCCAGTTTTAGCATTTCAGGCCCGAATCAAGGCCGTTTGTTTCTTTAATTTGGGATCCAACGGCTGGGTGTTGTTCCTGATGGGATATTCACGGGATTGGACCCTTAGAAACCCTCATTTCTTTTGAGTGGTTCTCTTTCTATGACAAGAGAGAGAGAGAGGAGAGCAAAGGAAGAAGAAGAAGCCTAGATCCGGTCACCGGCGGAGCTTCGGAGCTCCAAATCGCGAGCCGAGTCCAGATCCGTGGAGGCTAGATCGTTGCGAAGGATTTCATCCGGATTTTTTTCCATGGCTAGGAAGAGGAGTCGGAAGGTAACGACACTTCTCCTCTCGGTTTTAGGATGCATGTTTTAGCATCTTTTCTTTTCTAGTTTTTGGGCACCAAACACTCAAATGAGAGGGGTTTGGGTCGCCAAGGTTCAAGAGAAACCTCCGGGTCGATTGAGTCCATCCCCGGCATGATTTTTGCATTAGAGATCCGCTTTGTTAGTGGATTAGGCATGGTGTGTGAAGCCGTAGTCGCGACCGTTAGTCCGACTCGGTGATGTTGCATATGAGGTTTAAGGATTCGTAGAAATCCACTGCGGCAAGGGGCTGTTTGTGATGTTCGTGTTATTTATGATGTTCTTCCCTTTATCTTGCATGAGTACGTGTGGCCGGTACCAGACAAGGTTAGCTCCTCATTGGCGATAGATGGTTTCCTTGGTGAACAAGGTTAGCTCCACAAGAGTGGTAGATGGTTTCCTTGATGCGTGTGAAAGCTGCAGTACGTATGAGGGATTATGGAGGAAATGTCTTGGTTTGTGATGTGCCAAGGCGTGGCTGTGTCTCCATGGTAGGCTGCCTGTCCCGTGACGTGCAAGTCATGTGTGGAAAGTGTCCCAGCGAGACTAGTCCCCTTTGTGTGAGACTGACGAGAACGCCGAGGATGGGACAAGCCCGGGCAATGAGGCCATGAGCGGGTGGGGTCCAGTAAGGGTTCTTAGAATCGGTCAGTGTGTTGGACAGAATCCTGACATGAGAAGTCAGAGTTTGCCGGCAAGCCCGGGTCTGCGACCGTGAGGGGGTGGGGCCTTGGCAAGAGTTTCGTATGGCGGCTTGTATGCCTTTGGGGGATTTTGGTTCCCCTTTGTTTGCGGCTTTATGAAAATGGGGTAATGTTGAGTACCCAAATGATGTGATGTTGTGCTAGATGCATACGCTATAGGGTGCCTTGGGTGAAGCCCGGGGGTTGCATTCATGTTGCATAGTAGGCCCTATTATTATATGCCCAACAATAGAGACCATGTATGATGCTTGAGACATCCAAGCCTGTTTCCTTAGTTTCTTTTCTTGCTTATGATTATTGAATACAAAGTGTTAACTTGCAGGTTGGAGGAATACCCCGGGGTCCGTTAGGGGCGGCCGGGAGGAGATGTGTTTGTTACACAGTTTGAGATCAGCCTTTGCTGACCCATGTTACTAATAATTTTTACAGGGCAAGAATCGCAAGTAGGAGCTAGCTCGCTGGCCAGAAAGGCCTAAGCCTCATGAAGTGTTAACTTTTTGTTGTAGCTCTACTCTTTATGATATTATATGTTTTGATGCCCTTGGTGACCGGCTTGCATGCCGAGGTATACTAGGTGTGCTTATGCACTTTCAGGATTGATGTATTATTTGAGTCTGGATTTACTCTTGTTGTAAGGCCTTAAGGCCATTTTGTTACTCTTGTAGACGTGGATAACTTCTAGTCTCTTTGGTCGTTTCCGATGCGATGTGTTTTGAGTTTTGAGTTTGGGTAGCATTATCATTTTATAATACTGAAGCTGTGGCGTCTGTATGTTGTGCGGCCCCGGCCGGACCCATATTATACGGTCATTACAGGGGACGTGTTACAATTTGGTATCAGAGGGAGGTTAGATCCAAGGTCAGTGCATAGAGAAGTTATCCACATAAGAGTAACGCGGGACCATGAGTGTCCTTATTGTTAAGTCTTGAGATTAGAGACTGATCCCTTGTTTCTTGTTTTCTTGAAGAGTGCAAGCAACGAGGCGGGTACGTCGAGAGCAAGAGAAGAACTTTCGGCGAGCAGTGCCACTGCTCCAGGTCTTTTGGGCATGGGTGTAAACCCGGCCGACTTCTACAGCATGCTTGCAGAAGCGATGGTGGGAGACCAAGCTGCAGCGGCAGCTCAGGTAGCAACCCCTGCAACATCGGACACGGCGACGGCCGTGCCAGGCGGAGAAGTCAGGCGAGTGGAGCCTTTGGCGAAAAGGGTGGTTGTCGGACATGGAGAACAGCACATGAAGTACTTCCTGAGCTTCCATCCCCCATCGTTCAAGGGAGTTGGTACGCCAATGGATGGGGAGGATTGGTGGGTTCGAATTCAAGAGATTTTGAGGGCGGCAGAGACGCTAGAAGAAAAGAAATCTGAGTATGCGGCATTCATGTTGGAAGGATACGCCAAGTTGTGGTGGGTGAGCCATAGCGGCCGCCAATTCCCTGGACGCACCGCGTTGATGGAGGAATTTCGGGATGCTTTTCTAAAGAGGTACATTCCCGTTTCTACACGGTTGGCCCTTCAGAGGCAGTTTCTGCACTTAATGCAGTGAGATAAGACGTTGGATGAGTATGTGCAGGAGTTCACCCGTTTGGGTCATTACACGGGAACGACGATGGCAGATGATGTAGAGAGGGATAACCTCTTCTACCAGGGGCTAAGGAACAATCTAAGGCAACCCCTCATTTCCTTGAAGAGAGCTCGTTTTAATGAGCTAGTTGAGGCTACCAGGATATTGGAGAGTGATCTGGAGCGAACCCAACGTCGTAAGGGTTTCACTCCCAAGCAAGGGGAAGGGAAGCCTCCGCCGTCCCAGGGAAAGTCTGAAGGGAGTAGGTGGAGGAAAAAGCCTCACACTTCCAGGTCTGGTGAGAAGAGCAAGTGGACGCCTGGAGGTTCTCACTCTAGGGGACCGCCGACTGCTACAACGGCGGTAAGGTGGGGCACATAGATCGTGTTTGTCCTCAAGGAGGAGCGGAGCAAGAGGCAAGGCAGGAACAGACAGTGCGCTCCGGCCCCAGTGCCGCAGAGAAAGGGAAGATGGCGGAGTCAAGCGCTTCTCGGTTCCAACCGGTGCAACCAAGGGCCTACAACCTTGGACAGCAGGAAGCGATCCGCCATACTGATGTGGTGACAGGTATGAGAAAATTTAAGTTTAAATTTTGTGCTTCATACTTTTATACTTTTATGTGTGATGTCTATGTTGTAGGCTTCGTATTAGTTTCCGGATACCCCGCTAGGGTATTGTTCGATACGGGAGCATCACACTCCTTTCATGCAGAGAGCTTCATCTGGAGAATAGGAGTTGAGTCTTTCTCGGCGGACGCGGAGCTGAATGTGAGCTTGCCCAATGGGTCATCCATGACCACCGGGACCAAAGGGTGGATCTGTTAGGAGCTGGACGGAGTGGACTTCGTTTTGGTAGCAGCTGTTTTACCATTGGTTGAGTTCGATGTCATTTTGGGCATGGACTGCCTTGCAGAGCAGCACGCCAGTATTGATTGCCTATCTAAGGTAGTGACCCTAAGGAGCAAAGGGCAAGCGGAAGTCAAATTTAAGGGCCTTTGTGGAGTGGCCTATTCCCTGATTTCGGCCATGCAATTGATGCGGGCGGTTAATCAGGGTAGTATAGCGCTAGTAGCATTATTGGAGGTTCGCCTCTCCCAGTTGTCTATTGAGGAAGTGCCCGTAGAGGCAGAGTTCAAGGATGTGTTTCCGGATGAACTTCCTGGAGCGCCTCCTCGGCAGGAGATCGACTTCTCGATCGAGTTAGTGCCGGAGGCTAGGTCTATGTCATCTCCTCCGTTTAGGATGGTACCAAAGGAGTTGGCTGAACTCAAAGTACAGTTACAGGAACTGTTGGAGTAAGGGTATATCAGACCCAGTTCTTCGTCGTGGAGCACGCCAGTGTTGTTTGTAAAGAAGAAAAACGCTAGTATGCGGCTGTGCATAGACTACCGAGAGCTGAATAAACTGACCATTAAGAATAAGTATCTGATTCCTCGGATAGACAACTTGTTCGACCAGTTGGTGGGGTCGGTTGTGTACTCAAAATTGGACTTGAAGTCAGGCTATTATCAGTTGCGAATTCTGTTCGAGGACATCCCCAAGACTGTCTTTTTATGAGGTACGGACACTTTGAGTTTACGGTGATGCCGTTCGGGCTGACGAACGCGCCATCTGTGTTCATGGACCTTATGAATCGAGTTTTTCGGAAATACTTGGATTCTTTTGTGGTTGTCTTCATTGATGACATCTTGGTGTATTCCAAATTGGAAGTGGAGCATGAGACCCACTTGAGAGTGGTCTAGCAAGTGTTGAGGGAGAATCAGTTGTATACAAAGGTCTCAAAGTGCGAGTTCTGGTTAGCGAAGGTGGCATTTTTGGGCCACGTGATTAGTGGGGATGGGGTGGCAGTGGATCCAACAAAAGTGGAAGCCATCAGAGAATGGCCAGTTTTGAGGACCGTGGCGGCAGTCCGATGTTTTTTGTACGTGCCGGGTATTACAGGAGATTCGTGGAGAATTTTTCGCGGATAGCTCTACCCCTCACCTCACTCACTCGTAAAGATCATAAGTGTGTGTGGACTCAAGAGTGCTGTCAAGCATTTGAGGCACTGAAGGAGAGACTGATGATGGCTCCAATCCTAAGTCTACCACAAGGGACCGAGGGATTTCAGCTCTTCAGTGACTCATCGGGATGTGGTTTGGGTTGTGTTTTGATGCAACATGGCAAGGTGATAGCTTTTGGGTCTAGACAGCTGAAGCCTCATGAGAGGAATTACCCCGTCCATGACTTGGAGTTGGCGGCGGAAATTTTTGCGTTGAAAATATGGCGACATTATGTGTATGGTGCAAAGGTGGATATCTTCACGGATCATAAAAGCCTGAAGTATCTCTTGGATCAAAAGGACTTGAACATGCGGCAACGCAGGTGGGTTGAGTTTCTTGGAGACTACGAGGTGGCAATTTAGTATACGCCAGGTAAAGCCAATGTGGTGGCGGATGCCTTGAGTAGAAAGTACTCGGGGCAAGGGAATTGGATCGAAGCTCATGATGAGCGGTTGGTACGGGAATGGGAGTACCTTAGTTTGGAATGTGTGGAGAGAGGCGAGTCCAGCGTGGCTCGGTTGAACTGGATTGAAATGCAGAACGACTTGTCCAATCGCATTCGGGAAGCAACTCGGTTGGATGTGGATTTTCAACCATATGTGATGGAGGCTCAAGAGGGCGAGAGCAGCGCCTGGGAGATGATTGAAGGGATTCTGAGGAAGCACGGAAGGGTTTGTATACCGCAGTTCGGCAAACTCCGTGAGGAGTTGATGTTTGAGACTCACTTCACAAAGTACTCCATTCACCCGGGCAGTACAAAGATGTACTTGGATATGAAGAAATCCTTTTGGTGGCTGGGGCTGAAGCAAAACGTAGCTTTGTATGTGAATCGTTGCCAAACTTGCGCCTTGGTGAAGGCCGAATGTCAGAAGTCGGGCGGGTTCCTGAAGCCCCTTCCAATCCCTGAGTGGAAATTTGATGACATCTCCATGGATTTTTACATGGTTTGCCTAGATCGCAGCAGGGTAATGATGCTATTTGGGTGATCGTGGATCGCTTAACCAAGGTGGCCCACTTCATCCCAAATCGGAAGGAGGACAGCGTGGAGAAGCTGGTGGAGTTGTATGTTCGCAACATTATGTGACTGCATGGGATTCCTAAGAGCATAGTCAGCGATAGAGATGGACGGTTTTCGTCCAAGGACTGGAGATTGGTTCAGAAGAGTTTGGGCACGAAGCTAAAGTTCAGTACGGCGTTCCATCCTCAAACTGACGGGCAAACCTAAAGAACGAACCGTACTATGTAGGATATGCTGAGAATGTGCATTCTTGACTTCGACAAGAAGTGGGAGGATCACCTCTTCATGGTAGAATCCGCGTACAATAACAATTATCAAGCAAGTATAAAAATGGCTCCATACGAATCTTTGTATGGGAGACGGTGTCGAACACCGATGTCTTGGACATAGGCGGGAGACACCAAAATTTTGGGAAAGGAGGTGGTGGTTGACGCTTGTGAGTTGGTACGGACCATTCAAGACCGGCAAGCAAAATACTTTAATGCTCCTCACAGGATGTTGGAGTTTGCGGTAGGTGATTGAGTATATTTGAAGATCAAGCCGTTTAAAAGGGTCTCACGGATTCACCGACTCAAGAAGTTGAGTCCAAGGTTTTTGGGGCTTTTTGAAGTTTTTGAACGGGTGTGAGAAGCAGCCTATCGGTTGGCGTTGTCCGCGGAGCTGAGTGGATTGCATGATGTCTTCCCTGTCTCCGTCTTGAGGAAAGCCTTGGTGGAGGCTAGTGTAGTGATCGAGCCGGCATCGGTGCCGATAGAGGAAGACTTGAGGATGCGAGTCTATCCAATTGCTATAGAGGATTCGGAGACTCAGCAGTTGTGGAATAAAGAGGTTAAACTCGTGAAAGTCAGATGGGACAACTGCGGTCGTGAGGAGCACTCTTGGGAGCGAGAACAAGCCATGCTAGAAGAGTATCCAGAGCTCTTCAAATCAGGTACCATTTAAGTTTTGTTCCCTTTTGCATTGTAATTTCGGGATGAAATTCTTTTAAGGGGGAGAGAGTTGTAACACCCCAAAATTTGTAGAGGGACGACCATCATTTTTGGCCAAGTTTGGGTCTTAGCTGAGAGTCAAACCGGGTTCGTCGAGAAGGAAAATTGGTTTCTGGCAGGGGGCACACGGCCTGGGACACGGGCGTGTCCCAGGGTGTGTCAGGCTAAAGTCGACGTTTTAGTCGAGAGGTCGACGATTTTGGAGTCGACGATCGTCGAGTAGAGAACACGGCCTGAGACACGGACGTATGTCAGGGCGTGTCGAGCCCGTGTCGATGATCGGCCCGGGGAGTCGAAGAATTTCGCTCGACGATGTGTCGAGACAAGGCAGACAGCCTAGGACTCGGGCATGTCCAAGGCCGTGTCAGGCGGTCGACGAACTTCGCTCGACGAAGTGTCGAGACAGTGAACAAGGCCTGGAGCCCAGGCGTTTTGAGTTAGACACGGGCAAGGACACGGGCGTGTCCAGTACCCATGTGAGTCTCGGGTTGTTTTCGGGGCTGTGTCGATGGAGGCACACGGCAGACCACACGGCCGTGTCAGTTGGAACACGGGCGTGTCAGGTTGAACACGGGCGTGTCGGATGCCCGTGTGTTGTTCCAGGTGCGTCGATTTTGACGGCGAATGGGGGACACAGCCCTGGACACGGGCGTGTCGCAGGCCGTGTTTGGCCCAGTTTTAGCATTTCAGGCCCGAATCAAAGCCGTTCGTTTCTTTAATTTGGGATCCAATGGCTGGGGGTTGTTCCTGATGGGATATACACGGGATTGGACCCTTATAAACTCTCATTTCTTTTGAGTGGTTCTCTTTCTAAGACAAGAGAGAGAGGAGAGCAAAGAAGCAGAAGAAGCCTAGATCCGGTCACCGGCGGAGCTTCGGAGCTCCAAATCGCGAGCCAAGTCCAGTTCTGTGGAGGCTAGATCATTGCGAAGGTTT
The DNA here is from genome assembly GCA_039583875.1 of Platanthera guangdongensis. Classification (NCBI taxonomy): domain Eukaryota; kingdom Viridiplantae; phylum Streptophyta; class Magnoliopsida; order Asparagales; family Orchidaceae; genus Platanthera; species Platanthera guangdongensis. The sequence continues at coordinate 93,820,299 of CM077166.1, forward strand.
TCATCCGACTATTTTTCCATGGCTAGGAATAGGAGTCGGAAGGTAACGACACTTCTCCTCTCGGTTTTAGGATGCATGTTTTAACATCTTTTCTTTTCTAGTTTTTGGGCACCAAACACTCAAATGAGAGGGGTTTGGTTCGCAAAGGTTCAAGAGGAACCTCCGGGTCAATTGAGTCCATCCTCGGCATGATTTTTGCATTACAGATCCGCTCCGTTAGTGGATTAGGCATGGTGGGTGAAGCCGTAGTCGCGACCGTTATTCCGACTCGGTGATGTTGCATACGAGGTTTAAGGATTCGTAGAAATCCGCTGCGGCAAGGGGCTGTTTGTGATGTTTGTGTTGTTTGTGATGTTCTTCCCTTTATCTTGCATGAGTACGTGTCACCGGTACTGGACAAGATTAGCTCCTCATTGGCGGTAGATGGTTTCCATGGTGAACAAGGTTAGCTACACATGAGTGGTAGATGGTTTTCTTGATGCGCAGGAACGCTGCAGTACGTATGAGGGATTATGGAGGAAATGTCTTGGTTTGTGATGTGCCAAGGCATGGATGTGTCTCCGTGGTCGGTTGGCTGTCCCGTGACCTGCAAGTCATGTGTGGAAAGTGTCTCTGCGAGACTAGTCCCCTTTGTGTGAGACTGACGAGAATGCCGAGCATGAGACAAGCCCGAGCAATGAGGCCATGAGCGGGTGGGGTCCAGCAAGTGTTCTTAGAATCGGTCAGTGTGTTGGACGGAATCCTGACATGAGAAGTCAGAGTTTGCCGACAAGCCCGGGTCTGCGACCGTGAGCGGGTAGGGTCTTGGCAAGAGTTCCGTGTGGCGGCTTGTATGCCTTTGGGGGATTGTGGTTCCCCTTTGTTTGCGGTTATATGCTAATGGGGAAATGTTGAGTACCCAAATGATGTGATGTTGTGCTAGATGCATACGCTATAGGGTGCCTTGGGTGAACCCTGGGGGTTGCATTCATGTTGCATAGTAGGCCCTATTATTATATGCTCAACAATAGAGAACATGTATGATGGTTGAGACATCCAAGCCTGTTTCCTTAGTTTCTTTTCTTGCTTATGATTATTGCATACGAATTGCTAACTTGTAGGTTGGAGGAATACCCCGGGGTCCGTTAGGGGCGGCCGGGAGGAGATGTGTTTGTTACATAGTTTGAGGTCAGCCTTTGCTGACCCACGTTACTAATAATTTTTACTGGGCAAGGATCACAAGCAGGAGCTAGCTCGCTGGCCAGAAAGGCCTAAGCCGCATGAAATGTTAACTTTCTGTTGTAGCTCTACTCTTTATGACATTGTATGTTTTGATGCCCTTGGTGACCGACTTGCATGCCGAGGTAGACTATGTGTGCTTATGCACTTTTAGGACTGATGTATTATTTGAGTCTGGATTTACTCTAGTTGTAAGGCCTTAAGGCCATTTTGTTACTCTTGTAGGCGTGGATAACTTCTAGTCTCTTTGGTTGTTTCCACTGTGATGTGTTTTGAGTTTTGAGTTTTGGTAGCTATATCATTTTATAATACTGAAGCTGTGGTGTCTGTATGTTGTGGGGCCCCGGCCGGACCCATATTATACGGTCATTCCGGGGAGGTGTTACAATTTGGTATCAGAGGGAGGTTAGATTCAAGGTCATTTTGTAGAGAAGTTATCCACATAAGAGTAACGCGGGACCATGAGTGTTGTTATGTTTAAGTCTTGAGATTAGAGACTGATCCCTTGTTTCTTGTTTTCTTGAAGTGTCCAAGCAACGAGGCTAGTACGTCGAGAGCAAGAGAAGAACTTTCGGCGAGCAGTGCCACTACTCCAGGTCTTTTGGGCACGGGTGTAAACCCGGCTGACTTCTGCCGCATGCTTGTAGAAGCGATGGTGGTAGCCCAAGCTGCAGTGGCAGCTCAGGTAGCAACCCCTGCTACACCGGACACAGCGATGGTCGTGCCAGGTGGAGAAGCCAGGCGAGTGGAGACTTTGGCGGAAAGGGTGGTTGTCGGATATGGAGACCGGCATATGAAGTACTTTGTGAGCTTCCATCCCCCGTCGTTCAAGGGAGTTGGTACATTCTCGTTTCTACACGGTTGGCCCTTCAGAGGCAGTTTCTGCACTTAATGTAGCGAGACAAGACGGTGGACGAGTATGTGCAGGAGTTCACCCATTAGGGTCGTTACGCGGGAACGACGATGGCAGATGATGTAGAGAGGGATAACCTCTTCTACCAGGGGCTGAGGGAGAATCTGAGGCAAACCCTCATTTCCATGAAGAGAGCTGGTTTTAATGAGCTAGTTGAGGCTGCCAGGATATTGAAGAGTGATCTGGAGCGAACCCAACGTCGTAAGGGTTTCACTCCCAAGCAAGGGGAAGGGAAGCCTCCCCAATCCCAGGGAAAGTCTGAAGGGAGTAGGTGGAGGAAAAAGCGTCACACTTCCAGGTCTGGTGAGAAGAGCAAGTGGACGCCTGGAGGTTCTCACACTAGGGGACCGCCGACGTGCTACAACTACGGTAAGGTGGGGCACATAGCTCGTGTTTGTCCTCAAGGAGGAGCGGAGCAAGAGACAAGGCAGGAGCAGACTGTGCGCTCCGGCCCCAGTACCGCAGAGAAAGGGAAGATGGCGGAGTCAAGCGCTTCTCGGTTCCAACCGGTGCAACCAAGGGCCTACAACCTTGGACAGCAGGAAGCGATCCGCCAAACCGATGTGGTGACAGGTATGAGGAAATTTAAGTTTAAATTTTGTGTTTCATACTTTTAGACTTTTATGTGTGATGTCTATGTTGTAGGCTTCGTATTAGTTTCCGGATACCCCACTAGGGTATTATTTGATACGGGAGCATCACACTCCTTTCTTGAGGAGAGCTTCATCCGGAGAATAGGAGTTGAGTCTTTCTCGGCGGACGCGGAGCTGAAAGTCCGCATGCCCAATGGGTCATCCATGACCACCGGGGCCAAAGAGGGGATCTGTTGGGAGCTGGACGGTGTTGACTTCGTTATTGTAGCTGCGATTTTACCATTGGTTGAGTTCGAGGTCATTTTGGGCATGGACTGGCTTGCAGAGCAGCACGCCAGTATTGATTGCCTATCTAAGGTAGTGACCCTAAGGAGCAAAGGCCAGGCGAAGTCAAATTTGAAGGCCTTTGTGGAGTGGCCTATTCCCTGATTTCGGCCATGCAATTGATGCGGGCGGTTAACCAGGGTGGTGTAGCGCTGGTAGCATTATTGGAGGTTCGCCTCTCCCAGTTGTCTATTGAGGATTTGCCCGTAGTGGCAGAGTTCAAGGATGTGTTTCCGGATGAACTTCCTGGAGCACCTTCTCGGTGGGAGATCGACTTCTCGGTCGAGTTAGTGCCGGAGGCTAGGTCGGTGTCACGTCCTCCGTTTAGAATGGCACCAAAGGAGTTGGCTGAACTCAATGTACAGTTACAGGAACTGTTGGAGCAAGGGTATATCAGACCCAGTTCTTCGCCGTGGAGCGCGCCAGTGTTGTTTGTAAAGAAGAAAGACGGTTGTATGCGGTTATGCATAGACTACCGAGAGCTGAATAAACTGACCGTTAAGAATAAGTATCTGATTACTCGAATAGACGACTTGTTCGACCAGTTGGTTGGGTCAGTTGTGTACTCAAAATTGGACTTGAAGTCAGGCTATTATCAGTTGCGAATTCGGGACGAGGACATCCCCAAGACTGCCTTTGGTACGAGGTACGGACACTTTGAGTTTACGGTGATGCCGTTCGGGCTGACGAACGCGCCATCTGTGTTCATGGACCTTTTGAATCGAGTATTTCGGGAATACTTGGATTCTTTGGTGATTGTCTTCATTGACGACATCTTGGTGTATTCCAAATCGGAAGTGGAGCATGAGACCCACTTGAGAGTGGTCTTGCAAGTGTTAAGGGAGAATCAGTTGTATGCAAAGTTCTCAAAGTGCGAGTTTTGGTTATCGAAGGTGCCATTTTTGGGCCACGTGATTAGTGGTGATGGGGTGGAAGTGGATCCAACAAAAGTGGTAGCCATCAGAGATTGGCCAGTTTTGAGGACCGTGGCGGAAGTCTGAAGTTTTCTTGGACTAGCCGGGTATTATAGGAGATTCGTGGAGAATTTTTCGCGGATAGCTCTACCTCTCACCTCACTCAATCGTAAAGATCATAAGTTTGTGTGGACTCAAGAGTGCAGTTAAGCATGTGAGGCACTGAAGGAGAGACTGATGATGGCTCCAATCCTAAGTCTACCACAAGGGACCGAGGGATTTCAGATCTTCAGTGACGCATCGAGATGCGGTTTGGGTTGCGTTTTGGTGAAACATGGCAAGTTGATAGCTTTTGGGTCTACACAGTTGAAGCCTCATGACAGGAATAACCCCGTCCATGACTTGGAGTTGGCGGCTATAATTATTGCGTTGAAAATATGGCGACATTATGTGTATGGTGCAAAGGTGGAGATCTTCACGGATCATAAAATCCTGAAGTATCTTTTGGATCAAAAGGACTTGAACATGCGACAACGCCGGTGGGTTGAGTTTATTGGAGACTACGAAGTGGCGATTCAGTATACGCCAGGTAAAGCCAATGTTGTGGCGGATTCCTTGAGTAGAAAGTACTCGGGGCAAGGGAATTGGATCGAAGCTCATGATGAGTGGTTGGTACGGGAATGGGAGTCCCTTGATTTGGAATGTGTGGCGAGAGGCGAGTCCAGCGTGGCTCTGTTGAACTATATTGAAATCCAGAACGACTTGTCCGATCACATTCGGGAAGCGACTCGGTTGGATGTGGAGTTTCAACCATATGTGATGGAGGCTCAAGAGGGCGAGAGCAGTGCCTGGGAGATGATTGATGGGATTCTGAGGAAGGACGGAAAGGTTTGTATAACGCAGTTCGGCAAACTCCGTGAGGAGTTGATGTTTGAGGCTCACTTCACAAAGTACTCCATTCACCCGGGCAGTATAAAGATGTACTTGGATATGAAGAAATACTTTTGGTGGTCGGGGCTGAAGCGGGACGTAGCTTTGTATGTGAATCGTTGACAAACTTGCGCCTTGGTGAAGGCCGAATGTCAGAAGCCGGGCGGGTTCCTGAAGCCCCTTCCAATCCCTGAGTGGAAATTTGATGACATCTCCATGGATTTTTACATGATTTGCCTACATCGCAGCAGTGTAATGATGTTATTTATATGATCGTGAATCGCTTAACCAAGGTGGCCCACTTCATCCCAAATCGGAAGGAGGACAGCGTGGAGAAGCTGGTGGAGTTGTATGTTCGCAACATTGTGCGACTGCATGGGATTCCTAAGAGCATAGTTAGCGATCGAGATGGACGGTTTACGTCCAAGGACTGGAGATTGGTTCAGAAGACTTTGGGCATGAAGATAAAGTTCAGTACGACGTTCCATCCTCAAACTGACGGGCAAACCGAAAGAACGAACCGTACTATGGAGGATATGCTGAGAATGTGCATTCTTGACTTCGGCAAGAAGTGGGAGATCACCTCTTCATAGTATAATTCGCATACAATAACAGTTATCAAGCAAGTATAAAAATGGCGTCATACGAAGCTTTGTATAGGAGACGGTGCCGACCACCGATGTCTTGGACAGAGGCGGGAGACACCAAAATTTTGGGAAAGGAGGTGGTTGTTGACGCTTGTGAGTTGGTACAGACCATTCTAGAGAGTATGAAGTTGGCGCAAGACCGGCAAGCAAAATACTTTAATGCTCGTCACAGGAAGTTGGAGTTTGAGGTAGGTGATTGGGTCTATTTGAAGATCAAGCCGTTCAAAGGCATCTCACGGATTCGGCGACTCAAGAAGTTGAGTCCAAGGTTTTTGGGGCCTTTTGAAGTTGTTGAACGGGTGGGAGAAGCAGCCTATCAGTTGGCATTGCCCGCGGAGCTGAGTGGATTGCACGAAGTCTTCCATGTCTCCATCTTGAGGAAAGCCTTGCCTGAGGCTAGTTTAGTGATTGTGCCGGCATCGGTGCCGATAGAGGAAGACTTGAGGACGCGAGTCCGTCCAATTGCTATAGAGGATTCGGATACTCGGCAGTTGTGGAATAAAGAGGTTAAACTAGTGAAAGTCCGATGGGACAACTGCGGTCGTGAGGATCACTCTTGGGAGCGAGAACAAGCCATGCTAGAAGGGTATCCAGAGCTCTTCAAATCAGGTACCATTTAAGTTTTGTTCCCTTTTGCTTTGTAATTTCGGGACGAAATTCTTTTAAGGTGGAGAGAGTTGTAACGCCCCAAAATTTGTAGACGGACGACCAGCGTTTTTGGCCAAGTTTGGGTCTTAGCTGAGAGTCGAACCGGGTTCGTCGAGAATGAAAATTGGTTTCTTGCAGGGGGCACACGGCCTGGGACACGGACGTGTCCCAGGGCGTGTCAGGCTCCATTTGACATTTTAGTCGAGAGGTAGACGATTTTGGAGTCGACGATCGTCAAGCAGAGAACACGGCCTGAGACACGGGCGTGTCTCAGGGCATGTCGAGCCCTTATCGATGATCGGCTCGGGGATTCGACGAATTTTGCTCGACGATGTGTCGAGACAAGGCACACTGCCTAGGATACGGGCGTGTCCAAGACCGTGTCAGGCAGTCGACGAACTTCGCTCGACGAAGTGTCGAGACAGTGAACACGGCCTGGAGCCCATGCGTGTTGAGTTAGACACGGGCAAGGACACTGGGGTGTCTAGTACCCGTGTGAGTCTCGGGTTGTTTTCGAGGCTGTGTCGATGGAGGAACACGGCCGACCACACGGCCGTGTCAGTTGGAACACGGGCGTGTCAGGTTTAACACGGGCGTGTCAGATGCCTGTGTGTTGTTCCAGGCACGTCGATTTTGACGGCGTATGGGGGACACGGCCTTGGACACGGGCGTGTCGCAGACCGTGTTCGGCCCAGTTTTAGCATTTCAGGCCTGAATCAAGGACGTTCGTTTCTTTAATTTTGGATCCAACGGCTGGGGGTTGTTTCTAATGGGATATACACGGGATTGGACCCTTAGAAACCCTCATATCTTTTGAGTGGTTCTCTTTCTAAGACAAGAGAGAGAGGAGAGCAAAGGAAGAAGAAGAAGCCTCGATCCAGTCACCGGCGGAGCTTCGGAGCTCCAAATCGCGAGCTGAGTCCAGATCCGTGGAGGCTAGATCAATGCGAAGGTTTTCATCCGGCTATTTTTCCATGGCTAGGAAGAGGAGTCGGAAGGTAACGACACTTCTCCTCTCGGTTTTAGGATGCATGTTTTAGCATCTTTTCTTTTCTAGTTTTTGGGCACCAAACACTCAAATGAGAGTGGTTTGGGTCGCCAAGGTTTAAGAGGAACCTCCGAGTCAATTGAGTCCATCCCCGGCATGATTTTTGCATTAGAGATCTGCTCCGTTAGTGGATTAGGCATCGTGGGTGAAGCCGTAGTTGCGACCGTTAGTCCGACTCGGTGATGTTGCATACGAGGTTTAAGGATTCATAGAAATCCGCTGCGGCAAGGGGCCATTTGTGATGTTCGTGTTGTTTTTGATGTTCTTCCCTTTATCTTGCATGAGTACGTGTGGTCGGTACCGGACAAGGTTAGCTCCTCATTAGCGGTAGATGGTTTCCTTGGTGAACAAGGTTAGCTCCGCATGAGTGGTAGATGGTTTCCTTGATGCGCGGGAACGCTGTAGTACGTACGAGGGATTATGGAGGAAATGTCTTGGTTTGTGATGTGCCAAGGCGTGGCTGTGTCTCTGTGGTCGGCTGGCTGTCCCGTGACGTGCAAGTCATGTGTGGAAAGTGTCCCGGTGAGACTATTCCCCTTTGTTTGAGATTGACGAGAACGCCGAGCATGGGACATGCCCGGGCAATGAGGCCATGAGAGGGTGGGGTCCAGCAAGGGTTCTTAGAATCGGTCAGTGTGTTGGACGAAATCCTGACATGAGAAGTCAGAGTTTGCCGACAAGCCCGGGTCTGCGACCGTGAGCAGGTGGGGCCTTGGCAATAGTTCTGTGTAGCGGCTTGTATACCTTTGGGGGATTATGGTTCCCCTTTGTTTGCGGCTTTATGCCAATGGAGAAATGTTTAGTACCCAAATGATGTGATATTGTGCTGGATGCATACGGTATAGGGTGCCTTGGGTGAAGCCCGGGGGTTGCATTCATGTTGCATAGTAGGCCCTATTATTATATGCTCAACAATAGAGAACATGTATGATGGTTGAGGCATCCAAGCCTGTTTCCTTAGTTTCTTTTCTTGCTTATTATTATTGCATACGAAGTGCTAACTTGCAGGTTGGAGGAATACCCCAGGGTCCGTTAGGGGCGACCGGGAGGAGATGTGTTTGTTACACAGTTTGAGGTCAGCCTTTGCAGACCCACGTTACTTATACGTTACAGGGCAAGGATCGCAAGAAAGAGCTAGCTCGCTGGCCAGAAAGGCCTAAGCCTCATGAAGTGTTAATTTCTGCTGTAGCTCTACTCTTTATGACATTGAATGTTTTGATGCCCTTGGTGACCGGCTTGCATGCCCAGGTAGACTAGGTGTGCTTATGCACTTTCAGGACTGATGTATTATTTGAGTCAGGATTTACTCTTGTTGTAAGGCCTTAAGGCCATTTTGTTACTCTTGTAGGCGTGGATAACTTCTAGTCTCTTTGGTTGTTTCCGCTGTGATGTGTTTTGAGTTTTGAGTTTGGGTAGCTATATCATTTTATAATACTGAAGTTGTGGCGTTTGTATGTTGTGGGGCCCCGGCCGGACCCATATTATACGGTCATTACAGGGGAGGTGTTACAATTTTCTCCCAAGAAAGACGGCTCTTGGAAACCTCGCTTGGATGATTTATTGGACATGTTAGCGGGTGCCATGATTTTCTCGAAATTGGATCTTATAAGTGACTACCATCAGATCTGAATTAGGGAAGATGATGAGTGGTAGACGGCTTTTAAATCCAAGGAAGGGCTCGACCGAGTGGTTAGTCAAGCCATTTGGGCTCTCCAATTCCCTGAGCACTTTTTCTAGGATGATGACTCACAGCTTCCAACCGTATATGGGAAAATTCATCGTAGTGTATTTTGATGATTTTCTAGTTTTTAGTACTTCTACGAGTGATCATGATGCACATTTGAAGATTATCCTTACCACGTTGAGATCGGAATAATTATTCGTTAACATTAAAAAGTGTACTTTTCATGTGTTGTCAGTAGATTTCCTTGGTTATATCGTAAGTTCGGAAGGCATACATGTAGACCCGAAGAAGGTTCAGGCCATTAAGGACTGGACGGAGCCCGCCAATATTCGGGATGTTCGGAGTATTCATAGTCTAGCTACATTTTATCTCCGATTTATTAGAGACTTTAGTTGTATCATGGCCCCCATTACCGAGTGCATGAAAAAGGGTGATTTTACTTGGACAAAATCGGCCTCTAAAGCATTCCAAATCATTAAAACATGCAGGTCTGAAGCTCTCCTATTGAGATTACTAGATTTTAGTAAGGTTTTTGAGTTATCCTGTGATGCGTCTGGAGTTGATGTTGGTGGTGTATTGAGTCAGGACGGTCACCCAATAGGATATTTCAGTGAGAAACTCGCGGGGACAAAATTGAATTATTCAACTATGATCGAGAGTTCTATGCGGTTATTAGGTGCCTCCAACATTGGCGGCATTATTTACTTCCTAAAGAATTTGTTTTTTATCCGATCATGAAGCTTTGCGATTCATCAACTCACAAACTAAAGTGAGCCGCAGACATGCCAAGTGGGTCTCCTATCTTCAAGAATACATATTTTTCATAAAACACCTTAAGGGAACTCTCAACCGCGTAGCTGACGCTCTTAGTCGTGTATCCTTATTACTATCTACGCTAGAAGTAAAGGTGATTGGGTTCGATAGAATTAAGGATGAGTATGTCCATTGCCCGGATTTCAAGGAAACCTATTTATCCACTCAAGACAACTTGCCCACGATCATTTCGTCCTTTTATTTTTGTGACGGTTATCTATTCAATCACTCAAGGCTATGTATTCCACGATCATCCCTATGCCATTTCATCGTGTGGGAATTGCATAGCGGTGGGATCGGTGGACACTTTGGCCGTGACAAGACCATTGCTCTAGTAGAATACAAGTTTTATTGGCCCGGTCTTAAGTCAACGGTGAATAAAATCATGGGAAGTTGTCGGGCATGCCAATTAGCCAAGGGTAACAAAACTAATGCGGGGCTTTATACCCCTCTTCCGATCCCTTCCATTCCATGGGAAGACGTTAGCATGTATTTTATCCTAGGTCTGCCTGTCACGTTTAGACGTCATGATTCTATTCTGGTAGTAGTAGATCGGTTTCCCAAAATGACTTATTTTATTGCGTGTAGTAAAACCAACGACGTGTCACACGTTGCTAGGTTGTATTTTAAGGAATTCATTGGACATAGTGGCATTCTGAAATTGATAGTGACCGATAGAGATGTCAAATTTACTAGTTATTTTTGGAAGACCTTGTGGAAGATTTTGGGCACAAAACTTTTGTTTTCTTCGGCCTGCCGTCCACAGACGGATGGGAAAACGGAAATGGTAAACAAAGGTTTAGGTAGTTTATTACGATGCCTTGTGGGAGACCACAAGGGTAAATGGGACCTTATCCTTCCTCATGCTCAGTTAGCATATAATAATTCCAAAAATAGGTCCACTAGCTTGTCACCAAATGAGATTGTGCATGGTTATAAAGCACCAGTGCCACTTGACTTGATTCTTTTACCGCCATCCTATAAATCAAGTCAAATTGCACAGGATTTTGCCTCTCATATTCATAATTTGCATAAGCACATAAATGACACAATAACCATACAATACGCATCTTATCAAACTCATGCTAACGTACACAAAATAGAAACTCACTTTAAGGTTGGCGATTTAGTCTTGGTGCGTCTCATCCCTGAACAGATGCCTTCGGGCACTATAAAAAGTTAGCGCATCAGCGAGATGGGCCTTTTCGGATCTTAAGAAAATTAGTAGAAAACGCCTATCTTTTGGAGTTACCCACTGATTGGGGTATTTCCCCTACATTGAATGTTTCCGATTTAATGTCGTATGTTTCTCCACCACTGGATTTATCTAACTAATTGTTTATTCCCACTACATATTCTAATGGGTTGGGGGGTGAGCTTGTTTCTGGATCGCTCTCTCCATCGGTCTCCAATGGAGGTACGTTGGTATTTGATGAAGAAACGTTTCCTCCTTTGTTGTCTAATGCTTTTCCCAGGTTTCCCAAGACAAACATTTTGCTAGACAGGATCCTCAAGGATGAAGTGCTCACCACTCTGGGTGGTGATGTTCGCCGCTACTTGATTCTTTGGCATGATTGTCCGGCCTCCGATTACTCCTGGCTTCCGGAATCGGAGGTGGTTCTTTTAGATGATGCTCTTCTACGGCGATACCTTAGGGACAACTCATCGGTGATGAGTACTTTCGAGCGGGGGAGGGTTGATGGAGACGACGACCCCCAACATGATGAAGACGGTGACGACCTATATACAGATCATTTTTCCCCACTCCAGTCAAAGACTTGCGGCGCTATGCTGATCTAGTGGAGCGACGCAACAGTCTCCGCCCTCGGCGCAAGACTGCAACTTAAATTTTATTTTAACTTATTTGCTATTTTATGAGCATGTTTATTTCATCTATTGTTTAAAACTATGGTGTGTGTGTTAATTTTGTATTTGGGCTGGATGTAACCAAACTCTAGGATGTAAGCCTATATAAGGCCATGATGTGTTTATTTTCATTTCAAGTTGAATGAGAAATTGAAATTCTACCTCCAAAGGAATATTCCCCCTCTCCCTCCTATTCTAATTTCGGCCCCCCTCTCAACCATAGCCTTCTCCCTCTTCTTGGCCGCCAACCTCCACTCCCTCCCTCATTCTCTTAGCCACCCACCCGTCCTCCTTTCAAGCCGCCAACCCTCTAGCCTCCTCTCCCTCTAATCCATAGTCGATCACCCTCCCACAAGCACAACTAACCACCCCTTCCCCCTTCAAGGAAGAATCCGACCACCCTTTCTCTCTAGGTGGCTAGATCAAGGTGCTTGTGACAAGCTCTCGTGGATCTCGTCCAAGGCATGACGCGACGAAGGAGGACGAGTTTTCCAATCCATCTGGCGCAACTATGGCGGAAACGTGGAATAGCGACTCAAGTGAGATAACCGGAATCATCTATTCCGGTTGGGGTAACGAAAATCTCTACCATTATGTGATTCCTTCCCTAGATAACTTCGTGGTGGATGTTCTTGTCGTTGGATTTAGAATCGTTGAATTTTCGTGGTTTTCTTCGATTGTTTGTGTTCATCTTAATTGAAACAAATTTCCACAAAGGTTTGACGAACCTCGTAACTTTTTGTTTGGAGAGATCTACCTTTTCTCGGATCATACTTTTGGTAGATCTCTTTTGGTGGGTCCTTTTAGCCGGAATGGATATTGGCCTATCACCTCTATCTGATCCTAAGCGGTTTGGCTACCCGTACATTAGCGTTAACATGATAATATTGCGAGGAGTGTGTGTGGCGTGGTAATTTGTGCAAGTGGAAATTCGAATCGAAGAGAGACAAAATGTGTTAATCCGTAGATCTCCCAGCGTCAAGGCTTTGGCCTGCATCAGAGGTCATCAAGCAAAGAATAATCCCCTATCCTGCCCCCTTCCAGGTCCCTGAATACCGGCTCCAAAGCTGCATCTAACCTCTATTATACCCTGATGCGCACTCGTATATCACACTCAAGGATTAGAGAGTTCAAGTACTCCCGATAAATATCCGGCTCGGACTCGGAAATGATAGAAATGTGTATATCCTCTAGCATCTGCAGTAGCTCCATAGACATCACCCGGGGCTCTTGTCCTGAGGTGCTGGCTCTCCTACTCAAGGCATCTGCCACGGTGTTCACCTTCCCCGGATGATAATGCATGGTGTAATCATAACAGCATAGGAATTCAAGCCATCTTCTCTGGCACAGGTTCAGGTCTTTCTGCATTTCGACATACTTGAGGTTCTTGTGATACGAGAAGATGTCACAATGAACCCCATATAGGTTATGTCTCCAGATCATTAATGCAAATACCACCGCCCCCAGCTCTAAATCATGTACGGGGTAATTCTGTTCATGCTTCTTCAACTGCCTCAAAGCATAAGCGATGACATGTCTGTGCTGCATCAGGACTGCACCCATCGCCTGATATGAGGTGTCATTATAAATGTGAAATCCATCCTTCCCAGATGGAAGTGCAAGGATGGGAGAAGAGGTGAGCCTGTCATTTAGCTCCTGAAATGCCGTCTCGCACTTCCCCATCCAAATAAAAGATGCCTCCTTTTTCGTCAAGGATGTGAGCGGGAGTTCTATCATCGAGAACCACTCCACGAACTTGCGATAATATCCTGCGAGTCCCAGAAAACTGCATATGTCCGATGGTGACTTTGGCCGCGGCCAATCTATAACTGCATGCACCTTGGCTGGGTCTACGGCCAACCCAACCCCACTGATAGTATGCCCCAGGAATGCCACCTCTTGCAGCCAGAACTGGCACTTAGAGAACTTAGCATACATCCGGTGCTCTCTCAGCTTCCCCAAAACCAACGCCAAATATTGTGTATGGTCCTCTTGTGTCCGGGAGTAGATCAATATATCATCGATGAAGACTATGACAAATCTGTCCATGTAGGGCTCGAAGACGCAGTTCATCAAGCTCATGAATGTTGAAGGCGCATTCGTGAGCTCGAAAGGCATCACCGTGAACTCGTACAATCCATAACGGGAACTGAAGACCGTCTTCGAAATGTCCTCCTCCTAGATCCGCAGCTGATAGTACCCGGATCTAAAATCCAACTTGGAGAAAGATAAGGCTACCCGAAGCTAATCAAAAAGCTCGTCTATCCGGGGTAGCGGTTATGTGTTCCAGACTATCAACCGGTTCAACTCCCAGTAGACAATGCAGAGACACAGTGTGCCATCCTTCTTCTTGACAAATAACACCGGTGCTCCCCATGGTGATGAGCTCAGTCTGACAAATCTTGACTCCACCAGTTCGTATAACTGTGTCCTGAATTCTGCTAGCTCCTTTGGGGCCATCCTATACGGTGCCCGATATACGGGCCTTGCCCCTGGCACCAACTGAATGTGGAAGTCCATGTCCCTGGCCGGTGGCAATCCGGGAAATTTCTCCGGAAATACGTTGGAGAAATCCTGAACCACCAGGATGTCAACAATAGAAGCCTCTGCTCCCGCCAGCTCAAAGCAGATAATGTATACTTCCTCACCTTGCCTGTGGGCTTTGACAGCATGTACAGATTATAATAAAAGGTGGGAGACAAGTCTAATACCTTCAACGATGACGTAGGAGTCCCCGTGCCTCAATGTGATCCTCCTCGAAGGGCAATCGATCTAGGCATGGTTCCAATACAACCAAGTTATGCCCAAGATCAAGTCGAAATGTGGCATCCTTAGGATCGTTGCAGGAGCTTAAAATGTCTTTCCGCCGATTTCTGCCTCCATGTTGCACTTGGAAGGTGATAATAGTACCGATCCATCAGGTAGCCTCACCCTCATCGTCGATCCCATGAATCATTCCACACCATCCAGTACTTCCACAAAGGCTTCTGATATGAATGAGTGTGAAGCACCCGTATCGAACAGCATATGAGTGGGATTGCCCCTGATAAAGACTATGCATGAGGTTGATTTGAGTTTCAAACGGGTAGTTATACTTCAAGGTCTAGTACTATATAAAAAAATGTCTTCATTTCATAATACAATTTATGTACCTATGATGATGTCCTCAGGGCTCCCCGGCTCGGTGAGGTCTAATGCGTACATATGCTCTTGTCCTCCGCCTCAGCCAAAATGTCCTCGGCCTCGTCCTTGAACTCTTCCACGTCCTCGACCTCGGCCTTGCTGTACTAGAGGGGCCACTGGAGGTGGAGGAGGTGGAGGAGGAAATGGACGAAACTGATGCGGGTACTCATATCTAATGTGGCCCGGCTGATGGCACCAGAAACAAACTACCGGTCGCCGACCACGATCATCCTGCCTCATCTGGCCATGTGTCTGTAGTGGTGGAGGAGCTGGTGCTGCAGGGGGTCTCTACTCCTGCCTGTAGTTGGGACGATAATGCCCCCACCTCTCTTGTGCCTCATAACTCTGCCTCTCTGTGAGCCCCGGCCATTCTCCCTAAAGAACGACCCATCCAGTGGTCTCTTTACCCTGCTCTGCACCATCAGCGGGTCTGCCTCCAGCTTATTGGTCATCTCTATGATCTGAGCTGAATTTCCATGAGAGATGAATAGTAGGGCCTGTCTCAAATCATCTCTAAGGCCTCGGTAGAATCTCTTTGCGTTCCTCCTGTCGCTCGAATCATATATCATGGTAAACCTGGCCAGATGGGAAAACTCCATCCAGTACTCGATCACTAACCTGTTCCCCTGTTTGAGGTTCAAAAACCTCTCCTATAGCTCATCCCGGTCCATGGTGGACACGAAATGCTCCAAGAATGCCTCGCCGAACTCCCCCCAAGAAATATCTGATATAGCCCTATCTGCATAGGTGGAGTCCAGCATGGACTTCCACCACCTCTTTGCATGGGCAACCAGTGCAGAAGTTGCCAAATGAACTGCCTGGCTGACAGGGCACCTGATGTCTGCCAGCATCTTCTGTATAGCCTCCATCCATTCCTCGGTCTTTACCGCATTCTCCGTCCCGTGATATATAGGCGGGGACAAACTCTTGAATGCACTCACCCAGTTTGATCCCGGATTTGGTAGCTGTGCCGGAATATGTTGGGCTCTGAAGGCCTCAAGAATGGCCGTCAGGGTCTGCCCCATCTCTATCTGCAGAAAAGGAGTGGTATCCGGAGGGGGAGGGACCACATTCTGTGGTACGGGGACCTATGGAGGCTGCATAAAGGTATGGTTTATATTAGAATTTGCCTGACTCATTGCTTAGGTGGACTATTTTATGTGACTTTTTACACATGGACACACCATTGCTTACGCTGCATAGTTTTTCTGCAAACTAATGCTCGAGCGGGGTGGCCCAGTACTGTGGACTTCTTCTCTTATGATCATTTTGTTCAAGTGATACCATTTTTTAAGACCGCTCCGCCTTACCAAGGAGGGTCCCGGTCTTATGCCCAGAACCGCCACTTTACGGTGGCACTAACTCACGGGTTAGTCGACACCGCAACACGCCGATCCTGCCGGATAGTATGATCATAAAACCTCTTTGGCCAATTGAGAGATGGAAGTAAAAAGCAGTTTATAATAATGGCTAGTCCACATGTCACAGCACTATCAAATAAAAAATAAAAGTACAAGTGTCCAGAATGAGTACATCAAAAGAGAAAAAGGGCTAATGCCCTTTACAAAATATCAAATCTCTCTCTCACAAATATCAACATGCAAAAGCTATACTATCATCAGAAAACTCGTCCCACTTGGCGACGGGCTGTAGTAGTAGTAGTAGGTAGTGGTGGTATCAGATCCTCACGGCCTGCCACCACATCCTGCGGGAACTCCATCTCCTCGAGCTCCTAGAATGATCGGTCACACCGAATATTAATCGCAAAGACTAAGCTATTTCCTCCACACCTCGCCCCCGCAACTCCTAGGCACCAGGCGGGATGACGAAGCGGAGGACAACAAGGCGTATATCAAAGGAAACAGGTGGCAGTGGAGCTATACTAACAAGTGTATATATGTCAATTATTTCTACTCTAGCAGTTCTTTATATATGGTATATGAAAGATAAGAAGAATTGAACAGAAACAAGTAAGGTGTTGTAAGTAAACAAGTACTAAAAGTAAGCAGAGTAAAGACAGCAAGTAAAATGAGCTACTACTAAACTACCATCACAGAAGTACCTTAACTTATATGATTTTCCATACAAACTTATATGTTAAGGTTTCCAGAAATATAACTTATCATATAAAAGAGCACATACTAATTTATATGATAAGGATCTATGGTGCGTATGACCTAGTTATGAATGTATGATATGCATGCATTTTATGGTTCACGCAAGTGCAACTCACACACACGACTCTATGATCACAGACCTTTAGTTCCCACTTTTTGGAGCTAGTATCACTCTCTGGTACCACCATTGTGGCTACGGCAGCAATGGAGCGGGCGTCTCCACTCCTAGGCAGGTATACACACTACCAAACCTAGACATCTGATGCATGGAAATCGGCAAGCGCACCGGTCACACAAGTAATAAACTTTGGGAATAAATCCACAAATGTCGGTCTCTTGAGGAATGCAATTAGCATAGAGCGGCGACAGTTCAGAAAATATCGTTATGAGGGTTATACTTAGAAAAGATTAAAAAGGGGGCTTGTGAGATTGTGGTTTCTTGATCTAATAAACTAATTAAGGCTATGCTGGTCGAAGGCACCGCTTCACAAGGTGAGGTGAGTGTATCGGCCGCGATTCCGAACTTCGGTTGGGCGAGTGGACGGAAAGCTAATGGATGGAAGTGTTCTTGTGCGGAGTGCAATCGGGTGAAACAAGGGTATGGAGTGGATGTGGAGTTGGCGAAGCGCATTCACAACACACAACTCAATAGCAAATGAGAACTACAAACATCCACTTAGATATAGAGTAGAAAATGTAGTTCATTACAATATCAAATCATTCCATACAACGGAGGAAGGGGAAGAGGAGTAAACCACTAGAGGGTGAAGGTCTACCACAGGTCGTGGCCGGAATAGCGAGTTATCAATCCGCTTCTAGGCTCAGTCTGAGGATGCTTCTGGTACCAACGAGTTGTCACCTCGAAGGACTTTGAGTCCGTTCTCTAGATCGTCTTCGTCTCCAACTCCAATGCAAAGCTTGGAGTTGAGGTCATCAATGGACGGGAGCTTCGCCAGAGGGTTTAGAAAGCTTCGGAATCACTGGCTACGGACTCCCGATGAAATTGGAGTTGGATGGAGTAGCTGGAAAAGTAGAACGACACTTCCTGTGCACTCTCCAATCGCAGAAATGACCATCGTTGCCCTAAATCGCGGAGCAGGCACTTAAATACAGAGGCAGAATAAGCAGAGTGCACGATCAATGGCGCACGACCACTGGTCGTGCGCACTATCAGTCGATGATCGTGCGCAATTTCCAATTAAACCTGCAACTTGGATAGAAACATCATCAGATTTGCGCACAATTAGTGGCGCACGACCGATGGTCGTGCGCACTGAATCCACTGATCGTGCGATTGGCTAAGACAGAACTGGGGAAAGGAGAATGTAATGTGCACGATCAGTACTGCATGACCAATGGTCGTGCGCAGTCAGTCCAGTGATTGTGCGCAGTGTTCCTGAATCGTCGGGGTCTCCCGAGCGGTTCCGGAGCACGCACACGACCCATGCAGTAGCAGAAGAGGCAGATATGCCACCAAAAGTGCACACCACATTCTCAAGACACGGCGAGAGAACAAGTAAAAGAAACAGAAATACAGAAACATCTAAAGCATACAGAAAACGGGCCTAAAGTGCACTTAATCATGAAATAGACAAGTAAGCAAATATAAGCAGTTATAGCTCTCAAGTGCAGTGCTAAGACAATAAAACTGGCCCAGATGAGTCCAAAAATCAGTGTAATATTTGGACTCATCACACCCCCAGACTTACCCATTTGCGTGTCCCACACAAATCATTACTCCGTGGACTCTAAAAACAGCTAGCTGGCCTAGAAACTTCAAAATAAAGTAGGACGAGAAATCAAATACATCATGCGCATAGAAAATAGAATCAAAAAACTTTTTTTAATTATACTACAGAGCTTAACTTATTCGACAGAGGTAAATAAATATTGTGTCTACTTAAAATTAGAATTTTGGAGAATCGATCGGTCATATGTACGGTGAAAGTAGACATGCCACTAAGGTGAGCATTGCCCAAGACCGGGGCTCGTGATCACCTCCAAAGAAATCCATCAATATCGGGAACCATAAGCTTGCCCTTTCACACTCTCTCTACGATGCTAAGTAGACTCAAATGTGAATCAGCAGGACTTGTAGGTTTGAATGGGGCTAAGGCTAAGGTGTGGTAGTCAATGATAAACAAGGAGGCTACACGCAACCAAAACGAGCGAACAAGAGCTAAACCCAAATAGCCACTAAGAAATGCATGTGTGACACACACCCAGACTTGGCTTGAAAATCGGGTATGCATACGGCCTATCCCGACCAAAACCTAACACACAAGATGGGGATTGCAATTCTCCTTGTTATAATTTTAAATTTTCTTTTTTTTTTCTTTTTTATTAATCTTTTTCTTTTTAATTTTTCTTCTTTTTCATTCAGCAATCCCCAAATCTAAAAATTAGCAATTCATGAATTCATCTCCACATCACATGAATGCCAAATATCACATATCAAATTTTTGAAATCGATCAAGCTCAAGGTTTTGGTTGCGACAAAAGGGTTGGCTTTTAGGCTTTGGTGAATATAGGTGGAGCTGAAACAAAAGGAGGGTAGGCGCAAATTTGGCTTGCAAGGGTCAGCTGCTACGACTAGGTACAAAAAGGCTCAAACTAGCCAAAATGATGGCCTACCTCACGCTCACACTCGACTAACCGGGCACCATTGCTTCGAGTGTACGTTGGAGCAAGTTCTCAGTCCCCGAAAAAGACGATCCTCCCCCCCCCCCCCCCCCCCCCCCCGACTCGAGCAATACGAGTCTAGTGACGGCTACACTCATCTCTACACTACCGTTTGATTACTCCAGATTCTACAATTTTAAGTAGCACAAATAAAATTTACTTTTGCAGAATAAATCTAAGTCTACGAGCATGAAGAAAAAGTAATCTTATACTATTTCTATGCAAATCATGAGTACTCGATTAGGAGAACTGCATGAGTTTCGAACTACTATATCCCAAAATCCTAAGTCAACACCACTTTTTAGAGTTTACACAAAAGTAATACATTTGCCCTGAGCCGCGCGCATGGTTAAGTGCGCGATCATGTGGGTGATTCAGTGTGTGCAATTAGTGATCATGAAATAAATAAATGTAGACTAGTATGTAATAAACTGTGATGTGTCGTGATCACAGGCAACTCCACCCCCAGACTAGAATATGACAATACAGAAAAGTAAACATGTAAATAAAAATAAAGGGCTAGGGGAAGAAGTACCCATGCTCAAAATTGGGCACACCGGTAGTGCGACGAGATATCCAAGTGCGACCAAGTTGCTGCGCCTCAAAACTTGCTACACCTGCGATTTAAATACTGATGCAAAACAAAAGATGGACTATATATATCATATATATATATATATATATATATATATATATATATATATATATATATATATATAATATAAAGCTCAAAACACAGCACAAGACCAAATGGTCCAACATGGGTTGTCTCCCGAAAGCCCTTTTGTTTACCATCCTTAAGGTGGACCAAATACCTGTATTAGCAGTTATAATAAAGAGTTCTTTGCAGTTTGAAAAGGAAGAAATAAAATATAGAGCCAACTAAAGTTCCATATGCAGCAAGAAAACGAAAAGAGGAGGGTAAGTGGAATAATGGTATTGCAATCAGCTATAAGAGGATTTGTGGTAAGTCTCTCCGGTGGGGTGCGAGGGGATGGCAGATTTTCTTTTTGCATTGGGGGAAGGGGGTTTCCCCTTACTCCAATTGCGCTCTTCCTCACGCCGGAAGGCAGCGTAGCGCTCGTCGCGTAAACGCTTTGCCTCTTTCAGTTTCTCCACCGTGGGAGACTTCCAATGGATGTAGTCTGTGGGTTTTCCTATTTTTGTGGTTGGTGGCATCCTGTCCGGCACCATGATGGCAACTGGATCTGCCCAAGCTACAGATCACTTAACAGAGTTATCAACAGTGTTATACAAATAAGTGTCTAGGGATTTCTCCCGGATAAAACTTGGTTCGCCATGCTCAAAAACAGAGTTGGCGGGAAGTAGAAAGGTAGTCGTGGCTTTGGCACACTCGATCTCTTCTTTGACCAATAGCTCTTGATTCTCAACTATCTCCTGGGAGAGTCCTTTCTTTGTCTTCTCTTCTGGATGTGCTTCTTCCAATGTTGGGAGTCCTGAATATATCTCGGTATCTGTGACACTCAGAAAATTGTTATTTTGGATGGGAGAGGGATATATGGATGTGTTATCGTGGGCGGAATCTTCGGCCGGCCAAGTGACGCGTCCTTTGGAAAAGTCGATGGATGCGCCACTGGCCGTCAGGAATGGGACTCCTAATATAGGAATAGAGTTATTTTCCCTTCGTCCCAAAACCTGGAAGTCAGTGGTTATACCTTTTTCGTTGACCTCGATTTCGACTTCTCGAACACCTCCCTCAGTGTCAACCAAATTACCATTCGCTAAGATAAGCGACTTCTGGTTTTCAGTGTCGACTTGTAGGTGCATCTTCGCAACATCTTGCAGGGTGAGGATATTGTTGGATGCCCCGGAGTTGCATAATGCTGGGGTTTCGAAGTTGTTTATTTTACAATTGATGATGAGTTCGTTGCTTTTTCCCAAATTTTCCTACACAAGACTTTTACCTTGTTCATGGGGGTTCTTTTCGGTGTTAGTAGGTAAGGTGCCTTGGGTACGCTCGGAGACCACTTGGGCCAATTGGCCCAATTGTGCCTCCAGTTTGCGCATCGAGGCGGCTTGATTTGCCATGTTGGTTTGGGAAAGTTCAACGAATTTCTCGAACATCTCTTCTAAAGAACATTTTTAACGGCGGGGGGCCCTTGGGAATAAGTTGAGGCGGCCGCGGATGGCTTCCGGAGGCATACACATCATTTTGATGCTGCCCTGGTGCCATCTTTGGCCAGATACGTTTGGATTCCAAGAAACGTTGGGGTGATTTCTCACCCCTGGGTTGTATGTGTTTCCGAAAGGCACTCCCCTGTTTTGATTTGCTACAAAATTAACAGACTCATTCAGAAAGGAAGATTCGTCTGGTACCTCGACACCTAGGCATTCGAAGCTGTGGTGGTCGGTGCTTCCGCAACCTTGGCATGAGATTGCCATCACTGGGGCAGCGGCGACGGGCTTGGGATATCCACGGAGAATACTCTGCTTGTGCTTCATGGTATGTTTCTTCCAGCGGTCCAGTAAGCGTTGTGGGTGGCAGTGACTTGTAAGATTCTCAGAGCATCATCTGGAGCAGGGTTCATGATTGTTCCTCCGGAGGAGGCATCGATCATGGCTCGGTGGTGGGGTTTAATAGCTAAATAGAAACGTTCGACGAGGTTCCACGTTTGGAATCCATGGTTAGGGCACTTCCTCAGCAGATCGTTGAAACGCTCCCAAACTTCGGCTAAACTTTCTTGATCGTCTTGCCGGAAGTTGGCTATTGCTCGCCTCATGCTCACGATCCGATCTACGGGGTGGAACTTAGCTAGGAATTTTGTGTTCAAAGCCTCCCAGGTGGTGGCTGTTCCAGGTTGGAAGGAGTGAAGCCATGTCTTGGCTTTGTCCCTTAGTGAAAAAGGGAAGAGGTGGAGCTTGACTGTTTCGTCCGGGATTCCAGCATAGCGGAACGTTGCGCAAATTTCGGAGAATTCCGCCAAGTTAAGATGTGCGTCTTCAGTAGCTATTCCTGAGAATTGAGCATTATTCCGAATGATATTCAGGATAGCTGATTTAATCTCGAACTGTTGGTTGGTGATAGCAGGTCCGAAACCAGGGTATATGCTCCCGACAGTAGGTGTGGTATAATCCCTCATGGTGCCGACCTGGGGAGGCTTCACTTCATTTTCGTCGACTTTGCGGTCGCCAGGAGGTATCCCTCCAACTCGGTTGCCGGAATCGATATTCAGCTGGTCTACCATTGGGGCTAAAGTTATGGCGGCGGCGCGTCTTCGCGCTAGGATAGTACATTCGATCTCTGGGTCCTAGGCTACAATATCTCTTGTGGCTCAACCCTGCATTCACTGCGGCAAAGACTAGAGGAAACATCAGTCAAAAACACTAAGTCTTATAACAATATTTTCAGTCATCCTGAGTCGCTCTATAGTTGCATTCCCCGTCAACGGCGCCAAAAACTTGATATGTGGAAATCGACAAGCACACCGGTCACACTAGTAATAAAATTTGGGAATAAATCCCCGAGTGTCGGTCTCTTGAGCAATGCAATTAGCATAGAGCGGCGACAGTTCAGAAAATATCGTTATGAGGGTTATACTTAGAAAAGATTAAAAAG
Source organism: Platanthera guangdongensis (assembly GCA_039583875.1). Lineage (NCBI taxonomy): Eukaryota > Viridiplantae > Streptophyta > Magnoliopsida > Asparagales > Orchidaceae > Platanthera > Platanthera guangdongensis. Next base: position 93,843,456 of record CM077166.1, read on the forward strand.
GGGCCCTGTGAGATTGTGGTTTATTGATCTAATAAACTAATTAAGGCTATGCGGGTCGAAGGCACCGCTTTGCAAGGTGAGGTGAGTGTATCGGCCATGATGCCGAACTTTGGTTGGGCGATTGGACGAAAGCTAATGGATGGAAGTGTTCTTGTGCGGAGTGAAATCGGGTGAAACAAGGGTATGGAGTGGATGTGGAGTGGGCAAGGCGCATTCACAACACACAACTCAAAAGCAAATGAAAACTACAAACATTCACTTAGATATAGAGTACAAAATGTAGTTCATTACAATATCAAATCATTCCATACAACGGAGGAAGGGGAAGAGGAGTAAACCACTAGAGGGTGAAAGTGCACCGCAGGTCGTGGCTGGAATAGCGAGTTGTCATTCCTTTTCCGGGCTCAGTCTGAGGAGGCTTCTGGTACCAACGAGCGTCACCTCGAAGGCCTTTGAGTCCGTTCTCTAGGTCGTCTTCTTCTCCAACTCTGGTGGAAAGCTTGGAGTTGAGGTCATCAATGGCCGGGAGCTTCGCCGGAGGGTTTGGAAAGCTTCGGAATCACCGACTACGGACTCTCGATGAAGGTGGAGGTGGATGGTGTAGCTGGAGAAGTAGAACGGCACTTCCCATGCACTCTCCGATCCCAAAAATGTCCAGCGTTGCCCTAAATAGCCGAGCAGGCCCTTAAATATGGAGGCAGAATAAGCAGAGCGCACGATCAGTGGCGCACGACCAGTGGTGGTGCGCACTATCGGTCGATGATCGTGCACAATTTCCAATTAAACCTGCAACTTAGACAAAAATAACAGCAGATATGCGCACGATCAGTGGCGCACGACCGGTGGTCGTGCGCACTGAATCCACTGATCGTGCGATTGCCTAAGACAAAACTGGGGAAAAGGAGAATATAATGCGCACGATTAGTAGCGCACGACTAGTGGTCGTGCGTAGTGAGTCCAGTGATCGTGCGCAGTGTTCCTGAATCGTCGGGGTCTCCCGAGTGGTTCTAGAGCACGCACACGACCCATGCACCAGCAGAAGAGGCACATAGGCCACCAAAAGTGCACACCACATTCTCAAGACACGGCGAGAGAACAAGTAAAACAAATGTAAATACAGAAACATCTAAAACACACAGAAAACGGGCTTAAAGTGCACTTAATCATAAAATAGGCAAGTAAGCAAATATAAGCAGTTATAGCTCTCAAGTGCAGTGCTAAGACGATAAAACTGGCCTAGATGAGTCCAAAAATCAGTGTAATATTTGGACTCATCAACATCCCATACGCCTCTGTACATGTCCTAGGTGCACTCTAGAGTCTTGCGTACTATTTGCTGGCTACCCACCAGTATTTTTGGTTGACTATGCATTCTTGTGGATCGTCCTCAAAATCGCAGTGTAAAACAACCCACTGGCCCCTCAAACCCTTACACCTCGCCAGAGTCACCGTAATGTCATCGGTGTGACGATAGGCCCAGTACCGCGTGGCCCACCACAGGTTTATGCACATGCAAGATATTCCAACTCGAGCCTCCAACTCGCAGGACCAACCCGTCTTGAATCCCTCCAACCCATCACGGGTGAGATTGTGTATTAGTGCCATTTTTTTAAATCCCTCCAACCCATCACGGGTGAGATTGCACACTAGTGCCTTTATTCTGAATCCCTCCAACCCAGCACGGGTGAGAATGAACATCAATGTCTTAGCCTATTAGACTACTCTTGTCTACTGTTTGTTATACCTAGCAGTTTTGGGTAAATCCCAGGACTGCCCAGGGCATGCATGGTGAAGGGCTCTCGAGGGCACTAGGAGCTACGATGGGTTGAATCCCAAAGCTCCCTTTCGCAAGGATATTTATTTTTATTAATATCTACCCATGATCGATACCCAGCTCTCGTTATTACTCTGGAAAGAACCTAATGAATTAAGTTATTATTTGGGAATTCGGCGGACTTCCGCCGGACTCCGTTCTAGTTACTGTCCTTGGGGTCTTACACTTTATTGCTCGAAACTATGGAGTGACCTAGTGGACACCAATTAGGGTTTGTCTTTCCAATGTAGTTACCAACTCAACCTTCTATCGTATCCCCTGAGAGTCCCAGTGACATGTGCTATATTTTGCTAAGTGCACCCATGACCTAAGTTGACCCGTATGACGTGTCATCCAAACTCTAGGGTCAGATTCCCCTAAATATTTATCATGGTTGTTATGATGTATGATAAAGATTGAACTAGGTTTCATTATTTTTTTCCAAGGGATTAAGGGGCCTAAATTAATTATTTTAATTGCGCGACCAGGTCACCTTGAACATGAAGTACTACATATAATGGTTCAACCTACCTAAGGAATTTAATGGTGTTCGATAAGGTTAAATATTGCTGCCTATGAGATTTCATAGTATTTCCATGCAAATTCTATTTATTTCCTATTTAATATTAAAATTCCAATTCAATCACTTTTCAAATAAAGTACCTCTACTACTCAATCAAAAAATTCTGAGAAAATTAGTATGTGTTCATGATGATATAATAAGGCTAAGTGCAGAATTTCCCAATCTTAATCAATGATCTAACATAGCTTATATACATTTAGACAATATTACCAAAATGCCATTATAAGGGTTTTTAACATATATAGACATCCAATAATTATCAAATAATTTATGAGGAACCAAAACACAATAACAAACCACTGTAAATTTTTTCATAATTTTAAAACACTAATTTCCCCTATTTTTAATTAATTCCCAAAAGAGACAAAATGGTTAAATCTACTTAAAATCCAAGGAAACATTATTAAACAGTGTCATAAATTTTTCCAGAGGTGAACTTTGCCCTTCTAGAGCCTGTGTCAAAAATCCATAATTTAATGAATTTATTTGCCCTATTTTCCAAATTTATTTCCTAACTTGACACATTTTCCAATAATTCCAAATAATGGGATCTTTGATACCAAAAATCTCAAATTTCCCATGGGAGGTATATACCATTCCTATGAGCCTATGTCAAGTGTTTCATGGACTTGCAATGACCCAATTGGGCTAAATCCACAATTTTCTATTTTTACTATTGGCACCCCAAATTTGAATATGCCAATCTCATGCATGTGGGATTTCCCAAACATGTAGAGGTCAAAATGACCTGAAAGTTTTATCATGGATTTATCTTGAACTAATGAACATCCCACCCAAATTTGGGGGCATTTGGAGTCATATGTCTCCAAAAATAAATACACTTAATTTAATTTTTAGTATTTCATCAAATACTATAGAAAAATTCTGACAAAAAATTCCCATTTTGGGTCAGACACTAGTTTTACACCTAACACAAGCCTAGCCAAAATTTGAAGTCATGGTGACTTATGGTTTGACTTGGGCATTTATTTTTAAATTTTCCCTAGCCTATGACCAGCCTTGGTAGAATGGCCCTACATGGAGATCTACTTTACCAAATTATGAGTTTAGGGTGTCATTTTAAGGGTACGGTCATGCCCTACATTTTTTATGTTGAGAGCTACCTTTGAATGTGTAACACCCCCTATCCGTCGCACAGCATATAGCAGTAGGTCCGGCCGGGGCCCGACGACATATACCACAGACAGACCAGAAGGTTATGCAATGGAAACCATCCTCCCAATAACCAACGTCCTACACAGAGTACATTCTAGCGGAAGTAATTTAAAAGTTGCAAATTAAGGACCCAGCCAACAACATGAACGTCCACTACATAAACCCAACAGGAATGTAAGTACAAATACACAAGTACTTGGCCTTATGGCCTTACAATAGTTTACTCAAATAAAAGTGTCTTCCAAACCTCGGCACGTAGGCCGGTCACACATGAGAAACAAAGTAAACATTCAAATAAAGGACTTCTTGAACGTTAGGGTTTGAGATTTTGAGCGGGTACGGTTCCACCTAACCCGTTGCTCACACTGCAACGTCAATTTAAGCCATATGTGCGGGTCAAGCTTTCCCGAGTCCCAAATCGATCACACACTTTACATAACCCAGTTATGTGCAAGTTGGCTCCCAGACCACCATGACGACAGAATCACGCATCTTCCCAGTTTTCCGGGTGCACCTTGGAGTTTGTCACCAAGGTTCCCTGTTGCAATCTACCGCGTAGAAAACCTGAAAAACAACAATTGGCGCGGAGTCTTCTCTGACCATTCATTCAATGCAACATCATCGATCCATACCAACTTGTCCGGGTATGCTTCACACATCATGCCTATGTTCGTTTATCGATTACGAATTATATATGCAAAATAACAGGGACTATTCATGTCTACCCGAAGGAACACCTCACACTCACCGCAAACTCGCGAGAGCGAGCTTCCTATGCAAGGAAAAAGAGGACTTCAGATGTTCAAGATGAGAATCATTACCCTAGCATTCCTCTTCGACGCCATGAAGATCTATGCAGATGAAAAGCATCGCAACATCCTGACCTCCGTAGATTCGAGCTCGGCTAGCAATTTCGGGCTCCGAAGCTCCACCGGCGGCCGGATCTCTCCTCCTTCTTCTTCCTTGCTCTCCTCTCTCTCTAGAACTTTCGAAAGAGAAATATTGGAGGAAATGAGAGTTTCTAAACCATATCCCCGGGTTAAACCCTGCCAGGATCAGCCAGGACCCTTGGATCCCAAAGGAAGTAAACGGACGGGCACGATTCGCACTTAAAATCCAAAACCTAGGCTGAACACGACTTATGACACGCCCGTATCGAAGGCCATGTGCCTCAATCGACGCCGAAACCGGCGCATCCCGAAAAGATCACGGGCACTCGACACGCCCGTGTCAGGCTTGACATGCCCGTGTCAGCAAGTACACGCCCGTGTAGCGGGTCGTGTTCCTCCATCGACACGGGAACAACACCAACCGGAGAAGAACATGGGTATTCGACACGCCGGTGTCCCATTTGACACACCCATGTCCAACCCGAACACGCCTGGGCTCCAAGCTGTGTTTCTCCCCCGACGCAACTCAGCCAACTACCCGAGTAGGACACGGCCTAGGACACACCCATGTCTCAGGACGTGTTCGCTGCTTGACGATCGTCGACTGCAGTTTCGTCGACCACATGGCATCGTCGAACCCGAACACGACACGGCCCTGGGACACACCCGTGTCCCAGGGCGTGTGACCCCTTCCAAGCACCAAACTTGGCTCAAAATGCTACCCGTCCTACTTTTGAGTTTCGGGGCGTTATATAATGTGCCTCTAAGAGGCCTAAAATTGACCTGCAAAGATACTATAAAAGTGTGACATAATTAATACTATTCATAATAAACATTTTAATTAAATGAACTGGAATTAATTTGGACGGCATCAGGTCATCGTCCCCTTCAGCCAATGACTGAGATTAAATATTCCTGGGCCATGTTTGCTGGCTTATTCCGGCTATCTGGGCCGGCGCCATCGCCGGCGATTATTGCCACCACCTCCGTTGATGTGGTGGCTAGTGTTTCCCGGCAGTGAGGCTGTCGGAGACGGCTCCTTCGGTGATACCAAGCAAGAAGAAAATCTTGGGAAATTTCTCTCTTCCTCTCATGGTATCGGGCTCAGTTGAGCCTGTTGTCTCGCTTAATTGAGCTAGATAACTAGCACGGAGTGAGGTGAGGTGAAATGAACCTGCAGGCGGGCTTGGTAGTGTGTGCGGTGGCGGTGCTCCATGGTCGTAGCTTGCTCCGGCGAACCAGCCCGATTCTCCATTTCACTAGCAAAATCCTTGCTCCAGCAGTCGAACTCCACTCATTTCCACCTCCGGAAGCTGATGGTGGGCTTAGATTTGGTTATGAGTGGCTGTGGGAGAAGTTTGAATTAAGGGGGTTGTCGGCCATGGCTTTGGAATCTCCCCCTAGCCACCAGGTGTCCCCAAACCCCTCCACCTTGCTAGAATGATTCTTGGAAGCTCAGCCAACAGCTTGGGTAGAGGGAAGGAGGGCCACAGGGCCTCCATCCTCTCTCTCCCTCTCTTCTCTCTCCTCCTTTTCTCCAAAATGTCTAAATTACCCCCATGCATGCATTCTCTCTCCAATTTCAGGAGGGGAGGGGTTGTCATTAACACTTTAGGCTTGTCATGGGCCCTGCCTCATGGACTTTAACCATTGGGAATGGGCTTGGCCTCCCTTTTTCTTGCTTTAGGCCATTTTTTGACTTGTTGACTTATATGGTTGACTTGGTCAATTTGATGAGTGGGATGGCCCTACTTGATGGTCATGGTCCCTATGGCACCACCCAACTTTGGTTGGGCCATGGTGATGCCCTACCTTGGCTAATTGGGCCTTTAGGTGTGAGTTTGACCAAATTATGGTTTATAGTTAACTTGGGTCAACTTGGGTCAATAGGTGACCCAATGATGTGTCTTATGGTTCACTTAGATTGTTATTAGGGTTAGGGGTGTAGTGGTGGGGCCTAAGTGTAGCTAAGGCCCCAATTTGGGTTAATTTAACTTGGGTTAACTTGGGCCCTATAGTGGGTCCCATGTGACTACAACCTAACTCCATGGTTCAAACCTAGCCTAAACACATGGCCCCACCACATGTCCTAACCAAAACCAAGTAGTGTGGTCTAATTGGAAATGAGATGTTACAGGAGATTAATAGTGAAGAGTTGAAATTTAGTATATATCAAATTGAGGGAATTCGGGTTGAAGACACCATCAAACAAGAAGAAATTAAATGAAGAGTGGCAAGGTTCTTCGATAAAAATATCAGGGTCAGACATTTTATGGTTTGGGACCTGGTTCTGAAAAAGGTTGATGCACCCGTAAGAGCCGGTTCGGTAGGAATGCCAATCCAAATTGGGTCGGACCCTTCATTATTAAAGAAGTTTTGAGGAATGGGGCATATCGCGTGTAAACCTATGAGGGAGAAGACATATCTCACACATGTAGTGGAGATGATTTGAACCGTTCAATTCTTGAACCATGTATTCTCATTACTTGTACTTATTTCAATGATTACATTAATAAGAGGGCTCCTTACTGACATTTTCCTATGGCAAATCAATTTTCCTCCTCTATCCTCGACACAAGATTAAAGATCACTAGAACAGGAGACATCACCGGGTTCAGCTCGGACCCCCCCCCCCCCCCCCCCACTTAGAATCGTTGTCATTAGCAAAACACCTCGATGTCTACGTGATGCGGGGAGATTTCACACAATGTAGTTGGAGCTTGCAGATTCTAGTGGAGTGTGCTACTAAATTGCGAATCCTACCCGGTATCTAACCCCACTTCTGTATTTTGGAGGGACGGGTGGTTGTTAGCTCTACCATCCTTCATAAGGAATATCGTTAAATCTTTGATGATCTAGTGGGGAAAGCAAAGCCATCGCGCTCACCTGTCCATAGATCATCCTAGATTGTGACCCCCAAACACTCCTTGATCTTTCAAGAAGTTCCCGTAGGGAACCCACAGCCCAGTTGATCTCGTGAGGAGAACAAAGCACCCTAGTTGTAACACCCCTGATATTTCGATGTTTATTTTTATTTCTATAGTGTCATAATTTTGACGTTAGGGCATTACGTTAGCGCATGTTTGGCTTGTGTCATGGTTAGAGCGTGGTTTTGCTCTTTGAGTTTTTTTTTGTGGCTGGGTTTAGCCTATTTGCAAGACTCCGTTGCGAGCCGTGTCTGTTTCGGTGACTCGATGGAGCCTTTTTGGGAATGCTTGTATTTTGGCTTCGGGAGGTGTTTTCCCGAGTTTTTGTTTGTCGAATTTGAGTTTCGACTTCGCTGTTGGTTTCGTAGCATCGTTCTTTTGCTACGGTGCGATTTTCGTTAAATTCTGAGTTATTATGGATTTTAGATCATTTCAGGATTTAATGTAATGTATTATTGAAATATAATTAATTAATTATTAATATTATTATAATATATATATATGTAATAAAATAAACCTAAGGACACTATTCATTATCTTCCCTACCCGATGGTTGCTTTCAATTCGCGAAAGAAGGAGGCGTGCGGCGGACGGAGCTTTCAGTCGGCGATTTCAAGTGATTTAGTGATCGGTTTGACTTTTGAGTAGAGATCTGCAAGGCTCTCGATGAAGGCTTCACGATCTTGGTAAGATCTTCTCGCTTCCTTGATTCTTGAACGTTAGGGTTTGAGATTTTGACCTCCTTCCTCTTCCAAAAGTTTCAGGAAACATTGTTAAGGGCTTTCTATGACCGATCCTTGAAGCGTCCCTAGCAGGTGGCGTTTCTCCTTAGTTTTGAGGCAATGGATCTTTTCCCTTGCTTGATCATCTTTATTTGATCTCCCTCATTTGTTTTCCTCCCTTAGAGATTAGGAATAGAGTTGGAAGCTTGAAAATGTCCCTCTATGGTAAATCTTTATTTTTGGCCAAACTATAGAGATTAGGAAAATTGGAGATAAGTAAAAATCGGTGTTTATTGTAATGGTGTTCGCCGAGAATTATTGTGGGAAGCCCTAGACTTGTCGAGCAAGTGGATGTAGGATTTCCGTCGCATATTGGTACGTAGTCTAAGTAGAATTCGGCGAGTATCGCCGAATTTGGTTAAGTCATTTTGCCGGGAATCATAAGTTAGCATAAGGAGTTCGACTATTATCGTTATCTCTTCGTTAAGCATCGGTCCATTCGTCGAACGGATTTCGATGAATACTGTTGTCCATTCATTGAGCGTCGAGCAGAGTTCGACGAATATAGTTATCCATTCATCGAACGGAGTTCGACGAGTATCGTTGTCGATTCGTCGAATGTCGAACGAAGTTCGACAAATATTGTTGGCCATTCATCGAGCGTCGTCCGGAGTTTGATGAAAATTGCCTGTTTTCACATTGCAGTTTCGTCGGGTATATGGAAAATTCACCAAATCTTTTGGGGACTAGAATATTTTTCGCTGCTTTTGTCCAATTCGGGGGGGGGGGGGGGGGGTTAGTCTTTAGGATTGTTTTAGGACTGCTTTTAGTTTATCTTAAGGTTCGAACTTGTGATTTGGGTAGGTTCTGTTGTTTCTTCGGCAATGAAGGTTGACAATGGATAAAGGACCACCAACTAGACGTCGGTTGAGGATCGTTACACTTGGTGGATGTTTGGTCTCTATTTTTTGAGAACTGCTGGTTTTGGTTTGGAAAAGTGGCCACCACCGCAGGGCCTTTGTGTTTTTCAGACATTTGGGCTTGGGAGCCTGGTTTGGGACAATTGGTCACCGACTCCGCCCGGTTGATTTTGCCAAGTGTTAATGATTCTTGTTCTATTCGAGTTATTTTATGCTCAGTTTTCTTCTTAGACCAATCTATATTTTATGTTAATCCTTGCAGATATTGTCAAAGCATGGCTTCATTCTACACTTGGTGCATTTGTTTTATTGACTCATTTACTTCAGGTTTTTACTGTACTTATTATTATTTGGCTATCCAGCTGTGGTCTTCAGCATTTTGTACTCGAGTTTGGTATACCCATCTCTTACTTGCACTTATTACTTGATTACTTCCCTTTGAAACTTGTATTTCCTTGCTGAGGTGTTCTTTTTTTGAATGTCTCAGATTTAGGGCAGTAGCCGGTTGAGCGGCTATGTTTGGGAGCTTGCTAGTGGACTGTTTGTTATAGGAGTTTTTCCTCACCCTTGTGAGGTATTTTCTTGGGCTATTTACTTTAGTACAGACATGCATGGTCACCAGTCGATTCGTGTCAGGTTGTTGGCGCCTACTGGTGATTTTCTTTTGAAATGCTAATTAATTTGATAAGCTGCTGAGTTGCATGTTTTTTGTGGTTGTATATACTTGCTCTCTGGGAAGGTTTTATGATAGGTTGCATGTTAGATATTTTTAACCTATAAAACTTTATTATTAGTATATCATATTGGCAATCTTTTTCAAAACTAAAACACTACTTTCTGGATAGCTTAAAGACTTTTCTTATACTTATTATAAATCTAGAGTCTTGCATAGCTTGGGTTGTCCTTCGGGGACATTTATACTCATGTAGGGTGTTAAAATCAACTTAATGAACGTATTTTCTGCAATGTATAACTATAGTTTTGTTCATGGAATAATTGATCCATTAAGCTGAGGGTTACGACTAACTTCTTAACTTAAAACTGGAATTTTCATAAATAACTCATAAATCTTTCAAAAAGTGTTTAGTTGTGGTCTTGCATGAATGTCCGCAGTTATCCCCTGTCAACGTGACATCATGACGTGTGTTTTCTCCTTACTCTGATATTTCCTTTTATGCAGAGAAATTATGGGTCGTGATTGTTGGTATCATAGGGATGGGTTGTTTGACAATTGGTCGACCAACCGTCTCTAGTTTAGTGTTACTCGTCTCGTTACATTGCATACACACACCGATGTGACATCAGTATGTCTTAGCTGAAGCATGAACACTACACTCATAACATGATAAGAAGTATACATGGCATATTATGTAGTATAGGATGTATAATATATGTTTTTATATGGATCCAGCATAGGTGGCAACATGTGACGGTTATGTAGTATTGGATGCATAACCATCATCATATGGGTGCCCATTAGCATGTTTTCTTTTTTTCATTACATGCGATGTTATGTAGTATGGGACGCACAACATTTCATGTGTATGTCGCTCATGACATGCATTAAGGCCTTTTTAGAATGCATAGCACAACATGCATGGCATAACATTGCATCAGCATACGTGCAAAGCTAAAGATTTACATGACGACACATGTACACACATGATTTTGAGTCAAAAAGAATAAGAAATTCATGCATTCATGGTTTAGGCACATGAGTCAGTAGGATGACAGTTTACCAACCTAAGTGTAGGCATGCCATCATGATTGATAATCACAGAGCAAGTTGGCAGCTTTAGCAAGTACTTAAGCATGTTTTGTCTGAACTATGTTGTTTGGTGCTAGCAGTTGGGCTAGGTTTTGATTAAATGTTTGTTATTGGTTTAGATGGCACCTAAGCGTGTGGCTACTAGGTCGACTCCCCTGTCAAAGGGCGAGTCTTCAAGTGCGCAGAGCGAAGTAGTGATTGAAAGTCTGCGGCAGAGTAATGAGACTTTGCCAGACAGATGGTGGAGATGCAGACGCAGATCCAAGCTTTGTTATCGGTTGAGTTAGGACAGATGCCGCTATTGCAACACCCGGCTGTAGGTCACGCTGTTCCTATTCCCCCTGCTCCTCTGGTGCACCCGGTGTTGTTGTCTCCTGAGATGATGTTTATCTCACACTTTCAGAGACTAGGACTGCCTACTTATGATGGTAGGGCAGACTATATGGCCTTGGATGATTGGATAATAGCCATCGAGGAGATGTTTGCTTACTCGGGAATTTCAGCAGACCAGAGGGTGATGGTCGGTGCGTATCAACTCAAGGGACTTGCTAAGAGTTTGTGGATAAGAGAGAAGGAGAATCTGAAGGATGGATGCTCATGGGAATCTTTCAAGGAGTTATTGTTGAGGAAGTTTCTTCCTGCGGTAGAGAGGGACCGCCTGATGAACGATTTTCTGCATTTAAGCAAAGGCAGCTTACTGTTACCGAGTACGAGGTGGAGTTCAGCATACTGAGTCATTTTGCCACGAGCATGCCACGGACATGGTGTCTTCAGAGTCGAACCGAGTTGAACGATTTCTGGGTGGTATTAGGAATGACATCCAGCAGCTAGCAAGTGCTTATGGATCTGAAATCTATACTGAAGTGGTGGAAGCAGCTTTGAAGGTTGAAGTAATTGACAATGCCAATAATCGAGGACAACAAATGAGAAAGGATAAGATGAACGCCGGTGAGGGTAAGAGTTCCCAAGAATCGGGTACCGCTCCAGGGAAAAGAAGCAAAGAGATATGCAGTTTATGTGGCCGGCCAGGCCACCCATTTGAGAGATGTTACCAAAGATTAGGACACCAGAAAAAAAGCAGGTGCATGCAATTCAGGGTGCTCCTAAAGGAGATTTGGTTTGTGCTACATGAAAGTGGAGTGGGCATGACGCTGCCCGTTGTTGTCTAAAGGACAAACTTGCTTCCAGTTTGGGCAAAAGGGACATGTTAAGTAAATGTGCCACAGGCTCAGCCCCCGTTGCAACTAGTTCCAATACAAGCTTTGCCGCTGTCGTAGCCTATGGAAAAGGGGAAGAGCAAGCTGAACGTGGTTTCATTGGAGTTATCTCAGACATCTTCGCAGGTTATTTCAGGTCAGCATCTAACCTGTTCTTCACTTGTAGTGGTAATTCGATGTTCGTTTCCTTAGTTGGATGTATGATTTTATATCGGGAAGTTTAAGGTAAAGAACTGTTGGGCGCGTGTTCTGTTCGATTCTGGTACTACCCACCCATTTGTGGCTAGGGCTTTCGTAGATCATCATAGTTTGACCTTCGATCTTATTGGCGACGTGTTTGGGGTCAAGTTTCCTTCTGGTGAATTTGTTGTATCGGACCAAGGCAACCAGAGTTGTCTGATTATGTTAGGATATATTCTAGAGGTTACAGATTTGAAGATGGTAGACTTGGAAGACTTTGATGTGATTCTGGGCATGGAGTGGTTATCCAAGTATGATGCGGTTATCCAGTGCAAGGTCAAGCGCTTGGACTTCATGATGAACAACGGTCAACCCAGGAGTGTTTATTGTTTTCCGTGCCAAGTTTCTATGATTATCTTTGCGTTACTTGCACGAAAGTTGGTAAATTCCGGATGTTTTGCTTGTTTGGTTTCGGTGTTAGCGACCGATGGTTATTTGTCGCGCATTATTGAGATTGTTATTGTGCGTGAATTTTCAGATGTTTTTCATGATAATCTTCCTGGTCTTCCACCAAAGAGAGACGTGGAGTTCGTCATAGATCTGGAGTCGGGTACTCGTCCTTTTGCTAAGGCACCGTAACGTATGTCCCTGCGCGAGCTGGAGGAGTTACGTTCCCAATTGGATGAGTTACTTCAGAATGGTTTTACTAGGCTGAGTTCTTCTCTGTGGGGTGCTCGTGTATTGTTGGTAAATAAAAAGGATGGATCGATGAGACTTTGCATCGATTATAGAGAACTAAATAAGGTGACCATTAAGAATAGATATCCCCTACCAAGGATTGATGACTTGTTTCATCAGTTGCTTGGTAGCTCCATATTTTCAAAGATCTATCTTTTTTCAGGCTACTACCAGTTGAGGATTCGTAAGGCAGATATTCCTCGGACTGCTTTCCATTCGCGGAAAGGAAATTTTGAGCTTTTCGTAATTTCTTTCGGACTGACTAATGCGGGGCCTTTATGGATACGATGAACAGGGTATTTAACGATTAACTGGACCGTTTTGTGGTTATTTTCATAGATGATGTTATGATATACTCCCACAGTGCTAATGAGCATGCCCAGCACTTACGTCTAGTTTTGTCTACCTTGAGGGAGCATAAGTTAGACGCCAAACTAAGTAAATGCGAGTTTTGGCTTCCTCAGGTCTCGTTTCTAGGACATGTGGTTAATAAGGATGGAATTTCTGTGGACCCTAAGAAGATAACTGCTGTTATGGATTGGAATAGGCCTGCCACTACCAAGGATATAAGGAGCTTCCTACGGCTGGCTGGCTATTACAGAAGGTTTGTCATGGGTTTTTTATGTTGTCTGCGCCTTTGACTAATCTTACGCAGAAGAATGCATCTTTTTTGTGGAGCGATAGGTGTGAGGAAGCTTTTCAGGAATTGAAGAGGAGATTATGCAATGCTCTAATGTTCGCCTTGCCTACTGAAGGGATAGAGTATGCTGTATGTTGAAGCCAAAACTTGACTTCGACAAAAGTTCGAAAAATAGGGGCGTAGCCAACACCTACTCCTCCCAAGCTTCGTCGTCTGACTGGTCGTGAGGACCAGAAACTGACCCAAAGCCTCAGCAGGGAAGTCCTACCACTTACCCGAAAGATGTCTGAGAGCTTCCCCTCCAAAGCCAAAAGCTAGGCTTGGAGCTCCTCAGAAAGCACAGAAAAATCCTCTCAAGTCCCGGGAAAAAAGTGCTTCTGAAGAACCCCTATGGGTCTATTTATTGTTTTCTCAGTTTGAACTGCTAATAACCATACTGAGTTGACCTGAAATTACCAGAGTACCCCTTGTCGGGTCTGCCAACAGCCAAACTTCGTTGTTCTGAAGAGTTATATACAGACCAGCAGGGGAAAAAGGGAAAATTGCCTGGGGTAGAAGAGTAAAATCCCCCTTGGGTGTAGAAATGTAAAAATGGCCTTCTTTTCATGTGGCGAGTGCGGGAGCACCCATCGGCGAGACGGGCCTTCCTGCTCGTCTCGCAGGTATCCTTTGCTATGGGACCCTCTCGCCACTAAGAGCCTACTCGCATCTCAAAAGGGGGCGTCTCACCCATTTCTGAGACCACCCGTCTCGCCTCCTGTGAGTAGACCATCTGGTCCCACTCGCCTATCAGCATCTCTCGCCAACTTTCTTCTATTCGCATCTTGAGGGCCTCTCACGAGCCCGAGGTTGTACACAATCCCCGCTCTTTTCGAGATTATTCTAAGCTCGGAAAGAATGTCCAACCGAGGCTCGTCATTAAGGCGTATTTATGGGCGTATTTATGAGGGAATCTTTTGTAAGGCCCCCCACCGGAGCCTATAAACATAGGATTCCTGCCCCGAATATAGGGTCCCCCATTGCATACTTTCTTTCCTTGGCTTGAACTGTTCATCATGTCTCACAGCCAGAGCTTTCGCGAGCGCCTTGCACTGGTGCGTAAGCAGAACAAGGCCAATGTGGCCGCCTTCACCTCAACTCTAGTTCGCCCCCTATCCTCTTTACCACCCTCGTCGTCTCTCTTGAAAAAGGTAAAGATAGGTGGCCCCTCCCCTTCTGCCAAGGAGCCATCTCGTGCTGCCCTGGAAACCTGCCCCACTCCTCCCTCATCTCCCAGGGAAAAAGAGGTGAGCTCTCACTTCTTTATTACTCCTTCAACATCGGTATCTGCCCTCTTTAATTTTGTTTCTTCAGGAAGCCCCTGCTGCTTTAAAATGAACGGAAGGTTCGCGAGACGACATCGACGTCCACCGCGAAGATTCTGACTTGCAACCACCTTCCACTCCTACATCTACTCCTCCCTGCGAGAGGATGGACGACCCCTCCCAGGCCGCCAGGACTTCCTGTCCTCCTGGTTAGAAACCTTCCCTCTTGATTCTCTGCCCCACTTGCTACTCCCACATCCTCCTATGGGAGCCTCTCTCACCCTTCCCCTCTACTCCTTGCGCAGGCGCCCAGACCAACTCTCCTGCTGAGGAGCACCGTGGGCGACTCGTTGTCTCACCTCCCCCTCCTATTGACGGGATTGAAGACTACCTAGGAGACCCTTCAAACCCGACGGAGATGAAGTGTAAGATGGCTGAGTTGTTCCAGAAGCACGCGCGCATCATCCATTCGCTGGCGCAGGACAAGCAGGCGGCGGATAGGCGCATCGAATGGTTGGAGAATAAGTGTTCTCGCTTATCTTGCGAAGTTGATGCTGAGTTAGATGTCGATGGAACCAACCCTGATGCCATCATCAGCGAGGTCGATATGCAGCTTAATCTCGCTCTCTGTGGGCTTGAGTCTGTTCGTGCCTTCCACTCGCGCAGTAGGCCTCCCTGCACCGGAGCTCGCGGTGGCTTCTGGCAATGGCACCCGTACTGAAGGCCGTCTGTCTCGCCCCTTCTTCTTTATTTTGTATTTAAGTGTTGTAATAATAATTAAGAAATGCCTTATGGTGTCGTCTTGCCATTAATGTTAGAGGACTTGGTGCCCGCCATATGCGGGATGATATTTTTTAAACATTTATTGTTGTTGCTTTAATTTCACCATTTTCATTAATTTCTTTTAATCACTATCCTGTTATTGTGACGGTCCACACAAATCGAGGCTCAGGAGAGAGAGAGAGAGAGAGAGAGAGAGAGAGAGAGAGAGAGAGAGAGAGAGAGAACCTTCGACCGACTCTTCCCCTTCCCCTGTACGTTTTCCCTCCCATTAATCATTTTACCATCTCTGCTATAAATACCCCAACACTTGATCAGAAGAATATCCGCGCCTCTCACTTCTGCCGTGTCCAAGCTCTTGCTCCCTTGTTTCTTCCGTCTCGCCGATCCTTCTCACTCTTTTCTTCCTCGGCCATCTCGCCGATCCTTCTCGCTCTTACGACTTTCTTTCTCTCACTGTCTCGCCTACATTCGTCTCGCCAAGAATGGGTAAGAAGAGAGTTGAGGAGGGAGAGGGGCGCAGCCGCTGCAGGAATCGGTTCATTGACCACGACGTCCTGCTCGGTAGGCTCTCTAAAGAGGACTACCGCGGATTCGTCCGCGAGTTCCTGGGGGAGGCGCTCGAATCGCGGCCCCCAAAGGTTGGCGAGTCAATCAACACGTATTATCTAGGAGAGCCCGCCTTCCCCGTCTCGCACTTTGAGGTGGGGTTGAGGTTGCCTTTCTGGTCGGAGGTAAAGCAGGTTTTCAAGTACTTTGGCATCGTCCCGACGCAGTTCAACCCGAACGCCATATCGGTGATGACCGCCTTCACCTGCTACATGCGCCGGGATCACATTGAGTTCAGCTTGACGGTCTTCCACTATCTCTTCATATATCACGCCAACGCCGACAGCATCTCGTAATTCACCGGGCAAGGGCTCAAGGTGTGAGAAATGCCAAACAAAAATCACCATTGGCTCACGAGGTTCGTCTTCATCCATGGCGACAGTGGTGACTTTGGGGGCGTCCCGTTCGCGCCTGTGTCTCCCCCCGAGAGTTTCTACGCGACCCCGAAGGTCGGCAACACGAATAAGTTGTTGTATGATTACTTCGTCGGCAAAATCTTTGGAGACAACTTCCTGCGGCGAGGCCTCGACTCGCTGCCTCCGGTACTTCCGGGTGAAGGTATTCTCGCTCTCTTGTCTCGCGCTTCATTTTTTCACGTCTCGCCATCTTATCACTTTATTGTTTTGTTTTCTTGGGGAGCGGGTCGTACCCTCCCACCATCCTTACAAGAGCAACATCCATCCAACCAAGGGCCTTGATGTCGCCAGCGCGGAAGCTGAGGTAGCGAGAGAGTCCTTGGCTCCTGCCCCTCTCAAGAGACCTACAGGAGACACGGCTCCATCTCAATCCAGCCCTCCCAGAAAAAAGATGAGGAAAGCCGTGGTTGTATCCAAGGGGAAAAAGTAGACGACCCCGAAGGAGAAGAAGGATATATCGTGGTCCTTGAGCCCAATCTCTGTGGAGGGGTCCCAGTCGCCCCGCTCGCCTCCTCATCAGGCCGTCTCGCCAACCCGCGAGATGGCTCTTCCCAACCCGCCTGTCGCCAAATCCAATCAACAGGCTGCCACCATCTCTCGTGAAGGCGCCTCCTCCAGTCGCCCCGCCCCCTCTTCCCATATGAACTTCAACTTGGGCCCCGTGGTTTCAGATGCTGCTGGCGAACCTGTTCTGTTGTGGTGGCGGGATGCCAATCACGTGTCCATATCCACCCTCCTTCCTCCTTGGAAGGAGCAGGAGCTCCCCACCAGCCATGGTTTCGCTGTGGGGTATGGTCTTTACAGCGGTATCGATGCAGTATATCCTGAGAGCGAGCCTACGCGGGATCTCGTCATGAAACCTCCCACCCCCAAATCTGTGCTTGGGATTTCTCGCACCGCTCCTTGCGCCGCCTTATATACATCAACAAAAAATGGAAGGACAACGAGACAAGCCTGGCGGCAGAGCGAGAGAAATCAGAAGACCTTGCGAAAAGGTTGTCGGTCGCCGAGACCCTCCTCGTCAAAGCCCAGGGCGGCGTGGTAAGCCTTAGCCTTAACCTTGGATTTTCCTTCTTCAATACACTTTACTAATGTCTGGCCGTCTCGCAGGATGCCGAGATGGCGGAGCGGTTGCATTCGCCCGTGGCGGCCCTGGAGGAGGAGGTCAAGGACTTAAAAGCCCAGAATGCTCGCATTCAGGACAACGCCGCGTCATTATCTCGTCGCCAACCCTTCCAGGCACTGCTGCATTATTCCTTTGATGAAGTCAAGGAGCAGTGCCGAGATGCTAGCATCAGGGAGGCGGAGCTGGTCCTCAAAATGATGAAGGAGCTGGGTGTCATGAAGGATGGCTCTAAGACGGTGACCGTCCACGACCTGGTCCTGCTGCTCTATGGCGAGGAGAGCGAGGATTCTTCTTCCGGCGAGGAGGAATGACGTGCCTTCTTCAAGATCAAGAATCCCTCTCTCCTCCTCTTTTGTGCTGTTGTAAAACAAACTACTTTTTTAAGTTTATTTTTTGTTATCGAAAAACACTGACTTGTAATGAAATGATGTTTGATCAAATGTATATTTTTTGTTTTGTCCCTTTATTCTACTAGCTCGCTTTCTTTTTTATTGCCTTTATTTGCGAAACGATGTTATCCCTCCGTCTCGCCAACTCACTCTTACTTTCTTCACTTTGCTTGTCACTTTGCTCAATCTCGTTTACTGCGAGACGACCCTGCGAGACGACCCTGCGATGTGCTCACGCCGCGAGACAATGCTTTGTCATATCTCGTAACTTTGCTGGAGAGTTTGACCTTTTTTGGAGCGCGAGTTGTCACTTATCTTACTTGTTTGTGAGATCTAACTGGTATAACCCTCTCGCCATGGCTCAGGATACTCCCGACGCGAGCGGCTATAAGTGATGTAGCCTGCTTAAAAATTATTAAAACGAGCCTTCTGTCTCGCACGAGTGCCCACTCGCTGTAGGCGAGACTTTCCTCGTAATTGCCAGCTGTGAGTGCCTCCACTCGCACCGCTCCAGCTTTTGCCTCATAATTTTTTTTCTTAGACTTAGTAGGGGGGTTTCATAAGGAGGTTTTCCCATTCTGCCATTGAGTGAGTTTACTGCACTGCTAGCTCGATGAGAGCCTGGACAACGGATACCGAACCGAGCCAGGCTCGAGGTGATGCAAAATTTCCAAGAACTAAGAATCAATATTTCGAGAATCAATCCTTTCCACCACAGGCGAGCCTTCAGACCTGCGAGCTAGCGAGAGCCAGCTTAACGGGTCTACCTGGTGCCGAGCCGTGCACGGGGTAGTGCAGAACCAAGGACTAAGAACCAGACCTCTCCCCCACAGGCGAGCCTTCGGACCTGCTAGCTAATGAGACCCAGCGCAGTGGGTCTACCTGCGGCCAAGCCGCACTCGGGGTATTGCAAAACCAAGAACCAAGAACCAGACCTCTCCCCCACAGGCGAGCCTTCGGACCTCCCAGCTAATGAGAGCCTGCGCAGCGGGTCTACCTGGGGCCGAGCTGCGCTCGGGGTAGTGCAAAACCAAGGACCAAGAACCAGACCACTCCCCCACAGGCGAGCCTTCGGATCTGCCAGCTAATGAGAGCCTGCGCAGCAGGTCTACCTAGGGCCGAGCCGCTCTTGGGGTAGTGCAGAACCAAGGACCAAGAACCAGACCTCTCCCCCATAGGCGAGCCTTCGGAGCTTCCAGCTAATGAGAGCCTGCATAGCATGTCTACCTGGGGCCAAGCCGCGCTCGGGTTAGTGCAGAACCAATGACCAAGAACCAGACCTCTCCCCCACAGGCGAGCCTTCGCACCTGCTAGCTAATGAGAGCCTACACAGCGGGTCTACCTGGGGCCGATCCGCGCTCGGTGTAGTGCAGAACCAAGGACCAAGAACCAGAACTCTCCCCCATAGGCGATCCTTCGGACCTGCCAGCTAATGTGAGCCTGTGCAGCGGGTCTACCTGGGGCCGAGCCGCGCTCGGGGTAGTGCAGAAGCAAGGACCAAGAACCAGACCTCTCTGCCACATGCGAGCCTTCGGACCTGCCAGCTAATGAGAGCCTACGCAGCGGGTCTACCTGGGGCGAAGCCGCGCTCGGGGTAATGCAGAACCAAGGACCAAGAACCAGACCTCTCCCCCACAGGCGAGCCTTTGAACCTGTCAGCTAATGAGAGCCTGCTTAGCGGGTCTACCTGGTGCCGAGCCGTGCACGGGGTAGTGCAGAACCAAGGACTAAGAACCAGACCTCTCCCCCACAGGCGAGCCTTTGGACCTGCTAGCTAATGAGACCCAGCGCAGTGGGTCTACCTGCGGCCAAGCCGCACTCGGGGTAGTGCAAAATCAAGAACCAAGCACCAGACCTCTCCCCCACAGGCGAGCCTTTGGACCTCCCAGCTAATGAGAGCCTGTGCAGCGGGTCTACCTGGGGCCGAGCCGCGCTCGGGGTAGTGCAAAACCAAGGACCAAGAACCAGACCTCTCCCCCACAGGCGAGCCTTCGGATCTGCCAGCTAATGAGAGCCTGCGCAGCAGGTCTACCTTTGGCCGAGCCGTGCTTGGGGTAGTGCAGAACCAAGGACCAAGAACCAGACCTCTCCCCCATAGGCGAGCCTTCGGACCTTCCAGCTAATGAGAGCCTGCACAGCGTGTCTACATGGGGCCAAGCCGCGCTCGGTTTAGTGCAGAACCAACGACCAAGAACCAGACCTCTCCCCCACAGGCGAGCCTTCGCACCTGCTAGCTAATGAGAGCCTACACAGCGGGTCTACCTGGGGCCGATCCGCGCTCGGGGTAGTGCAGAACCAAGGACCAAGAACCAGAACTCTCCCCCACAGGCGAGCCTTCAGACCTGCGAGCTAATGTGAGCCTGTGCAGCGGGTCTACCTGGGGCCGAGCCGCACTCGGGGTAGTGCAGAAGCAAGGACCAAGAACCAGACCTCTCCTCCACAGGCGAGCCTTCGGACCTGCCAACTAATTAGAGCCTGCGCAGTGGGTCTACCTGGGGCCGAGCCGCGCTCGGGGTAATGTAGAACCAAGGACCAAGAACCAGACCTCTCCCCCACAGGCGAGCCTTTGAACCTATCAGCTAATGAGAGCCTGCGCAGCAGGTCTACCTGGGGCCGAGCCGTGCTCAGGATAGTGCAGAACTAAGGACCAAGAACTAGACCACTCCCCCACAGGCGAGCCTTCGGACCTACCAGGTAATGAGAGCCTGTGCAGCGGGTCTACCTAGGGCCGCGTCGCGCTCGGGGTAGTGGAGAACCAAGGACCAAGAACCAGACCTCTCCCCCACAGGCGAGCCTTCGGACCTGCCAGCTAATGAGAGCCTGCGCAGCGGGTCTACCTGGGCCGAGCCGTGCTCGGGGTAGTGCAGAACCAAGGACCAAGAACCAGACCTCTACCCCACATGCGAGCCTTCAGACCTGCCAACTAATCAGAGCCTGCGCAGCGGGTCTATCTAGGGCCGAGCCATGCTTAGGGTAGTGCAAAACTAAGGACCAAGAACCCGACCTCTCCGCTATAGGCGAGACTTCGGACCTACCAGCTAATGAGAGCCTACGCAGCGGGTCTACCTGGGCCAGAGCCGCGCTCGGGGTAGTGCAGAACAAAGGACCAAGAACTAAACCTCTCCCCCACAGGAGAGCCTTTGGACCTGTCAGCTAATGCGAGCCTGCGCAGTGAGTCTACCTTGGGCCGAGCTGCGCTCGGGGTAGTGCAGAACCAAGGACCAAGAAACAGACCTCTCCCCCAAAGGTGAGCCTTTGGACCTGCTAGCTAATGAGAGCCTGCGCAGCGAATCTACCTGGGGCCGAGCAGCGCTCGAGGTAGTGCACAATGAAGAACAAGAACCAGACCTCTCCTCTACAGGAGAGCCTTCAGACCTGCCAGCTAATGAGAGCCTGCGCAGCGAGTCTACCTGTGTCGAGCCGCTCTCGAGGTAGTGCAGAACAGAGGACTAAGAACCAGACTCTCCCCCACAGGCGAGACTTCGGACCTGCCAGCTAATGAGAGCCTACACGGCGGGTCTACCTGGGGCCGAGCCGTGTTAGGGGTAGTGCAGAACCAAGAACTAGACCTCTCCCCCACATGCGAGCCTTAGGACCTGCCAGCTAATGAGAGCCTGAGCAGCGGGTCTACCTAGGGCCGATCCGCGCTCGGGGTAGTGCAGAACCAAGGACCAAGAACCTGACCTCTCCCCCATAGGCGAGCCTTCAGACCTGCCAGCTAATGAGAATCTGCGCAATGGGTCTACCTGGGCCAGAGCCGCGCTCGGGGTAGTGCAGAACCAAGGACCAAGAACCAGGCCTCTCCACCATAGGTGAGACTTCGGACCTGCCATCTAATGAGAGCCTGCGCAGCGGGTCTACCTAGGGCCGAGCCGTGCTCGGGGTGGTGTAGAAGCGACCATCTTCCTGTTGTTAGGATTTCACAGTAGGTCAAGACAAGAAGTGATTTGAAAAATATATTATAATGTACTTGATTTGAGTATACAATTTTTGCCCTCCCTTCTCATGGGTAGAAGCGTTTCAAGTCATCGCTGCTCCAGGTGTGGCTCATGGTCCTACCCTCCACATCCTGGAGGTGGTAACCTCCTGCTCTCAGGACCCTCTCAACAATATAAGGCCCTTCCCAATTTTGGTTGAGCTTACCCACGGGGGCGGATCTCCACGCAGCATCAACTTTCTTTAGCACCAGATCTCCTTCCGTAAATTTCTTGATCCTAATATGCTTGTCGAAGTATCTTGCCATCCGCCATTTGATCTCTTCCTATCTGTTGGTCGCGATGTCGCATAGCTCTTCTACCATGTCCAGCGAGAGGCATAAGCCCTCTTCATTTTCTAGCCTCCAAGCCTCGTCTCTATCACCTACAGCCGCAACTCGTGGGGACCGTACCTCAAATTTCACCGGCAGGACCGCCTCACACCCATGGGAAAGTTTGAATGGGGTCTCGCCGGTAGCCATGTTCGGAGTTGTCCGCAAGGCCCACAATACTGAGGGGAGCTTTTCCACCCAACTCCCCCTCAAGTTCTCTACCTTCTTCTTGAGCAGATTCATGATGATTTTGTTGGCCGCCTCCATATGACTGTTGCTCTTGGGGCGGTGGATAGAGCCAACCTGATGTCGATGCCCAGCTGAGTGCGGAAACTTATGAACTCCTCACATGCAAATTGAGGACCATTGTCCGTGATGATGGCCTGAGGCATCCCGTGCCTGTAGATGATCTCTCCCCAAACAAAGTTCCTGATGACCTGGGAGGTTACTCTGGCCAGCGCCTTGACCTCCAGCCACTTAGAGAAGTAGTCGATCAAAACCAAGAGGAACCTCCTTTGCCAACTAGCCGGAGGGAAAGGGACAACTAAATCCATCCCCCAGATATCGAACGACCATGGTGTTGTGATGCTTTGGAGCCTCTGAGCGGGCAAGAGCTGGAGGGGGCGTAGAGCTGGCATTTTTGGCACCTCCTCGCAAACTCCACGACATCCTTCCTCAGGTTGGGCCATAAGTACCCCTGCCTAACCACCCTTGCCTCCAACGTTCTACCTCTGGAATGGCTACCACATTCCCCCGAGTGCACCTCCTCCAGAATCAACCGGGTCTCTTCTTCTGCCACACATCGCGCCAGAAAGCCCGAAAGCATCTTCCGATGTAGGCTTCCTTCATGCATGAGACAATGGGCCGCCTTATGCCGAACGTTCTTGGACTCCTTGATCCCCTCATGGAGGTTGCTCGTGACGAAGAAGGTCACGAAGGGATCCACCCATTAGGGTCGCCGATCTACTTCCATGAGCTCCCCTTCCTCGATCGCTGGATGGAACAGAAAGGTCAAGGTTCCCCCTCCCCGAGGTCCAAACATAGCCAACCGATCGGCAATTGTACTCTCCTCTCTGGGAATGTATTGCATAGAGAACATCCGGAACCCTCCGATGATTGCCCTTACCTAGGACAAGTACTTCACGAGGGTGGGTTCTCGAGCTTTAAACTCTCCTCGAATCTGCGATGCCACCCCCAATGAGTCCGTGAAAGCCTCCACATCCTGGATCTCAAGCTCCTTTTCCAAATGAAGGCCAGCTATCATAGCCTCGTACTCCGTCTGGTTGTTAGTTGCTGGAAAGTGCAAGACCACCGCTTGCACTATGGTGACCCCTTGAGGACTTGTCAATACCACCCCTGCTCCGAGGGAGTGCTTTCCCGAGGCTCCATCAACCGTCATCTTCCACACCTCGTGCGGCAGCGACTTCTCGGCCCCGACCTCCACACCGTAGTCTGCCAAGAAGTCGGCCCCCACCTGTTCCTTAATGGAAACCCTTAGCACGAATGAGATATTGAAATCACTCAACTCGATAGATCACTTGGCCAGCCTGCTCGAGTGCTCCACTACTTCAAAAATCTTACGGAGGGATGGTCTGTCACCACCCTGATCGAATGTGCTTGGAAATATGGCCGGAGCTTCCTGGCCGAAACGTTCAAGGCGTATGCTAACTTTTCTAAGATAGGGTAACAAAGCTCTACCTTCTTTAGGATCCTGCTAACATAGTAGATTGGCAACTACTTCCTACCCTCTTCCCTAACCAGAAAAGAGCTCACCGCCTCTGCTCCCACTCCGATATACAAGGCCAAGTCGTCCGCCTCCTTTAGGTTTGAAGTAGAGGATCTAGGGAGAGCGGCTTCCTCATCCTTTGAAAAGCTTCTTCAAACTCGACGGTCCACTCGAACCATTGGTTACCTCGCAGCACCTTGAAGAATGATGAGCATTTCACTCCCGACCTGGAGAG
The DNA here is from genome assembly GCA_039583875.1 of Platanthera guangdongensis. Lineage (NCBI taxonomy): Eukaryota > Viridiplantae > Streptophyta > Magnoliopsida > Asparagales > Orchidaceae > Platanthera > Platanthera guangdongensis. The sequence continues at coordinate 93,867,921 of CM077166.1, forward strand.
GAATCTACTTAGGCCGGCCAGCTTGCCTGTCAAGTGCTGGACCTTCTTAACATTGTGTGGTGACTCCAGCTCTAGGATATCCTTCACCTTATCTGGGTTGGGTTCCACCCCCGCCGGGGTCAGGAGATGCCCAAGGAACTTCCCACGGCTCGCCCCTAAAACACACTTTAAGGGATTCAGCCTCATATTGAACTTCTGCACAGTGGTGAACGTGTCCTCCAGGTCCCGAAGATGTGAGTCCACGCCCTTGCTTTTAACCATTAGGTCATCAACATAGACCTCCAGTTTCCTCCCCCTTTGGCCTTGGAAGACTCGATCCATCATGCGTTGGTATGTAGCCCCTGTATTTTTTAACCCAAAGGGCATCATCTTATAACTGAAGCATACCTCCCTTGTGATGAAGGAGACGTCCATGACGTCGGGAGGGTGCATTCGGATCTGGTGGTAACCTGAAAAAGCATCCAAAAAACTCATAATTGAAAAAACAACGGCTGAATCAACCAGCGCGTCGATTCGAGGCAGGGGGTAGCAATCCTTGGGGCATGATTTATTTAATAAAGAAAACTCAATACACATGCGCCACTTCCCTCCCCCTTTCTTTACCATTATCACGTTGGAGACCCAGCCTGGGTACTGGATCTCCGAGATGAAGCCAGCCTCTAGAAGCTTCTTGACCTCCTTGCGGATTGGTTCTTCCATCTTGGTTGCGATGATCCTCATCTTCTGGCCTATTGGGCATGTACTAGGATCCAGGTTCTAGCCGTGGCAGGCAACATCTGCATCGATGCCCGGCATGTCAGCCACGCTCCAAGCGAAGATGTCGACGTTGCTTTGGATGCAAGCCCACACTCACTCCTAGTCCTCGGGACTCAGACTCCCGCTTATCCTCACCTTCTGTACTTGGTCGGTGCTGGTGAATACTTCCATCTCTACCACCTCCTCGGCCGGCTCCAACCATGACTGCTCCCATCTGGCCCTTGCCTCCTCTTCTTTTCCAAACTCTTCCTCCCTTCCTGCTTCCTCAACTTCCATCACCTCCCCTAGGCTCTCACTCTGCTCCTGCTCAACCTAAACGCCTCCATGGGCCTCCCTCTCAATTACTCTTCCTTCCACTTCCACCTACCGACCATCTTGCGGCTCCAACTCTTCGTCCCCCTGAACCACTTAAACACCTCTTCCCCTCTGCTCCTCCTCAATCTCCTCATCCCTAACAACCTCTTCAGTCTCCGCCATCTCCTTCTCCAACTCCTCCGCCTATGTCATCCAAGATATGTTGTTGACTGCCATAACATAGCACTATATTGCCACCTTCGGGTCCCCTCTGACCCTAACCTGCACCCCTCCATTATTGAACTTGAGGCATTGATGAAATGAGAAAGCGACACAGCGAAAGGCACTGATGTGGGGACTCCCAAAGATGGCGCTATAGCTGCTCGGGGCATCCACAATCACGAACCTGCAGTTCCGTGACACGCCCCCTAACTTCACATACAGCCCCACCCCTCCTTCTACTTCCTTCCTTTCTCCTAAGAAACCAAACAACGACCCATCTGAAGCTATGACCCTCTTTGTCTCAACCCGCATCTCATCAAAAGCCTTCTTGAAGATCACGTTCACAGAGCTCCCGTTGTCCACCAGGATCTTGGAGACCGTGAAGTTTTCGACCGCCGTCTGGATCACCAAGGCATTATAGAATGGGTACTCATAATCTGGCATGTCCGCTGAAGAAAAGGTAATTTTTTTCTTTTCGAGGGGGGGCCTGGAAGGTCGAGGCTACACCCATTCGGAACATGGTCTGGTGGCTCCCCTTTCGAGTTGCCTCAATCCCAACTCCTCCGTGGATCACCCCGATCCCTCCCCTGGTTCCTACATCCACCTGGTCCTCGCATCTATCTTTCATCTCCTCCTGTTATACCTCCTCGATCTTTACTGGCGGAGCCTGCCTCCTCGACCCCCTGGCTTCTCTCCTTTCCAAGAACTCTGGACAGGTGGACGTTGCGTGGCGCTCCTCCTGATTGAAGTCCCAAAAAGGGAACGCCACCCTGCCCCTTCTCCCTTCTCCACCATCTCTCATTCCAGATCCTCCTCGAGCTCCTCTCCTTCCTCCTCTACCTTGACCGACCTCCATCATCTCCTGCTGATGTGGGAAATGACCCCTCAGCTCCTGCCTCCGTGCCAGCTGATCGAACCTCCTCGGCTCGTGAAAGTGGTCTCTTCCCTGTATACCACCTCCTAGATCCTGGGGGCGCCCCTCCTGAGGCCTCCAACCTAACCTGTTGTTCGACTCCAGGGCCCCCCGTCCTTTATGCAGTCCTTGCTGCCCCTGTCCTCGGGGCTCTTCTATCCTCCTATCTTCTCTCTGATCACTCTGCCTTCTTATTTCCGACTCCTTCACATCATCCTCCACTAACCTGACCAGCTTCCTTGCAAATGCCGGATTGGCCCTCTCGAAGTCTGTCTCCTTCGCCGCCCTCTCCATGAGCTCCTCAAAAGAGAGGAGGGCACTCTCTTCAACTCCATGCTAAAGAAAGCTGGCCTCAGTACCAGAGTAAAAGCAAGCATCAATGTATACCCTGGGACCTCCTGGACTAGCAGGACCTCTTCCTGAAACTGATCCACATAATGTCCCAACGTCTCGTCTTGCTTATGCCTCACCGTGAATAGGCAATCCGCCTCCTTACGCTTCTTCAATGTTGAGAACCTCAACAAGAAACCTCGAATCAGATCCTCGAAATTGTAGATCGACCATGCCGGCAGCTGGTGGAACTAGTGTCGTGCCTTCTCCTTCAACGTGATGGCAAATAACCGAAACTTGAAGGCATCCATCACCTGCCTTATTGAAAAAACATCTTTAAAACACTACACGTGCTATACAGGGTCATCCTTCCCCGAATAGTAGGACATGTCGGGCTCCCGGAACCCCTCCGGCACCGGGGCCGAGTTGATGAGCTCACTGAACGGGGTCTTGCCACCTGCCTGCCGAGACGGTATGTCTCGCGGCCTCGTCTGGCTGGTCCGATCCGCGAGACCATGCTTAGGTAAGAGCTCTCGCACATCTGCCTCCCTCTCGCCAAGTTCTATCGGAATCTCCTTCCCGGGACGCTGGCCTGGGAAGAGCTCTCGCGCCGCCACGTCCCTCTCGTCATCCTCCGCCGGGACCTCCTTCCCTGGGCGCTGTCCAGGGGAGTTCTCGCCCAAGTGCTGGACCTCCTCTATCTGAACCTGAGGCATTTCCCACTCGCTCCTTGCCGAGAAGGCCAAGCTGATGGTCTGCAAGACCTCTTGCCTGAAGTCTTCCACAATCTTCCTCGTCTCCTCCTCTCCTCGGGAGGGGGAACCTCCTGAACAAGATCCTTAACCTTCACCTCCTGCCATAGGACTAAACTCAAGCTTTTATTGTATCAGCTAACTTCCACGCTCACCGCACCAGAACTGTTGAAGCCAAAACTTGACTTCGACAAAAGTACGAAAATAGGGGCGTAGCCAACACCTACTCGTCCCAAGCTCCGTCATCCAACTTGTCGTGAAGGACCAGAAACTGACCCAAAGCATCAGCAGGGATGTCCCACCACTTACCCGGAAGATCTCTGAGAGCTTCCCCTCCAAAGCCAAAAGCTAGGCTTGGAGCTCCTCAGAAAGCACAGAAAAATCCTCTCTAGTCCCGAGAAAAAAAGTGATTTTGAAGAACCCCTATGGGTCTATTTATAGTTTTCTGAGTTTGAACTGCTAATAACCATACTGAGATGACCTGAAATTACCAGAGTACCCCTGGTCGGGCCTGCCAACAGCCAAACTCCGCTATTCTGAGCATTTATATGCAGACCACCAGGGGCAAAAGGGTAAAATTGGCCGGGGTAGAAGAGTAAAATCCCCCTTGGGTGTAGAAATATAAAAACGGCTTTCTTTCCATGTGGCGAGTGGGGGAGCACCCATCGGCGAGACGGGCCTTCCTGCTCGTCTCGCAGGTATCCTTTGCTATGGGACCCTCTCGCCGCTAAGAGTCTACTCGCGTCTTAAAAGGGGGCCTCTCGCCCATTTTTGAGACAACCCATCTCGCCTCCTACGAGTGGACCATCTGGTCCCACTCGCCTATCAGCATCACTCGCCAACTTTCATCTATGCGCATCTTGAGGGCCTCTCGCGAGCCCGAGGTTGTACACTGTATACGTGGATGCATCACATGTTGGACTTGGTTGCGAGTTGATGTAAGAAGGTAAAGTGATAGCGTATGAGTCGAGGCAGTTAAACACTCATGAGAATAATTACCCCACGCACGATCTAGAATTTGCAGCTGTGATTTATGCCTTAAAGTTATTGAGACATCTTTTATATAGCGCTTTGTGCAAAATTTACACTAATCATAAGAGTTTGAAGTACGTCTTCACTAAAAAGGAATTGAATTTACGCCAGCGGAGGTGGTTGGAATATGTGCCAGATTATGATGTTGAGATTCAATATCATCCAGTCAAAGCTAACGTGGTAGCCGATGATTTGAGTATAAAGTCGGCGAAGATTTTTAATCTTTCTGTGGATTCGCTGGTGGAAGAATTTCATCTGATGGATATATCGGTGGGGAGTAACGACTAGCCCAGTAGTTTGGAAGTGTTAGAGCCTTCATGGATTTCACTAATGAGGCTGCATCAAAAGGATGATCCTGATTTGATGCACCTTTATAATAGAACTTCGAAAAGAGAATTGCCAGAATTTTTGATTGATGACTCGGGTACTTTGAAGTACCTCGACAGATTTTGCATCCCCAATGCTGAAGATATACGTGTTAAGTTGTGCGAGGAGGCGCATGATTCTAGTGTTGCGTACCACCCTGGTTCTACAAAAATGCATCGAGATATGAAGCAGATTGCCTGGTGGTAAGGTATGAATGGTGATATAGCTAAGCATGTGTCAGAATGTTTTACTTTCAAGCGAGTGAAGGCCAATCATGGTAGGCCTGGAGGAAGTTAATGCCCTTGGAGATCCAAGTTGGAAGTGCGAGAGTATTTCAATGGATTTTATTATTGGTTTGCCGAGATCTCTCCGTAGATAAGACTCAGTTTGGGTCATCGTGGATAGATTGACGAAGTGTGCTCACTTTGTACTATTTAAGATCGATTACTCCAAAAAGAAAATAGCTGTGTTGTACTTGGATGAAGTCATCAGGTTACAAGGAGTTCCTATCAGTATTGTATCAGATCGAGACTTCAGGTTTACGTATCGCTTTTGGAAGTGTTTACTGGAAGGATTGTGTACCGATCTGCAGTATTCACTGCTTATCATTCAGAGACTAATTGTCACAACCCGCATTTCCTCAACGAGTACATCATATCAGAGTAAGAGTAACTATGTATTATGAAGCCACGTCGTGCAGGGGATAACTGCACAAGCTCAGGCAAAACCTTGCGAGGTAGTTCTTTACTTTGTTGTACAGACATACAGACGCCCCAGTGGGTTCGTGTCAGCTTGTTGACGCCCATTGGTGGTTTTCTTTAGTGGCTACATATGAATGATATACTGCTATTATGAATCATTGGGATGATATCTACTTGCTCTTGAGACTGTTTTATGCTAAGTTGCATTTGGTATTTTTAAGCTAAACAAAACATATTATTGTATAGCATTCATAACATGTTTTGGTCAACTAATCAAATATTTTCCAAACAACGTAAAAAAGAGGATTTCTTGTATTATGGTAAATCTAAATTTCATATAGGAAATCGTCATAAGTAAACTAACGTATTTTCCGCCGCGTACAAACACACGTTTTGATCCATAAGGCCGAGGGATACGGCCATCAAACTAAACGGTTTTCTTGCATTTAACTGATGGATTTCAACTAATAAAGTAAGCGTCAAGGTTTTGCCTGAGCATGTGCAGTTATCCCCTTCACGACGTGGCATCATAACCTGTAGTTCCTCTTACTCTGATACGATGTACTCGGTGAGGAAATGCGGGTTGGGACACTAATGGTCAAACGGAAAGAGTAAATAAGATCGATGATTATATGTTCAGATGTTATATTTTGGACCACGGAGGAGAGTGGAATGAGCGTTTGAAACTGATGGAATTCACTTATAATATCATTTATCAGGAAAGTTTGTAGATGACCCCATTTGAGGCTTTGTATTGGAGGCGATGTAGAAGTCCTTTATTTTGGGCTGATGTTGGTAAGAGACCATTGTTGGGTCCTGAAGCGTTAGAGGAAATGAAAGTTTCTATAAAGCTTATTCGAGAGAAGCTTCAGATAGCTGAAGAGCGATATGAGAAGAACGCCATTCGGCGTAGGTCCGATTTGGAGTTTTCTTTAGGGGATATGGTGTTTCTTAAGGTTTTCCCAAAGTCTGGAGTTAAATGGTTTGGTAAGAACCATAAGTTGGACCCGAGGTATGTGGGACATTTTGAAATTGTTGAACGGATTGGTGTGGCTGCTTATAGGTTGTATTTTCCTACAAGTTTTCCTGGTGTGCATGATGTTTTTCATGTAAGCTAATTGCGAAAATATGTGCAAAGCGATAGAAAATTCTTGATTCAGTGCCCCAGTTGGAGCCTTATCTCTCTAATGTGGAGGTGCTTGTTCGTGTTTTTGATACTCAAGAACGGGTATTGCGAAGGAAGACAATATGATGGTTAAAGTTTTGTGGCGGAACGAAGACGTGGAAAGCGCGACTTGGGAGTTGGAGTCAGCTATGAGGGAGGCTCATCCTCATCTGTTCTCTTGATATTTTGGTAAGTGATTCCTCTTTTTAATATGATTGTTGTTATTCTGATTGAGATTTGATCCTATTTATGTCAAGTTTTGGGTCAAAACTTTCTTTTAGGAGGGGTGGCTGTAACGCCCCTGATTTTTTGATGTTTATTTTTATTCTTGTAGTAGCGTAATTTTGACGTCAGGGCGTTATGTTATCTTATGTTTGGCTTGTGCCATGGTTAGAGCGTGGTTTTGCTCTTTGAGTTTTCTGTGTATCTGGGTTTAGCCTATTTGCAAGATTCCCTTACAAGCAGGGTCTGTTTTGGTGACTCGGTGGAGCCTTTTTGGGTATGCTTGTGTTTTGGCTTTGGGAGGTGTTTGCCCGAGTTTTTATTTGTCAAATATGAGTTCGACTTCTCCGTTGATTTCGTAGCGTCAGTATTTAGCTAGGATGCAAATTTCGTTAAATTCTGAGTAATTATGGATTTCGGATCCTTTTAGGATTTAATGTAATGTAATATTGAATTGTAATGAATTAATTATTATATATATATATATATATATATATATATATATATATATATATATATATATATTTATATATATATATATACGTAATTGCGTATACCTAAGGACACTATTGATTGTCATACATACCCGACGGCAGCTGATGGTTAAAACTCCAAAATTATTTACGGTCACGCGGCGACCCGGCGGTTTTATTTGAGAAAAAGGTGGAAGTGGTTTTATTTAGAAAACGGGGCGCACGTATTTATTTATTTGGATATAAAACGGGTTAGATCGAGTTTTAACGAAAGGAGGCAAGTGCACCTATCGTGAGTAGTACAGCATATTCCGGGTGGAATATCGAGGTCGTATTGTTCTCGGGGTCGGTTCGATTATTTCTACTCTTCCCTAGTGTTGAAACCGGAACCCGGCTTCCTATGGAGCTCGCCCTTGGGGAAGGGGGTGGTCTCGCGCCTACTTCACTCCTGCAAGAAAAACGACAGAGCAAGGTGAAACAGACCCAAGGGCTCGGCAGGGAGGTCCCACCACAAACCCGGAAGATCTCAGAGCGCTTCCCCTCCTTAGCCTGAAGCCGAGCTAAGGTACCCTCAGAAAGCACTTGAAGATTTCGGGGAGAAGAGCGCAGGGAAAAAACCTGTTTTCTGGGGTACCCCTTGGGTCCTATTTATAGCTTTTGAAATCCGGACTGCCAATAACCAAAATAAATGACCTGAAATTTCCAGAAAACCCCCGGCCGGGTCTGCCAACATCCAAACTTCGCTGTTTTGAAGGACTATGGGTAGACCAGCAGGGGTAAAATAGTAAAAAGTACCTCTGACCCCCAGGCGAGCTGGGAGCTCTGGTCTCCCCGGCATGCTCTGCTCGCCCACTGCTGTCGAGCTCTACTACGAGGGCGCGAGTTGTAGCCCGCTCGGCGAATGCCGAGCTCGGGGGTCGCCGATCGATGATCACTGGCAGACGTTTGCCGAGCTCAGCCTCGCCCCTGTTGGTGCCGAGCTCGCCTGCTGCTCCTAACCTGATCTGCTCGCCCCCTGGTGATCCTGCTCGCCGGACACGGGGTTGTATACAATCCCCGCTCTTTTCGAGCTTGTCAAAAAGCACGGAAAGAAACATCCAACCCGAAGTGTTCGGCGAGTTCTGGCTGGCGAGTTGGAGGGAATCTTCTAGTGGGGGCCACCTGCTGCTATATATATGTACCTGCTCTGCTGCCTTGCTCTTGCCATTCCACCTGTCGCCTTGCCAAGATGCCCCTCCCTAAAGAGATCCAAGAGCGCATAGACCGAGCTCGCCTGGCTTCCGCGGCTCGCGTTGCCGCGCTGACGGCGGTCCCTGCGAAAGCTCCCCAAATTGATTCTGTCGAGCCGAGCTCTAAGAGGACGAAGCCATTCCCCGAGGCGGCCGAGCCCATTTTCCATGACCTGAGGGACACCCTGGCTCGCGAGACCGGCTCTTCTACCCGAACCATTCTGGAGAAGGATAAGGAGATCGTCGCAGTCGGCGACGAGCAGGACGACCAACCAGATGGCGAGGGCACCACGCCGCGGGTCCCCACGCCGCGAGGCGAGGTCACGCTTGCCACTTCGCGATTCTCGGCACCGGACAGCCATCCCCGGGATCCGCCGCCCCTCTTCGGGGTCCTGCCTGTGAGCTCGCAGAGGCCAACTTCGCATGCGGGTTCCCCCCTCCTCCCCAAATTGACGTGGCCGCGGGGGAGGGTCTGGGGAACATTCCCACCCCGGGCTTTGAGCTCATCTCGTCGGGGGCTCGCGGCCCAGGTCCCGGGAAGGACCTGAGGTTCATCCCTCCCCGCATCTCCTTTGAACCGCCGAGCTCTTCAGGTCAGCCTCGCTCAACCCCAGGTGTTCTATAAGTTTTTGCTCTGCTGACATATGCCTTTACAGCTCTTCCCAGTCAATCGGCTGCCGAGGAGTCCTCGCGGGCAGCCCACCACTCTCCCCTCCCGTCTCTGAACTCGCTGGACTCTTACCTGGGTCCGGAGGTGGATCAAGGCGAGCTGACGAGGAGGGAGGTCAAGCTCCTCAAGAAGCTGGTGTGCGGACTGCGCGAGGTGCAGGGCGTCAACGAGACGCTGCAGCGTGACTACGCGCGTCTTGCTGAGGATGTGCGCCTCGGCCAAGCTGGCGAGTTGATGTCCCCCTCCCGACTCCTGGACGAGATAGACGATGGTCTCTTGGTTGCGCAAAGGAATTCTGGAAGGATCCGCGAGCTACTCCGTGCACGACAACCTGGGGGGCGGGGGGTCGCGAGGCCGGGGTAGTTAAGTCTGCGGGCTCCTCTGCTGAGCCGACCGGCGCTCGCATCCCGGTGCCCTCCCTGCTCGCGCGCCCCACTTTCAATTCTGAACTTTTTACTTCTGTGATGAATAATTTTTAGAACATTCTTAATTATGCTACTCAAATAAAAATCTGCAATGTGACTTAGCCTTGGTTGGGACGCGTCGGAAGTCAGCGAGCTGGGAGGGCGAGCTGGGGTGGCGAGCTGGGCTGCGAGCTGCACCGATGTGACAGCCTGCCTCAGATTCCTTTTCCTATAAATAGCCCCCCCCCCCCTCACCTACCCCCGTACTGCCTTTATTGCTTTTCTTTCCTTTCTCCCTTCCCTGCTCACGTCGCACTTTTCCTCTGAGATCATGGGCAAGACCAACCCGGACGCCGACGGCCGCTCCAAATGCGCGCAACACTTCGCAGACTATTGCTTCTTCGACGGCCACACCAGCGAGGAGGAGCTCGCGGAATTCAAGGTCGCGTATGTGTCGCCGGGCTTTGAGGCATGCAGGTCGGGGCCGGGCGAGGCCATCAACACGTTCTACGAGAATGAGCTCGCCTTCCCCATCTCGCACTTCGAGGTGGGGCTGCGACTTCACTTGTGGCCGGAGATCCGGCAGATCCTGAAGTACTACGGGGCCGTCCCCGCGCAGCTGAACTCCAACGCCATCGCAATGATGGTGGCGTTCGCGAGCTACCTCTGGCGGGAGCGGATCGAGTTCAACCTGACGGTGTTCAGGAAGCTTTTCTCCTATAAGGCGACGACGGACGGGGTCGCCTACTTCGGCGGCTCCTTGATAAAAGTTCGCGAGATCGCGAACAAGCACCATTCTTGGATGACCAAGATCGCCTTCGTCAAGGGCGATCTCGGCAACATCCCCTACTCGCCGCAACAAAAAGGCGAGGAGGTGTACCGCCCGCCGGCCGTGTCCGGCAACGACGCCGAGCTCCACAAATTCTTCGACCACAAAGATTTCGAGGTCGCCTTCCTGCGGAGGGGCCTCGACGCGCTCCCCCTGGTTCTGCCCGGCGAAGGTATATTCTCCTCATCTTGCCGAGCTCGCCTACTCGCCGAACTCAGCACATCGTTATATCTGAATTCCTAACCTTCCCAAGTGTTTTCCTTCAGGGGAGCGAATAATCCCCGCGAACCCGCCGTTCGCGTACCCGGGGCTCGATACTGACCCTCTTGCTCGCGAGAGGGCGGAGGCAGCGGCCTGCCGAGACGAGGCGGCCCTCTCGCAGCCCTCTTCCGGCAAGAGGCGATCTGAGGACGCGGGGTCGAACCCGCCATCCGGCCCCCGTCAGATGAAGAAGATGCGGAGGGCCCTGCTGGCTCCGCGGGGGAAACAACAACAACAACATCAGCCCAGCCCCAAGTACATCAGCTTGTCGGAGACTCCTCCCGACGCGTCACCGGAGAGCCCGTTGAAGGAGACGACCAGCAAGGGCCGAAAGGGTGGTAAGGGCCCTTCTACCTCGGCCGCGATCTCCCCTCCTCCTTCGGCGAAGAGGGCTGCCCGCGAGCGCGCGCCGCCGAAGCAGCACCCCCTCTTCAACTTTGGCGCGCGCTGGAAGGATTCCGCGGGCGAGCCCATGCTGCAGTGGGACGAGCTCGCTTATCGAGTCTCCGTCTCCACTCTACACCCGTCCTGGCACGACCGCGAGCCCGCCACCGGTCACGCCTATGCCCTCGGCTTCTGCCTTTATGGCCGGGAGGATGCCGAGGCCTACAAGAGGACGACCCTCCGGCAGCTCGGCCATGAGGGTCTGCAGTCCCACCTGTGGACTCTGGAGCTGCACCACATGCTGGCGCGCCGCAGCTTCTCCCTCAGCCATCAGCTCGAAAAGGCCGAGCAGGCTCGCGACCTCTCCAAGGAGCAGATCGCCGATCAGGCGAGGCGGCTCGGCATCGCGGATGGTCTCCTCGCCCATGCCGCCGGCGGATTTGTAAGTGTTATGCACCGCTCTCTTTTACTTAGCCTTGTGCTGCTGCTAAATGGGCTTTTCTCCAGGATGCCAAGGCGGCGGGCGAGCTCCATGCTCGCAACATTGAGCTGGGGGAAGAGGTCAGCCGGCTGCGCGCGCAACTGGCCGCGGATGCCGACGCTGCTGGGGAGCTCCAGGCTCGCGACGCCGAGCAAGGGGAGGAGATCGGCCGACTGCACGCACGCCTTGGAGAGCTGGAGGGCGCGAACGCGAAGTTGAAGGGGGAGAACCAGCACCTTCTCGGCGAGGTGCGTCGCCAGGAGGAGATCTTCTTCCCGTCACACGACATCGATCCCACACTCCCCTACAAGAGCCCGCGTATCTTCGGCGAGGCCGACCTCGTCGAAAGCTTGCGGATCAACTCAATCCAGACCGCCGAGTGTACCCTCTCAATGATGGGACTCCGGGGTGTTGGTGGAAGGGTGCGGGGAGATCTCTGCTCGGGACCTGATGCCGAGTCTGTTTCCGGCGACGCCGCCCAGCGAGAAAGAAGACAGCCTGGATGCAATGTTCGGGAAGAGCTTCCAGGATCCTTCGGGCGACGGCGAGGACCAGCACGGCGGACGGGGCGAGGCCAGCGGATAGCCTTGTATTTTTCTTTTTTGATTACTCGCCGAGGCGAGCTCCCTGTAACTTTGTAAATAATTAATGAAAATTTCTTTTTTGATCATACCGGTGTCACTTCCTCTTTTTTATAGTTGTTGTGCTCAGGATGTATGCGAGTGCTTCCTCCCGCGACCTCACAGAGATAGGTTCTGCGAGTAGAGCGGTTATGCGAGCGAGACGCGTTTTGAGGGTTCGTCGAGCCCTAAACGATTTTGTGGCGAGTTGCTCTCCGTCCTTATCGCGCCACTATTGCTCGCACACGAATCATCCAGGCTGCGCCCGTCGAAGGAGAAATTTTTTGAAGTGTAATGGGCCAAGGAGGCGAGACCCCCCGGTCCGGCTTGCCTCCCTTTGGCGAGGCCCGGGCTTGCGGCCTACCCGCCAATGCCGAGCCGGAGATGGCGAGCCCAAACTCGCCCATGCAGAGCCCTTCAGCCCGGCTTGCCTTCTTGATTGTGCCGAGCTGGGTTTGCCGAGCCCGAGCTCGTCCTGACAGGACTCCTCCCCTTGGCTCCCTGCCACAGACCTTGGCCTGTACCTGATGACTTCAAGGCCGACGCATTGAGTGACCACCGGCACTGCCTGCTAGGTGAGAGCCTGACAACGGGATCTGCTCTGGGTCCGCTACTACCACCATCGAGTGGCTTCCAGCCCTGCCAGCTAGGTGAGAGCCTGACAGCGGGATCTGCTCGAGGCCAAGGATGACACCGAGTGACTTCCAGCCCTGCCAGCTAGGTGAGAGCCTGACAGCGGGATCTGCTCGGGGTCCGCTACTACCACCATCGAGTGACTTCCAGCCCTGCCAGCTAGGTGAAAGCCTGACAGCGGGATCCGCTCGAGGCCAAGGATGACACCGAATGACTTCCAGCCCTGCCAACTAGGTGAGAGCCTGACAGCGGGATCTTGCTCGGGGTCCGCTACTACCACCATCGAGTGACTTCCAGCCCTGCCAGCTAGGTGAGAGCCTGACAGCGGGATCTGCTCGAGGCCAAGGATGACACCGAGTGTCTTCCAGCCCTGCCAGCTAGGTGAGAGCCTGACAGTGGGATCTGCTCGGGGTCCGCTACTACCACCATCGAGTGACTTCCAGCCCTGCCAGCTAGGTGAGAGCCTGACAGCGGGATCTGCTCGAGGCCAAGGATGACACCGAGTGACTTCCATCCCTGCCAGCTAGGTGAGAGCCTGACAGCGGGATCTGCTCGGGGTCCGCTACTACCACCAAGGATGACATCGAGTGACTTCCTCGGGGTCCGCTAGCCCTGCCAGCTAGGTGAGAGCCTGACAGCGGGATCTGCTCGAGGCCAAGGATGACACCGAGTGACTTCCAGCCCTGCCAGCTAGGTGAGAGCCTGACAGCGGGATCTGCTCGGGGTCCGCTACTACCACCATCGAGTGACTTCCAGCCCTGCCAGCTAGGTGAGAGCCTGACAGCGGGATGCTCGGAAGGATCACCGAGTGCTCCAACCCTGAGGGTGAGAGCCAAGGATGCTCGGGTCCGCTACACCACCATGAGTGACTTCCCCTGCCAGCTAGGTGAGACCTGCCGTGAGCTCGAGGCCAAGGATGAGAGTGCCCAGCCCTGACTAGGTGAGAGCCTGGCGGGATCTGCTCGGGGTCCGCTATCTGAGTGACTCCAGCCCTGGCTAGTGAAAGCCTGACAGCGGGATCTGCTCGACCAAGGATACCACTTCAGCCCTCCAGCTAGTGAGAGCCTGACAGCGGGATCTGCTCAGGGTCCGCTACTAGCAGCTTCCAGCCCTGCCAGCTGAGAGCCTGACAGGGATCGGGATCACCGAGTGCTCCAGTCCTGCCAGGCCAAGGGGATGCTCGGGGTCCGCTACACCACCATCGAGTGACTGACTTCCAGCCTGCTGAGGCCAGCACCGTACTTCCAGCCCTGTGAGAGCCTGATAGCGGGATCTGCTCGGGGTCCGCTACTACCACCATCGAGTGACTTCCAGCCCTGCCAGCTAGGTGAGACCCTGACAGCGGGATCTGCTCGAGGCCAAGGATGACACCGAGTGACTTCCAGCCCTGCCAGCTAGGTGAGAGCCTGACAGCGGGATCTGCTCGGGGTCCGAAACACATCACATTCTACCATGCAGGCTAGTTACAACATTATCAGAGAGCTTGAAGGAATTTATTATAATCAAAGTGTTGCTTACATGTTTTAGGGGAAAAATCGTTTGAGGTCGTCACACTCCAGGTGAGACTCAGGGTCTCGCCCTCTACATTTTGGAGTCGGTAGCCCCCTGACCCCAAGGCTATCTTTACAATGAATGGTCCCTCCCAGTTGGGATTGATCTTCCCTACGAATGCTGACCTCCCTGCTGCATCTACTTTCTTCAGCACCAAGTCCCCTTCCACGAACTGCTTGACCCTGACATGCTTGTCAAAGTACTTGGCCATTCTTCTTTTCACCTCCTCCTGTCGGATAGCGGAAAGGTCTCTTACCTCTTCCACCATGTCAAGGGAAAGCCTCAGTTCCTCCTCATTTTCTGCTTGCCATTCCTCAAGGCCTTCTTTTGCTGCCACGACTCGCGGTGTTTGGACTTCGAATTCAATGGGGAGCACTGCCTCGTATCCGTGGGAGAGTTTGAAGGGGGTCTCTCCTGTAGCCGTGTTGGGGGTGGTCCTCAGGGCCCAAAGAACCGTGGGAAGCTGCTCCACCCAGCTCCCTTTCAGGTTCTCCACCTTCTTTTTGAGGAGGTTGATGATGATCTTGTTTGCGTCCTCCACCTGCCCGTTACTCCTGGGGTGATGGACCGAGGCGAACCTGAGATCGATCCCAAGCTGTTCGCAGAAGCTGGTGAACTCGACACTAGCGAACTGGGGCCCGTTGTCCGTGACGATGGCCTTTGCGGCAGCCCATGGCGACAGATGATCTCCCCCCAAACAAAATTCCTGATTACCTGGGAGGTCACCTTGGCCAACGCCTTCACCTCCATACACTTTGAGAAGTAGTCAATCAT
This sequence comes from Platanthera guangdongensis, assembly GCA_039583875.1. Lineage (NCBI taxonomy): Eukaryota > Viridiplantae > Streptophyta > Magnoliopsida > Asparagales > Orchidaceae > Platanthera > Platanthera guangdongensis. Next base: position 93,882,983 of record CM077166.1, read on the forward strand.
CACTAGGAGGAACCTTCTTTGGCCGCTGGCTTGGGGGAACGGCCCAACCAAATCCATTCCCCAAATTGCGAAGGGCCACGGGACCGTGATACTTCGGAGCCGCTGGGCCGGCTGCAGTTGGCGAGGGGCAAACAGCTGGCACTTGTGACATCTTCTCGCGAACTCTGCAGCGTCTCGGCCTAGGGTGGGCCAGAAATAACCTTGCCTGACTATCCTCCCTTCCAGGGTCCGACTCCCGGAGTGACTCCCACATTCCCCGGAGTGGACTTCCTCCAAGATCCTTCGCACTTCTCCCTCGGTTACGCAGTGGGCTAGCATCCCTGAGAGGGTCTTCCTGTATAGTTGCCCGTCCTGGAGGAGGTAGTATGATGACTTGTGCCTCAGCTTCTTCTTGTCTACTCCCTCCGGATACTCTCCTGTGGAGAGAAAAACCACCACTAGATCCATCCATGAAGCTTGTTGATCGATTTCCATGAGCTCTCCTTCTTCGATGGAGGGTCGGAACATGTTGGTGATGGTGCCCCCCACCTGGGGACCATGCTTAGCTAATTGATCGGCTTGTTCATTTTCTTCCCTGTGCACGTGTCAGATGGTGAAAGTTTGAAAAGTGCCAATGACTCCCTTCACCTTGGCCAAGTACGATCGCAGGTTGGGCTCCCTTGCCTCGAAGTCCCCGTTAATTTGAGAAGCCACCACCATGGAGTCAGTGAGGACCTCCACATCCGATACCCCCAGCTCCCTGGCCAGGCACAGCCCCGCCATCACGGCCTCGTACTCGGCCTGGTTGTTGGTAATGGGAAAGTGCACCACCACCGTTTGCTCAATACGAGTCCCCTGAGGGCTTTCTAGGATCACCCCAATTCCCAGGGAATATCTCCCCGAGGCACCATCCAATTTCACCTTCCAAGGGGTCGGGCGGGTGAGCTCTTCCTCTGCCACTTCAACCACGTAGTCGGCCAGGAAGTCGGCCATCGCCTGAGCCTTGATTGAGAGCCGCGGAACAAAGGAGACGTCAAACTCGCTCAGCTCCACCGACCACTTAGCCAACCTGCCTGAATGCTCCACCCCCTCGAAGATGTTGCGGAGGGGGTGGTCGGTCACCACTCGGATTGAGTGTGCCTGGAAGTAAGGTCGCAGCCTCCGAGCCGAGATGATTAATGCGAAGGATAGCTTCTCCAAAATCGGATATCGGAGCTCGGCCTTCCTCAGGACCCGGCTCACGTAATATATAGGGAGTTGCCTCTTTCCTTCTTCACGAACCAAGATGGAGCTCAAGGCCTCCTCCCCGACCCCAAGATACAAGAACAGGTCCTCCCCTTCCTTCGGACCTTGGAGCAGCGGGGCCTGTGTCAACTGTACTTTGAGGGCCCGGAAAGCCTCCTCACACTCCTTGGACCATTCAAACCTCTGACCGCCCCTTAACGTTTTGAAGAAGGGGGAGCACTTCTCCCCTGCCCGAGAAAGGAAACGACTTAGCCCCGCTAGCTTCCCTGTTAGCCGCTGGACCTCCTTAGCGTTCCGCGGGGATCCCAATTCAAAGATTGCCCGGACCTTATCTGGATTCGGCTCGACCCCCGCGGGGGTGAGGAGGTGCCCCAAGAACTTTCCCCTGCTGGCCCCAAAGACACAACTTTAGAGGGTTCAATCGCATCTTGTACTTGTGCAGGGTGGCGAAGGTCTCCTCCAGGTCCCGGAGGTGGGAGTCCACATCCCGGCTTTTGATCATGAGGTCATCTACATACACCTCCAAATTCCTCGCCCTTTGCTCCTTAAAGACCCTATCCATCATTTTCTGGTAGGTTTCCCCAGCATTCTTCAGCCCGAAGGGCATCATCTTGTAGCAGTAGCATCCATCCCCTGTGATGAATGAGACATCTTTGGTGTCTGGGGGATGCATCCTGATCTGATGATAACCTGAAAAAGCATCTAAAAAACTCATTACAGAAAAACCGACGGCTGAGTCAACCAGCGCGTCGATTCGAGGCAAAGGATAACAGTCCTTAGGACAAGCTTTTATTAAGTAAGGAAAAGTCGATACACATCCTCCACCAGCCATCTCCTTTTTTTACCATAACCACGTTGGAGACCCAGTCGGGGTACTGAATCTCAGACACGAAGCCGGCCTTGAGGAGTTTCGCCACCTCCTCCCTGATGGGCTCCTCCAGCTTGTCCGCGGTGGACCTCTTCTTCTGCTGAACGGGGCGTGTTCCCGGGTCCAGGTTGAGGCGGTGGCAAGCCACATCCATGTCAACCCCCGGCATCTCCGCGGCGTTCCAGGTGAAGATGTCCACGTTCTTCGGGATGCAATCCAGCATCCTGCCCTGGTCCTCCGGGGTCAGCCCCCCGCTGACGCGGATCTTCTCCATCCTTCCTCCTCGGGTGAGCACCTCCAGCTCCACCACCTCCTCTGCTGCCTCCAGCCTGGATTGCTCCCCCCATCCCTCGGCATCCCCATTCCTCCGGAACAGGGACCTCTACCTCCATCTCCCCTCCCACGGCCCTCACTTCGGCCACCTCCTCCAGATCTCCTCCTGCCGCCTTCTCTGCGCAGTCCTTCACTCCCAGCTCCTCCCCTCCTGCTTCCTGCTCGACCTCCTCCATTCTGCGCCCCATCTGCTCGGCTCCCTCTTACAAGGAGATGGTGTTCACCAAAGTGACATAACACTCCCGCGCCACCTTTGGGTCCCCTCTAACCCTGACCTGGACCCCCTTAGCGTTGAACTTCAAGCACTGATGGAAAGATGAGGGGACGCAGCGCAAGGCGCTGATCAGGGGCCTTCCGAAGATGGCGCTGTAGTTGCTGGGGGCGTCCACAATGACGAACTTGCAGTTTCGGGACTGCCCCCCCAAGGTGACATGGAGGCCAACTCCTCCCTCTACTTCCTTCCTTTCTCCTGAAAACCCGAACAAGGGGCCATCCGAGGCCAGCACCCTCTTTGCCTCCACCTTCATCGCGTCGAACACCTTTTTGAAGACGACGTTGACGGAGCTCCCGTTGTCCACGAGGATCCGAGAGACGGTGAAGTTCTCGATGGCCGCCTTGATGACCAGCGCATTACAGAACGGATCCTCGTGGTCTGGCATATCACTCCTGGAGAAGGTGATCCTTTCCTCCGGTGGCGGGGTTTGGGATTTAGAGGCGACGCTCCGCCGGTACATAGTGTGGAGACTGGCCTTGCGTGAGGCCTCGATCCCCACTCCCCCGTGGATCACCCCGATCCCCCCTCGGGTCCCCATATCCACCCGGTCTTCACAACAATCCTCCTCCGCCTGAGGCAGGACCTCCTCAATCCTCACTTCATGTCTCTCTTGCTGATGCCACTGCTCCCTATTCCCCCTCATCTCGAGGAACTCCGGACAAGTGGCCGTTGCATGCCCCTCTTCCTGATGGAAGTCACAATAGGGCAACTCCACCCTGACCTCTCTTCTCCTCCTCCTCCACACTCCTCTCCTGGACCCCAAGGCTATGGCCATGACCTCTTCTTGATCTGGGAGCCGGGGCCTCTGGCCCTGCCTCCAGCCTGGGGGGTGGAATTGGTCTTGCCTTCCCTGAAAGTGACCCCTTCCGAAGTTCCCTCTCTATGGCCCCTGCCCCTGCCACTCAGGACTCCAGCCCAACCGACGGTCGGGCTCCTGACTCCGCCACCCCGGCTGCTGCGGCCCTTGGAGCTGCCTCTGCTCCCTCTGCCTGGATTCCCCTCTTCTCTCCTCCTGTCCTCTTCCTCCCTTCGACTCCCTCTCCTCCTCTATGGCCCACCTGGCCAACTTCCTTGCAAACTCCTGGTTCGACGCCTCCCCGTTGACCTCTCTCGCCGCCCTTTCCATCAACTCCTCATAGGAGAGGGGAGGAACTCTTTTCAGCTCCATTCGGAAGAAACCCTGTTGCAGACCCAGGGTAAAGGCCATCCTCAGACTATGACCCGGCATCTCCTGGACCTGAGTAACCTCCTCCTGAAATCGGTCCACGTAGCTTCCCAACGTCTCGTTCACCCCCTGCTTAATGTGAAACAAAGACTCAGACTCCTTCTTCCTCTTCTTCGAGGTGGTGAATCTCAGCATAAATCCTCGGCGCAGGTCCTCGAAGCAGTAGATGGAGCTGGCCGGTAGCTGGTGGAACCACTCTCTCGCCTTTTCCCGGAGGGTGATGGTGAAGAGCCGGCACTTGAATCCGTCCGACATCTGACGGATGGAGACCACGTCCTCGAATCTTTGGACATGCTGGACCGGGTCTCCCTTCCTAGTGTAATAGGACATCTCGGGCTCCCTGAACCCATCCGGAACTGGAGCTGAAGAGACCAGCTCGCTGAAAGGGCTTTCTCCCCCCACCGGGCGAGCTGGCGAGTCTCGCGAGCCCAGCTCGCCGAAGCGACCTCGGCCTGCCGAGCCGGGGAAGAGCTCGCGCCCGGGGAGCCTGCACCCTCGGCCTTCCTCGGCCACTTCCTTCCCAGCTTGCCTGCCGGGAGCGTCCTCGCCCACTGAGGGGGCGGCCGCGATCTGGACTGCCGGAGTCGAGCACTCGGCCCGCGTGCCGAGTGCAAACTTGACCAGAGCCAGCACCTTGTTTCTGAAGTCTTCAAACATTCCCACCGTTGCGAGAGGCGGGGGGGGGGGGGGGGGGGGCGGCGAGCTCGGCCTGTCAGATCCTTGTCCCGTCATTGAGCTCGTGGAAACTTTTCTGCGCTGACCACTATCCACGCTCACCGCACCAAAATGTTGAAACCGGAACCCGGCTTCCTGTGGAGCTCGCCCTTGGGGAAGGGGTTGGTCTCGCACCTACTTCACTCCTGCAAGAAAAACGACAAAGCAAGGTGAAACAGACCCAAGGGCTCGGCAGGGAGGTCCCACCACAAACCTGGAAGATCTCAGAGCGCTTCCCTCCTTAGCCTGAAGCCGAGCTAAGGTACCCTCAGAAAGCACTTGAAGATTTCGGGGAGAAGAGCGCGGGGAAAAAACCTACTTTCTGGGGTACCCCTTGGGTCCTATTTATAGCTTTTGAAATCCGGACTGCCAATAACCAAAATAAATTACCTGAAATTACCAGAAAACCCCCGGCCGGGTCTGCCAACAGCCAAACTCCGCAGTTTTGAAGGACTATGGGCAGACCAGCATGGGTAAAACAATAAAAAGTACCTCTGACCCCCAGGCGAGCTGGGAGCTCTGGTCTCCCCGACGTGCTCTGCTCGCCCACTACTACCGAGCTCTACTGCGAGGGCGTGAGTTGCAGCCCGCTCGGCAAATGTCGAGCTCGGGGGTCGCCGATCGATGATCTCTGGCAGACGTTTGCCGAGCTCAGCCTCGCCCCTGTTGCTGCCGAGCTCGCCTGCTGCTCCTAACCTGATCTGCTCGCCCCCTGGTGATCCTGCTCGCCGGACACGGGGTTGTACACCTAGAGGGGACTATTATTTTAAAGATAATTAACTTTTCGAGTTATTTTATATATAATAAAAATGACAGAAAAAGAAAGTGAAAGCATAAAAAGAAAGCAATAAGGTGGTGCCGATGAAGAGCTTAGCTCGATGGCACCGAAAAAACAATTGAACTAAAATAGACTTTAAATAAAAAGAGCTCCTAAATTTCTAATTAATTAAGGCGGAGACTTGGCCGTGGAGGTTCCACTAAAATGAGCTCACCTAGCTATAGGACTATCGCTCACTGAACGCTAAGACTATTCGACCGGGCTCTCATCCGACGAAGGATTCCTCTTAACGCCCGCATTACGCTAAGAACCCCGCTATTGGGTGGGGAACCCAATCCGGTAGATTTGGCGCGCCTCCTCTCTCGAGGGTTAGTGCAGAACTCTCTTTGCCAAGGGGTGATCGGTCCATATGCACGGCCTCTCGGCTAGCTAGCATATGGACTACGGAAATAGGGCCCACACATCGATATGTGGTCCTACGCGTCGTTAACCCCGGGCAAACCTTAAGTACTTTTAATTAATTAGAAAAATTAGACCTTTAGTTATTTTAAGCTATTTTATATGTCCCAATGCTCTTCGATACCGAGGGCTAAGAACGGTTAGCCACTCATCGGAATGGGGACGGCTTGCGGAAAAAGCGGAAAATAAAGCGATAAAGAAAGCGGTAAATGAAAGCAGTAAATGAAAGCAGGAAAATAAAGCAGAAAATTGCAAGTCCTACCCAAACGAGTAGGACTGAAGAAAGCTGTAAATTGCGAGTCCCGACGAAAATGCGTAGGCGGGAGAAAGAAAGCGGGTCCTACTCAAATGAGTAGGACTAAATAAATGCAACACACGCGCACACTCGACATAAAGTAAAACTGACGCACACACTCTCTCGACATAAATGAAAACACACACACACACAAATCCTACTCAAATGAGTAGGGAAAATTAAGACCTGCCATTTAACTCGAATGAGTAGGCGGAAATAAAGAAAATTACAAACTCACGCACTATACAGAAAGTAAAATAAGCAAGCGCCATTTAACTCTTAACGAGTAGGCGGAAATAAATGCGCACAAGTACAGAAATGAAAAAAAAAACTAAGTTACCTAAAAATTAAAACAACTGCATTTCTATCACTAGAATGCGCTAGAAATGCGTAAAAAGCTGAAATAAAAATAAACCGGGCGAAAAGGTTTGCAAATAAACGCAAAATTAAAACAACTACATTTCCCCGACAACGGCGCCAAAAACTTGATGGTTAAAACTCCAAAATTATTTACGGTCACGCGGCGACCCGACGGTTTTATTTGAGAAAAAGGCGGAAGTGGTTTAATTTAGAAAACGGGGTGCGCATATTTATTTATTTGGATATAAAACGGGTTAGATTGATTTTTAATGAAAGGAGACAAGTGCACCTATCGTGAGTAGTACAGGATATTCCGGGTGGAATATCGAGGTCGTATTGTTCTCGGGGTCGGTTCGATTATTTCTACTCTTCCCTAGAGGGGACTATTATTTTACCGATAATTAACTTGTCTGGTTATTTTATATATATAATAAAAATGACAGAAAAAGAAAGTGAAAGCATAAAAAGAAAGCAATAAGGTGGTGCCGATGAAGAGCTTAGCTCGATGGCACCGAAAAAACAATTGAACTAAAATAGACTTTAAATAAAAAGTGCTCCTAAATTTCTAATTAATTAAGGCGGAGACTTGACCGTGGAGGTTCCACTAAAATGAGCTCACCTAGCTATAGGGCTATCGCTCACCTGAACGCTTAGACTATTCGACCGGGCTCTCGTCTGACGAAGGATTCCTCTTAACGCCTGCATTACGCTAAGAACCCCGCTATTGGGTGGGGATCCCAATCCGGTAGAGTTGGCGCGCCTCCTCTCTCGAGGGTTAGTGCGGAACTCTCTTTGCCAAGGGGTGATCGGTCCATATGCACGGCCTCTTGGCTAGCTAGCATATGGACTACGGAAATAGGGCCCACACATCGATATGTGGTCCTACGCGTCGTTAACCCCGGGCAAACCTTAAGTACTTTTAATTAATTAGAAAAATTAGAGCTTTAGTTATTTTAACCTATTTTATCTGTCCCAATGCTCTTTGATACCGAGGGCTAAGAACGGTTAGCCACTCATCGGAATGGGGACGGCTTGCGGAAAAAGCGGAAAATAAAGCGATAAAGAAAGCGGTAAATGAAAGCAGTAAATGAAAGCAGGAAAATAAAGCAGAAAATTGCAAGTCCTACCCAAACGAGTAGGACTGAAGAAAGCTGTAAATTGCGAGTCCCGGCGCAAATGCGTGGGCGGGAGAAAGAAAGCGGGTCCTACTCAAACGAGTAGGACTAAATAAATGCAACACACGCACACACTCGACATAAAGTAAAACTCACACACACACTCTCTCGACATAAATGAAAACACACACACACAAATCCTACTTAAATGAGTAGGGAAAATTAAGACCTGCCATTTAACTCGAATGAGTAGGCGGAAATAAAGAAAATTACAAACTCACGTACTCTACAGAAAGTAAAATAAGCAAGCGTCATTTAACTCTTAACGAGTAGGAGGAAATAAATGCGCACAAGTACAGAAATGAAAAAAAAAACTAAGTTACCTAAAAATTAAAACAACTGCATTTCTACCGCTAGAATGCGGTAGAAATGCGTAAAAAGCTGAAATAAAAATAAATCGGGCGAAAAGATTTGCAAATAAATGCAAAATGAAAATGCCCGAAAAATTAAAACAAATACATTTCGACCGCTAGAATGCGGTAGAAATGCGTAAAACGAGAACGAAAAAAAATAAAAGGAGCAAAAAGTTATTGAAATAAAAGCAAAAATGCAAATGCTTGAAAAATTAAAACGATTATATTTTCATTCTTATAACTCCATAAAAATGCTAAAAAGTGAAAATAAACTGAAAATAATGAAAAGGTTTTACATCCTAAAAAGAAAAATCTAAGTTAAAAGAAATGAAAATCACTTTGAAATCAGTTTTACGGTTTATAACAATGAGATAGAAAGCTATAAAAACCTAATCTAAACAAGTCTAAGTAAAGTTAATGAAAACATTAAAGTAAAAACTATACTCATACACTCACACACGCCTTTTAAAAGAACTAAAACTAAGTTAAAACAAAAGCAAAAAAGGATAAGATTGCATAAGGGATGAAACATAGATGAAGTCCAAGAGTTGTAATGGAAAAAAAACTACAATTGCATTAATAAAAAAGGTTATTACAAAGCTAAAAAAAAGAGAAAGAGGGAGAGAAAATATCCCTTACAACACATTTGGATTTCATCCCAGCAGCATAACACTTATACAAAATGATTCAAAAAAAGTGGAACAGGAACTCAGGCAGAACACTGGAATTTATAGACAAAAATTTACATGGGACACGCCCTTGGTCACGGGCGTGACAGGGGCGTGTCAGTACTACTTGCGAAGGCGGCCGGTGATTTGACGGGAAAGTGGACTTCGGGCTGGACACGTGTCGGTCTCGCAGTGGTCACGCCCCATGTCACGGGCGTGACACTGGGCGTATCAAGCAGGTGGATCTGGGCGCGGGTTGAGCCGAAAGTCTTCGGGCAGGTCTTGTCGGGCCAGCTGGAAAGGTCACGCCCCAGGTCACGGGCATGACTCTGGGCATGTCAGTTGGTGTCGACACTCGACAAATGTCGAGCGGAAAGTGTCGAGTTGAAATCGTTGAGCTGAGATTGAGTCACGCCCTAGGTCACGGGCGTGACTCTGGGCGTGACGCGGGTTTGACGATCGTTGAACTGAATTCGTCGAGTGGAGTGGACACGGGCTTGGGTCACGCCCCGTGTCGGGTGACACAGGCGTGACCCCGGGCGTGTCAAGCTTTGCTCTTCAAAATTTGCTGATGTCACTAGAATTTGACTTGTCATGCCCTGGTCACGGGCGTGACCAATTTGTCACGGGCGTGACATGACAATTTTTGGCAGATTTTTCATTTTTTCCTGAAACATAAAATAAAATAAGTTAGTATAATATTTACAAAAATAGGAGCATTTTATTGAATAAAAATAAGTAAAAATGACAAAAATAAATGAAAACAACTAAATTAATGTACAGAAAAATAGGTATATTTACAATTCATCAAATACCCCCATACTTAAGTTTTTGCTATTCCAGAGCAAAAGTTGGAGATGAACTTATAAGGAATAAAAGAAATCCTAAGTTTAGCTACCGCTTGAATTAATTAAAAGTAAGATCAAAATAAACATCCGGGGTTAAATAATTAAATCCTAATTTATGAAATGTTATAAATAGAGGAAGAGTTTCAAAAAGACTTCAAGATAAAATAAAATAGAAAGCAAAAATTCATTTTTGTTAGTTTAGCAAAGATGGATTGGATTTATACAAAAAACATTAGCTTAAAAGAAGTTAAAGGAAATAATGCAATTTAAAAGTTATGCTCTCAAAAAAATTTTAAATTAATTCTAGAATTATTGAAATAGGCTAAGTGGTTTGGTGGTTTATGAAGAAGGCTTGAATATTGAGGCGAGACAATTTTTTTCTCGAACCTCCAATTTTTTTCTTTTCGGATAGTTAGGAAAATGAAATCTTATTTTCCTAACACAAAATAATTTTTTCTTTCTTCATAAATAATAAATAACCCAATGTATATGTGTAGGAGTAATGAATTTTATCCTCTTACTCCATAACATAAAATCTTTTTAAATATTGGGTGCCTATGTTTACGAAATGAAATCTTATTCCCATTGACATAAGATCTTTTAAAGGGATAAAGGAAAACATGTCAAGTAAGACATGAAAAAAAAATGGAAGTAGGTTTATTTTTCAAAAAAAAATCTAGCTTTTAATAAAAAAGTTTTGAGAGCAACCTTTTTAAAATGAACGTTCCAATGTTTCTAAAAAGCAAAGAGTAGAAATAATTGAAATCCATGGATGTTATTTTCTAACATAAAAAACGAGCTTCTATTTATAAAATTAGAAGTGGTGGTGAAAAACAAGTTCCCTATTATAAGGAAAAGACATAAAAAATTCTTTAAATCTTAATTCCAGACACTTAAATCTATCAAACTTTAATTAATAAACGAATAGTAAGCAAAGAATTCGCATATAAATTAACTCGAAACTATATTTTTGGAAAGCAAAAAAAGTTAAGAATTAAGATATTCGATTTTATTTGTTACATAATTTAACAAAACATTTTTTTGGAATTTTTAGAGTTTTTATCATTTTTTTTTATTTTTATCTGATTATGATCTTTTTTGTTGAATTTTTAGAGTTATTATCTTTTTTATGAATTTTTGGTTTTTTTAATTTTTTTTTGATGTTTTAGTGTTCGTAGATAAGTTATTTATAAGAAAGAGAAGAGAAAGAAATGTTATTTAAAGAAGATAGGGGGGAAAGAGAGATTTTTACAAAAAATGTAAAAAGTAAAAACTCGATTGCGGCCCCCGCGAACAGACTCTATTTGGATGGTTGGTTCGATGAGTCGAACGCCGCGGGGAGGCAAAATGCGTGTTTTTATAAATAAGAACAGAGGGGGGGGGGGGGAAGAGAGATTTAATTTTTGAAACATATTTACAAAGTAAAATTCAAAATTTTTGATTTTGAATTTTTTGATGTTTTATAAGATTTTTTTTTTTGGTTTTATGATTTTTTTGATTATATACAACAAGGAAATTTTTTTTTTATGTTTTAAGTTTTGTAATTTTTTTTGTATTTTTATTAGTATAGAATAATATAAAAAATGCAGTATTGGAAAACACCCCCATACTTAAACCCAACATTGTCCCCAATGTTGCAATCTAAGTATGCGGAACAGATAATATATAAAATATAATAAGTACAAAAATAAAAAAGGGAGGGTAGGAGCTTCCCTGAAGATGAGTACGGGGAGGCCCGGGTCGAAACCCTGCATTTATTGTTAGAAGAAGAAGAAAAATGATAATAGAAAAAACAAAAAAAAGATAAACTCGGCCTAAAGTGTGCGGGCGGTAGGGGGCAAGTGCGTGGGCGACTCGAAGGTAGCTAAGGCCTTAGCTAAGTGAGTGTGATTGAAATGTGCACCCCAAGCGCACACAAGAATGGAAAGCGCGCCGAAACAAAATAAATTAGAATATAATAAGTTAAATTAAACAAAATATATACATTAGTTTTTTGGGGTTTTTATTTTTATTTTTATTTTTATTTTTTAAATCAAATTATTATATTCGTTTTTGTGTTTTTAAGTAGATTTTTAGTTATTAGTGTTTTTTTTAATGAAAATATAGTTTTTTTTTTGTGTTAAGATTTTTTTTTCTTTCATTTTTTATATTTTTTAGTTTGTTTTTTAGTTTTATTTTTGTTTTTTTTTTGTTCATAAAAAGAATGAAAATAAATTATTTCTTTTTTTTATTAAGTTGTTTTTTTTTTGTTTTTTTTTGTTTTTTCATTTTTTTGGGTTTTAGTGTTGTTTAGTTTTTTTTTTAGTTTTATAGTGTTTTCAAATTTTTAGTTTTTTAAGGTTTTTCAAAAAAAATTTTTGTGTTTTATAATTTCGTAATTTTTATAGTTATTATTATTATTTTTTTTAATTATTATGAGTAATAAAATTTTTGGGGGCCCAGATCAAGGGGGAGTTCGAGACAAGGGGGTCTACCCTCCAGTTGTATCTAGGAAAGGTCAAGGGAATCATGGGAAAGCTCCGAAGCTTTTCAATTCAGCACATCCCGAGGGGGGAGAGCACTCAGTCTGACTAACTCGCCAAGCATGGCCCTCGAGCTGGGGGAACAATGACAAAGATCTTCAGGCCTTCTATAGAAGAAGGGGAGCTCATGGAAATATGCCAGCAGAGGTCTTGGATGGACCCCTTCATCACCTTTTTGGCGACAGGACAGTTACCCGCAAAAGAACTCGACAAGAAGCATGCCAGATACAAATCGGCGTAATACCTGCTGAAAGATGGGGTTTTATATCGCAAGACGCTGTCGGGTTTGCTGGCCCGATGTGTGTCAGAGGAAGAAGTTCCAAAGGTTCTGCAAGAGATCCACTCGGGAGAATGCAGGAGTCACTCGGGGAGCCGGACATTAGAAGGGAGGGTGCTGAGACAAGGGTACTTCTGGCCTACCCTCAGGATAGATGCGGAGGAATACACGAGAAGGTGTCAAAAATTCCAGGTGTTCGCCCCCCTCTAGCTCCTTCCGGCCCAGAGGCTGCGGACCATCACAGCTCCGTGGCCTTTCGCTATATGGGGGCTAGATCTGGTGGGTCCTTTTCCCCAAGCAAGTGGTCAGAGGAAATTCCTGCTTGTCATGGTGGACTACTTATCAAAATGGCTGGAGGTGAAGGAGCTGGCTAAGGTGACATCGCAGGTAGTCAAGAATTTCGTATGGGGAGAGATCATCTGCCGGCATGGGTTACCCCTAGCCATTGTAACAGATAACGGACCACAGTTTGCAAGTAGAGAGTTCGTTGATTTCTGCATCCACTTGGGGATAGATCTCCGCTTTGCCTCTGTTCATCATCCACGGAGTAATGGGTAGGTGGAAGCAGCCAATAATGTCATTGTCAATCTGTTGAAGAAGAAAGTGGAAAATTTGAGGGGGAGCTGGGTTGAGAAGCTACCTTCAGTCCTTTGGGCCTTGAGGACCACACCAAACACCGCCACGGGAGAGACCCCGTTTAAGCTCTCTCATGGCTCGGAGGCTGTTATACCCATCGAATTTGAAGTCACATCACCAAGAGTAGCAGTTGCATGGGACAGATGCGAAGGATAGAGAACGGAGAACGAGGAAGAGCAGAGACTCTCTCTGGACCTCGTGGAGGAGCTCAGGGATTTGGCGATGATCTGGCAGGAGGAGGTCAAGCACCGGATGGCAAGGTACTTCAACAAACATATAAGGGTCAGGCAGTTCGAGAATGGAGATTTGGTCCTAAAAACGGTAGATGCAGCAGGTAGAGGGGCCTCCGTAGGGAAGCTCAATCCCAATTGGGAGGGTCCTTTTGTAGTAAAAGAGGTCTTGAAGTCGGGAGGGTACCACCTCCAAGATGTGGATGGGGTACCCCTCGATCGTGCCTGAAGTGGTGATGATTTAAAGAGATTTTGCCCATAACATTTTCTGTTCATTACATTTTCTATTGTCGTACGATGCTTGCAATATTGACGTGCACTTCTGATGTGATGGGAGTATAGGTATCCTTTTCATGGCATCAAATGTGAGGTGTAAGTGAGGAGACCCCGAGCAGACCCGCTGGCCAGGCTCTCATCTATCTGGCAGGGCTGTAGGCTCACTCGGTGGTTGGAGATGGTTTGGAGAGGAGACCCCGAGCAAACCCGCTAACCAGGCTCTCATCTAGCTGGCAGGGTTGTAGGCTCTCTCGGTGGTTGGAGATGGTTTGGAGAGGAGACCTCGAGCAGACCCACTGACCAGGCTCTCATCTAGCTGGTAGGGCTGTAGGCTCACTCAGTGGTTGGAGATGGTTTGGAGAGGAGACCCCGAGCAGACCCGCTGACTAGGCTCTCATCTAGCTGGCAGGGCTGTAGGCTCACTCGGTGGTTGGGGATGGTTTGGAGAGGAGACCCCGAGCAGACCCGCTGACCAGGCTCTCATCTAGCTGGCAGGGCTGTAGGCTCACTCGGTGGTTGGAGATGGTTTGGAGAGGATAACCCGAGCAGACCTGCTGACCAGGCTCTCATCTAGCTACCAGGGCTGTAGGCTCATTCGGTGGTTGGAGATGGTTTGGAGAGGAGACCCCGAGCAGACCCGCTGACCAGGATCTCATCTAGCTGGCAGGGCTGTAGGCTCACTCGGTGCTTGGAGATGGTTTGGAGAGGAGACCCCGATCAGACTCGCTGACCAGGCTCTCATCTAGCTGGCAGGGCTGTAGGCTCACTCGGTGGTTGGAGATTGTTTGGAGAGGAGATCCCGAGCAAACTAGCTGACCAGGCTCTCATCTAGCTGGCAGGGCTGTAGGCTCACTCGGTGGTTGGATATGGTTTGGAGAGAAGACCCCGAGCAGACCCGCTGACCAGGCTCTCATCTAGCTGGCAGGGCTGTAGGCTCACTCGGTGGTTGGGGATGGTTTGGAGAGGAGACCCCGAGCAGACCCGCTGACCAGGCTCTCATCTAACTGGCAGAGCTGTAGGCTCACTCGGTGGTTGGGGATGGTTTGGAGAGGAGACCCCGAGCAGACCCGCTGACCAGGCTCTCATCTAGCTGGCAGGGTTGTACGCTCACTTTGTGGTTGGTGATGGTTTGGAGAGGAGACCCCGAGCAGACCCGCTGACCAGGCTCTCATCTAGCTGGCAGGGATGTAGGCTCACTCGGTGGTTGGAGATGGTTTGGAGAGGAGACCCCGAGCAGACCCGCTGACCAGGCTCTCATCAAGTTGGCAAGGTCGTAGGCTCACTCGGGGGCAAAACGAGTAATGAGGGTTTACGAAGGAAAGCGTCATTTTTCATCGGAGAATTGGTAGAGAATTCCTAGAAAATGAAAGGATTGAAGGATAGGCTAGGGAAGAGGGGGATCTCTGGCCGGCACTCGGCAAGGGGGGTATCCCCCATAGCGAGTGGGTCTTCCTTGTCCAAGGCACAGGTCTCGCATGGAAAGGGGGGACTTATCGTGATGAGCTGTTTGATTTCCAAGGTCTATCCTCGCCGGGTTCATCTCGCGGCAAGACGAGCGCAAAAGGTTAGACAATCTCGCGCTCTGCGGGGGCGAGGAGAGGGCAAACGACTAATGTTTTGAACTAACTTTAAAGCGGGACGGCAGCAGATAAAGGGAAAGTAAAAAGAGCGAAAGGCTATAGTAAAAATTTCCTTGTTCACTACAAAAAGAAGAAAAGCGGGAGGTATTCCCATGAAACATCTCTATCAGAAAGAATACATAAGTAAAAGAGGCAAAAGGAGGGGTAGAAGTCCCAAGACATGTTGACACCCTTTCACTCCTCGTCACTGGAGGATGAATTGTCATCCGTCTCGCCGTATAAGCGGGGGACCAGGTCGCGGTCGGTAACCGTCGCTGCATCATCGCGCACCACCCACAACTCCTTCATCATTTTAAGAACAAGCTCCGCTGTCTTGATATTTGAGTCTAGACAGAGGGCATCAATGTTAACCCCTCAGTCCGCAACATACTGCAAGATTCCAAAGCCCCCCATTCAGCAGGCGCGGACAGGATTTGTCCGTCCGCCCAGTCTGGCACTGTCACCAGTCAGGCGCCAAGGGTGATACTCCAGCAGCGGACGCAAGGACCTGTCCGCTCAGTCCGCCGGCGCTTTGGGTAACAGGTTCTCCAGCGGCGGACGCAGTATCTCGTCCGCCCAGGCCGCCGCCCTCCAGTGGGCGCGCCCAGCAGCAGTGGAAGCTCCAGCTCGCGAGCCCAGTCCGCCACTTCTGTGCGGACTGGCGTGTTCTTTCTTTTTACTTCCCGTCACCGCTGCCCGGTTCTCCTGTACCCCGGGCAGCCGGTTATTTTAGCCCTGCCCGTTTGGGCAGGCCCCCTATCCTATAAATAGGGGGAGGTGGTGCACTCAAGGCACGCTAACTCGGACCCAGGAGCCTACTTGTTACAGGCTGCGGACTCGAATCCTGTGCCTTGAGGACTCCCCCTTGCTCTGCTTCCCTCAGTCTTTTCCTTTCACTTGTAACTAGATCCTTCTTCAATCAAGGGAAAGCCCATCGCAAGAGAGGCATTCAGGCCGCGACGGGCGAAGTCTATTGTTGCCGTGGTTCACGGCCCTGCTCTTCTTCCAGCTCTCATCCGCTTAGTAGATCGCTACTCGCAGTCTCCCTATTCCCCTGTGTTCGAATAGTTAGCTGGTTGTGCTCGACCCCCCTTGTGTTTTCGTGCATCAACAGTTAACACGCGACCTTCAGATCCGAGTAGTGTTTTGAAATCAGCGGACGCAAGATGTCAGACCGCAGAGCCCGCTCTTCAGATCGCTCTAGCTCTTCAGAAGACTCCCTTTGGGACGCGATTGACCAAGCTCGCCTTGAGGCCGAGCAGTCTCGCCGGCAGACCGACCAGCGTCTTGACACAATCAGCCAAGCTCTGCTTGCTTTAGCCCAGCGGTTTGCTCCTTAGGCCGCAGCGGACCCAGCGAACTCGCCAGTCCGCCAGACCCCAGCTTGCCGAACTCCGCTTCGGCAGTCGCCAGAAACTCCTCGGAACCCTGCTCAGACTGCAGCCCCTCTGCGCCCTCAAGAGGAAGAGTTTGCTTTCAGAGAGTTCTTCAGAGAAGCTGCTAGGGGCACTCCTGCCCGCCAACTTCACTTTGCTGATCGCCAGTCTGCCGAGCCCGCAGACTCCTCGGCTCCAGTCCGCCCTTTCTATCCTGCAGAGTTTGACACCCCGTCTCCCTTTGTTGACCGAATTCGATGGGAATCGGCCCCGAGCAACTTCAGGGAGCCGCGCATCCCGTTCTATACAGGAGCGACAGATCCCGTTTCTCACCTCCAGGCATTTGAGGGGGCAGTTGCTTTAAGATGCCTCTCAGATGCGATTAAGTGTAAATTGTCGGTTACCACTCTCGAAGGGCAAGCAAGAGAATGGTTCTACGAGCTGCCTTCGGGCACTATCTCTTCTTTTGCCGAGCTTCGTAGCCAGTTACTGCTGAGGTTTGCTACCTCAAGGAAGAGGAAGAATGGGCCAGCTGCCCTATTCGAGATCAAGCAGAGGGATAACGAATCAGTAGCAAGATTCGTTGATCGCTTTCAAAGAGAAATTCAGGGGGTGAGGAATGTGAACCCCGACTATTACAAAGTTGCCTTAATCCACGGCCTCTGGGAAGGCCCTCTGAAGTTTAAAGCAACGACCAAGGCACCCGAGACTTATCAGGAGTTGATCGCCATGGTCAACCGTTTCATAGAAGGGGAAAATGCCAATCCGACCTATGTTTCATCCCTGATAGCCAAGGCTGAAGGAAGGGATGCCTCTGCTTCTTCCTCTCGTGGCAGGCCCCCTCGTCCAGACTTCCAGCCTCCGTCTCAAAGAGGCAGGAACTTTCGCAACAAAAAACCATTCCAAGGCCATCAACAGTTTCGTGAGCAGAGACTGCCGTTGGCCGCCGCTCCCGCCGTTCCTTTGCAAGCTCTTCCCATCCTCTAGCAGGCAGCCTTGCCTGCCCCGTGCCAATATGATGAAAGCCCCATGGAGGACCCTGCAGCTCTGGACCTTGACGAAGTCATCCAGATCCTACAAAGGAGATCAGAAGAGAAGAGGCAAGAGCCTCAGAAGATGTGGAAGTCGAGGAATAATTCACAATACTGCCAGTTCCACAGGGAAAAGGGTCATCTGACTGAAGAATGCAAGGTCCTTCGCGCGCTGATAGATAAGTTGCTTGCTGAGGGCAAGATTGACCTGACCAAGAAGGATTCTCTTTCCTCTTCAAAGCCATCCACCTCAAAGGGCAAAGAGGTAGCCGAGGCATACCAAGAATGCGTGGATATAGAAGATGAAGGCCGTCTGGGGCCAATCAACGTCCCGGTAGAGTGCTTCGATGCAAATGATGAGGGGATTCTGGGACGCCTCTTCTTCATCCATGGTGGAGCTGGGACCGAGTCCACCCGGAAATCGTCAATTTCAAGGGTCACCGAGGCGGAGGTGGCCTCTTCTTCCGTTGCTCCCCCAAGAGAAGTCGTCACTTTTGGTCCGGAAGATCTGCCTCAAACAGCCAATCCATTTGACGATGCTGTTGTGATCCAGGCTGGTATTGGGGACTTCACGGTGGATAGGATTCTGGTTGACACGGGCAGTTCGGTTAACCTCCTCTTCAAGTCTACTTTTGAGGCCCTGAGGACCGGAAAGCCTCTGCTTTCCACTGAGGGGCCGCTCTATGGATTCTCAGGAGAGATGAAAGAGGTGGAGGGCAGCGTCACCTTGCCAGTGAAGCTTGGACGGGCAACAAAGCAGATACAGTTCATAGTGGTCGACGCCCCCAGCAGCTACCATGCCATCTTCGGCAGGCCCCTGCTGAACAAGTACCAAGCAGTGATTTCCACTTACCACCTCGCCATCAAGTTCTTCGCCGATGGGAGGATGTGCCGGGTCCGGAGTGACCCAAGGAGAGCAAGGGAGTGCTACGTCCGCACTGTCAACATGGTTGAAGCTTCCCTTGCTCCAGTAGAAGCTGCAGAAGCCTCTTCCAGTTCGAAAGTTGCTGCTGATGAAGGTGCTCACCTGGAACCTGCCCAGGTGACGCAAGGAGTCCCCATTGCTGAGGGGGAGGAGAGGAAACTCTCCATCAACTCGGAGCTACCTGAAGATCAAAAGGCTGAGTTGATTTCCTGCCTGCTAAAGAACCTGGATGTCTTTGCCTGGTCAGCAGAAGACATGCCGGGGGTGGATCCTGATGTAGCTTGCCACCATCTGAATGTTGATCCCAGCTGCAAGCCCATCCAACAGAAGAAGAGGGACGTGGCAACAAAGCTTGCAGAACCAATAAGGGAGGAGGTTACGAAACTCCTCAAGGCGAATTTTGTTAAAGAAGTGCAATATCCCACCTGGATTTCAAATGTTGTAATGGTTAAAAAACCTGGGGGAAAGTGGCGAATGTGTGTAGACTTTACAAAACTTAATAAAGCATGTCCTAAATATTGCTACCCCCTGCCTCGGATAGATTCTTTAGTTGATTCCGCGGTAGGATACTCTTACATGAGTTTTTTAGATGTGTTTTCTGGTTATCACCAGATAAGAATGCATAAGCCTGACGTTCCTCACACGTCGTTCATAACTAACGATGGATGTTATTGCTATCTTGTCATGCCCTTTGGGCTTAAGAATGCTGGCGCGACCGATCAACGGATGATGGACCGTGTGTTTAACCATCAAAAAGGAAGAAACCTAGAAGTGTATGTAGACGATCTCTTGATTAAGAGCAAATCGTTTTCGCTGCACTTGCTAGATCTAGCAGAGACGATCGCTACTCTGCGTAGATATAAGATGAAGCTCAATCCTTTGAAGTGCACTTTTGGAGCGAGTAAGGGGAAGTTTCTTGGTCATCTCCTTACTCCGGAGGGACTTGCCCCCAATCCTGACAAGGTGAAAGCTATTCTTGAAATGCCTACCCCTCGTTCACCGAAGGAAGTTCAGCAGTTAGGGGGAAGGCTAGCAGGTCTTGCAAGATTTCTTTCTCGGGTTGGAGATAGGAGTGCCCAGGTTTGAGTGCTTTTGAACAGTTAAAGATGCAGCTTACCTCATCGCCTCTACTTCAGAGTCCCCGCCCAGGAGAGGCTCTTTTCTTGTACCTAGGGGTTGGCCCTGAGGCCGTCAGCTCCGTTCTTCTTCGGGAAGAAGGCAGAAAGCAATTCCCAATCTACTATGTCAGCCATATTCTGAAGAGTGCAGAGACGCGGTATCCGATCCTGGAGAAGGTAGCCTTGGCACTGGTCATGTCAGCTCGCAGGCTTCGCCCATACTTCTAAGCACATTCAATTCAAGTCATCACCGATCAACCTTTGAAGGGTGTGTTGGAAAAGCCCGAGCATTCCGGCAGACTAGCTAAGTGGGCAATAGAGTTAAGTGAATTTGAAATTTCTTATGTGCCCAAGACAGCCATCAAAGCTCAAGTCCTAGCAGATTTTCTGATTGACATGCCATAGTCCAGTTCTGATCAGACAGAAAGGTCACCTTTGGCTTGGACCATCTATGTTGATGGTGCCTCAGGCAGAAGTTCTTCTGGAGCAGGAGTGGTTCTCATCAATCCAAACGGAGTCAAGTTGGAGCAGGCCATCAAGTTTTACTTTCCAGTAACAAATAACCAGGCCGAATATGAATCTCTGCTAGCAGGTTTGAGGCTCGCAAGGGAATTAGGAATCGATCATGTCCACATCAAAACCGATTCTCTGGTAATGGCGTCGCAAGTCCTCGGCAACTTCGAAGCAAGGGAGCCAGTCTTGAAAAAATACCTAGCTCTTGTGAAAATAGAGGTCGGCAGGTTTAAAAGCTTCACTATCGAACATATCCCCAGAACAAAGAATGAGGAGGCCGATTTTCTCTCTAAGCATGGGATGCCTTTAGGAGGCACAACTTCCGAGCTCTTCCGCCCGTCAGTGGTGGAAGGAGATTTGATGCAAGTAGATCAACGCGCCTCTTGGATGGACCCATTCTTCCTATATCTGACAACAGGAAATTATCATCATACAGTTAGAGACAAGAAAAAGTTCAGAATAAAAGCAGCTCACTACTTTCTAGTGGCGGGAATCCTTTATAGAAAGACCTTCCTCTCAACCATGGCCCGATGTGTTTCAGAAGAAGAAGCTCACACCATTTTGCAAGAAGTTCATTCAGGAGAGTGTGGAAGTCACTCTGGAGCAAGAACTCTTGAAAGACGAGTCCTGCGGCAAGGGTATTTCTGGCCCACAATGAAGAAAGACTCAGAGATCTACGCCAGAAGGTGTGTTCAATGCCAGAAGTTTGCTCCGCTTCAGCACCAAGCAGCTCAGTCCCTCAGGTCGATTGCAACTCCTTGGCCCTTTGCGGTTTGGGGAATGGATCTCATTGGTCCTTTTCCCTTGGCAAGCGGGCAACGGCGTTTTATCATCGTAATGATCGACTACTTCAGCAAGTGGATCGAAGCCAAGGCATTGGCTAAGACAACGACTCAGATCGTCAAGAACTTCATTTGGGGAGAAATTGTATGCCGGCACGGGATACCAATGGCAATAATCACTGACAATGGGCCACAGTTCAACAACTCAGAGATGATAGATTTTTGCAGGCAGATCGGAACAGTGCTGCGTTTTGCATCAGTTCATCATCCCCGAAGCAATGGCCAGGTGGAAGCTGTCAACCAGCAGATCCTCAACTTGCTCAAGAAGAAAGTGCAGAATCTCAAGGGCAGTTGGGCTGATCAGCTTCCATCAGTCCTCTGGTCCCTTAGGACAACGCCATCATCCGCAACCGGGGAGACTCCTTTCAAACTCTCTCATGGCTCAGAGGCACTCATCCCGATTGAGTTTGAAGTCCCGTCACCCAGAGTGCTGCTTGCAAGAGAAGGTGTCGATGATTGGGCTGAGTTGAATAATGAGGAGATGAGGTTCAGCTTGGAACACATCGAGGAGGTCAGAGATCAAGCAGCCATAAGGCAGGAAGAGGTCAAAAGGAGGATGGCCCGTTACTTTGATCAGAATGTAAGGATCAAACACTTCCAAGTGGGAGATCTAGTTCTAAAGAAGGTTGATGCTGCTGCAAGAGCTGGTTCAGTTGGAAAGCTTAATCCAAATTGGGCCGGCCCTTTTGTCGTCAAAGAAGCATTAAAAAGCGGCGCTTATCGCTTGCAGACATACGAAGGAGAGGATATACCGCACACCTGGAGCGGGGATGATCTCAAGCGGTTCTATTCTTAAACCTCCTTCTACTTTGTGTATCCTCTTCAAAAATTATTATGAATAGAAACTGCTTGCTAACACTTCTTCGAGTGTTTTGTTGTAATCATAACAGATAAGGCGCTAAGAGAGATTTCAAAAACGGTTCTACACCCGAACCCCCTTTTTCTTTCTTATGCTTCCTTTGCAAATGCATTTTCTTAATCAAAGAATCCATACTGACATTTTTTCTAGTGTTTTCTCTCTCTCCCAAAGACCTATAACGGTTCCCTGATACCAGGAGACATCGCCGAGTTCAGCTAGACCTCCCCTAGAGCTGTTGTCATTAGCGTAACACCACGAAGACCACGTGCTGCGAGGAGATTTCGCACCGTGTAGTGGGAGCTTGCAGGCTCTAGCGCGGTTGGATTCTGGACTTCGGATCCCGGCAGGTACCTGACCCCACCTTTGCATTATGGAGGGCAAGGTGGGTGTAAAGCTCTACCATGCCGCTTTAGGGATATTGTTACAACTTCGATGATCACATGAGGAAAGTATGCCGTTCCGGCTCACCTGCCCGCGGGTCATCTTAGCTTGTAACTCTCGAACACTCCATGGTACCCTCAAGCAGTGCCTGCAGGAGACCCACAGCTTAGACTGTACTCCAGGCAAGAGGGCAGGGAACCGTTCCGCCAAGTGAGCATCTTGCTCTTCGCAGGGAATTATCTGCGGACTGGGCTTCTGCATCCGCTCAGTCCGCCGGTATGGGTTGATTCTATAGCTTGTAGCCCGGTAAGGAAAGTATGCCGCTCCGGCTCACCTGCCCACCTGGTCGCAAGCTATAGATCATTTCTATCTTTGGCGGACTGGACTCGTTATCCGCACAGTTTGGAAGTTTCCTTGGGATTGCAAGCTGGTTATCTTTAGCGGACTGGTTTTCTCTATCCGATCCGTCCGCCTACTTGGGTTGATCTTATAGCTTGAAGCCCGGTGAGGAAAGTATGCCGCTCAGGCTCACCTGCCCACCTGGTCACAAGCAATAGATCTTTTCTATTATGAGCGGATTGGTTTTCTGTATCCGCTCAAGTAGTCCATATTCAAGTTTATAGATTATTCCTGTTATAAGCGGATTGGTCTTCTATATCCGCTCAGTTCGCAGAATGATTTTCATGTTATATAAGTTTGATCACTTCTATTATGAGCGGATTGGTTTTCTGTATCCACTCAGTCCGCAGAATGATTCTCGCATTATTTGATAAGTTAATAATCAATGTACTTTTATATTATGTGCGGTCTGGCTTGCGGACCACAACTATAACTCCTGGCATTATTATCAGCTGGCTGTTCTCTGAGGCGGATACTGAATGAGTTGATGTCTAATTCTTTAATCGACAAGGTTCACTATAAATAATGTATGTATCATGCGGACTGCAAGTGAAACTCGACAGAGTCCGCCTGACAGTTTCTTGGTCCAAAGTGGAACAATAATTCTCTAATCAGCAAAGGCTCAGGTTTATCAAGCGTATTGTGCGGACTGCTAAGTATCGGTGCGGTGAGCGTGGAGAAAAAAGAGCATTGCAGAAAGCACACATGCCAAAAAATATCCTTTCTATTTCATCAAAAAATTTACATCATTCAATATGTTCGGCAGACTGCAATCTTGCGTCCGCCATTTTTACAAAAAACAAGATTACAAAATATGTACATATGCATTGATCAATCAGTCCGCTGTCTCTTCTCAGGAGGTGCAGGGCTGTCACCGATAATGTCGACATCTGGAGAATAGCCCCCCGAGCTGCTCCCGCTGCTACCTGATCCTGTACTAGTGGCGGACCTGCTATGCGAGCTCCCAGTAGCAGAGGAAGATGCAGAGGTGTCGGACTCGGCGAACAGCTCCTCTCCTCGTCGGCTCGATGCAGCATCGTCCGCATTTTCCCTGGCGCCCTGCTCTTCGCCCTGCGAGCCTCCGTCTTCTTTCTCTTCTTCTTCTTCTTCTTCGTCGTCTTCTTCTTCCTCATCTTCACCTTCCTCAATGACATCCTTTCCTTTTCTAGCTCTCTCCATCGCTGCGACCTGAGGGGCCAGCTCAGGGAAGATCTCCAGAAAAGGGACGCCGACCACTCCCTCCTTCATGAGGCCATCGCGGGCAAGTCGCTCAACAGCGACCTCGACAGTCTCCATCACAAAAGGGAGCGTGGCGGCCTGGAATTTATTGTTCTCCAAGTCGTAGGCGAGCTGCGAAAGACAAAATTACAAACATCAGACAGATCGCGGCGGATAGAAAATCTAGACCGCGGCAAATGCAACTCACCGCCAGCTCCTCTTTTTGCCGAACATTCCTTTCTCCCATCCACGTGTTCCTTTCCTTTAGCACTTTGTTATCCTTCTGAAGCTGTTCATTCTGCCTCAACAGGTCTCTGGCCAGAGTGGCAACATAATGATTTGTCACCGCGCTGTTCACAGAAGCCTGGGAGGCCAGCAGAGGGAGGTCGGCAGCGGACACCTTCTTGAGGTCGCTCAAGTTGCGCTTTCCGTAAAGAGTGGAGAGCGCAATATGAGCATGGCGTGTTATCCGCGGACTCCTCCACGAAGGAAGCGCGGTGGATAGGCGGACATGCTTTTTCTTGCTGTGCCAGTGGACCATAGGGTTCCCCCTAAGGTCCCTCTGGCTGATACCGAAGCCGGTCATGGAGAAACTTTCGGAGGAAGAGTAGTCCGCTGCGGGATCCCCTTCCTCTTTCCTCTTTTTTGCAACTGCTTCCTTCTTCTCCCTTTGTGTAGGAGTGAAGCCGCTGGGCGTCTGCGGCAAGTTGGCGGGCACCGCCAAGGTCGCTGCAAAAAGAGAACCAGAGTTAACGACATGGTCGCGGCGGATACAAAAGCTGAGTCCGCTAAACTACTTACTGTCCTCAGGCATAACATCCGCCAAGTTTGCCAGCAGCGGAAGGTAGTATTCGATATCAAGCCTGGCGTTCGCTAAGAATTCGACGATTGCGGACTCCAGGTCGTCCAACTGCACATTTTTAAAGTCAGAGTCCGCGCGCACCTGCGGATACGTGTGCGCGAACCCAAGGTCGCCCTCGAAAATCAAGAACCTCGAGGTCCAGTTGTGGATCTTGTTTGGAAGACCCACTACCTTCATCCCCCTGCAGTAGAAGTAGATTACTCCCTTGTAGGGGCGACCTCCGGAGGCAGTTATGGAACGGACGGAGAATATTTTGCGGAAGATGTTCATTGAGAAAGCAATCTTTTCAGATCGCAGATAAGAGATGTAGCTGCAGATCGCGGCAAGGGTATTCGGCGCGAGCTGGCCAGGGACCATCCCATAGTGCTCAAAAATTGCAGCGAGCTCCCATAGGAGCGGGAAGCTGAATCCGCTATCGAAATGATCAACGGGAATGGCGATCTGGGTCGCCGTCGAAAAGTTCAACCTTTCCTGATGGGCGGGTAGGCGGACAAGTATGTTTGAGTCCGCCATTTTCTTTTCAACGAAGGCAGCCAGATCAGCCTCTGTCAAAGTACATTTTCGATGGTCGGCAGAATGGAAGGCGACTGCAGCATCAGTGCGCGCGGACACCATGTTGCAGGCCGCAGGATTCTGTTTACTTCGATAATTTCCTACATAGAGAAAGCAGAAGGCAGTATTTATAGATAAAGATTCTGACAGCTTTTTGACCAGTCCGCGCAGGTCGCATATTCAATCCTCACAGTCCGCAAAGAATTAAAAAAGCAGCTAAACAAATAACGCGGATACAAAGGCAAATTAACATTCCAAGGGAAATTCAGAACCAAGTTGTTTCCGGTGCAGTTTCCTATCCGCCCAGGTCGCGTATTTTCCCACCTGCAGGTTAACAAGAAGCGGGCACAGCGCTAGTCCGCACAGTCCGCCACAGATCAAGCCAAGGATAGCACCATAAAATTGCGGATTTATAATTTGAGTCCGCATAAGATCGCAATAAAAGTTCAATCACACACGTCACACAGCATTGTTCGCAGCGCAATTATACAGAATTATACAAATTCAACATAAAAAATAAGCACCGCGGACTCAGCGGTCCCTGTTTTCAGTTCACTTCTCCGTTCTATCCCGGCATAGATGAGCCACCTGATCGCTTATCTGAAGAATTTCACTATACACACGACAGAGGTGGTGGTGGATGACATTGATGGTCCGGTGCATGTGGGCGGCTTCCCGGTCTACCCGGCTGAGAGGCACCATTGGCTCCGCTGCCGGCCTCGGCTCCTCATCTGCAACATGTGGGACACCACCTGCCGGTGCCACGATCTCAGGAGGAATGCGATCTGACGCCCGCGGCCTCTGCTCAGCGACTTCAGCAGTCCGCTTCTCCTTTCCTTCACGAGCCGACGCCAAGTGCTTGCTTCTGTAGTATCGGACGTCATCCGCGAGCCTTTTCTTTTCCCTTTCAGACCTCTCCAGCGCCCGCGAGATGCTGGCGACCTGGTCTTTGAGGGCCTTCTCGCGTTCCGCGGACGCTTTCTCGCGCGCCGCGGATGCCCTCTCGCGCTCCGCCGCTTTCTCTAACTCTGCTTTGACACATTGCATTTCAGCTTCAAATTTCTTCTCTAACTCTTTTATCGTGCTCAGGCTGGGCGGCTCATCTTCCGCGGACTCCACGTGTGAGACCGCGTCGGCACCAGTGTTGGGTGTGACCACGATCTCGCCACTCTCGATGGAGCCCGGCAGCGACTTTCTACCTGCAACAAATAAAGTCAACTTCGCATTCAAAGGCAGTTCGCGGCGGACTAAAAGAAAGGATAAAAGATCACTTTTAGATATAGCGGCAGCGAGTTTCCGACTATCGAAGATGATTGGCCGCCTTGCTCGCTCCAGGTCAAAGGCGCTTAACCGCTTTTTCCATTCGTGGTGGACCTTAGCCCTTTTCTCAGCAGCAGAGCTCGTCGACACTACAATATCGTCCGTCTCCGTGATAATCTTGACTGGCTTCGATTTCTGCGGCGGCGACCTGTAAAGCCACTTGCGCTGAAAATATTTGGGCGCCGGCTGAAGTTTACCTGACCGCATCAGCTCCGCAGCAATCCGCAGATCCTCAGCGGCTTTGTCCGCCGCGGCCTGCTGCGAGGCTGCCCCGACCGCAGCAACATGAGCGACGATTTGCTTCTTTTGCTCCTCTATCTTCTCCTTCAGCCTCTCCCTCTGCTCTTCCTCCACAGCGGACAAGGAAGGGAGTTCGTCACCCTTATCTCCAGTAGTCTCCGCCTCGTTCTGCTGCAGTACAACCAGCAAGGAGTCCTGGATTAAGTCAAGTTGATCGACGTCTATGGAATCAAATATCTCATCCGTGGAAAGACTGACTGTTGAGAGGGAATTCTCTCCCTGGATTTGGGCCTCCGTAGTAACCAGATCGC
Organism: Platanthera guangdongensis; assembly: GCA_039583875.1. Taxonomy (NCBI): domain Eukaryota; kingdom Viridiplantae; phylum Streptophyta; class Magnoliopsida; order Asparagales; family Orchidaceae; genus Platanthera; species Platanthera guangdongensis. The sequence continues at coordinate 93,910,064 of CM077166.1, forward strand.
CGTCTGGAACTTCTTTATCGCGCGGCCTATGTTGTAAGTCCGCTTCCCCAGTCCGCTTAGAGACGTTCTTCTCCTTCATTGCGCGAAGCTTCTTCTCAACCCGCTCAGCGACGGTCGCTCCGTCTCTCTTCCTCTTCTTCTTCTTGGCGGTCTTCTCAGCAGCATCCGCGGCGGACCCCCCTAAATTGGGCTGGTCACCGCGGACAGGTTCAGGATTCGCAGCAGACAATGCCTTTGAGGGCGCGTCGTCCTCTACCTCAGTCCGCCGGTCTTCTTCGTCCAAGTCAACGATTTGCACCAAGGCATTGGGAGAAGATATGTCAATCTCCATGTGTTCGCCAGTAGTGTCCGCCAAGGTTGCGGTTTTCTGAGAAGGCATGGACTCCGACAAGGTTGCCATCTTCTCACTCCTCAATGGTTCGGTGTCGACTACGGCATCCCCGCGAGCAGACACATCGACATGGCGGACTGCTTTCTCCGCAGGCTTCTGGCTCTGGGAACTCTCTCCTGGGGAGCGGACAGGATCTTTTCTTGTCGACCTCTTTACAATCTTTTTTGTCTTCATAGGCGTCGTCGGCTCCAGGTCGCCTTTTGCAGTAACGCTAGATAAGAAAGCTCCAAGTCTAGCAATGCCGGACTGGAAGGTGGAGACCGCAAGCGGTGAATAGCGCCCCGTGTCGATCGAGATTCTCAGCAGATCCAGACCCTCCAGCGATATTTATAGCGTTGGCGGCGTTTTCGAGGTTTGCGGACTCGGTGGTTAAGAGAACATTTTCGAAGTTTTCTGGAAACTTAAAAATGTGCGGGGATTATGTTAACCCCTCAGTCCGCAACATACTGCAAGATTTCAAAGCCCCCCATTCAGCAGGCGCGGACAGGATTTGTCCGTCCGCCCAGTCCGACACTGTCACCAGTCAGGCGCCAAGGGTGATACTCCAGCAGCGGACGCAAGGACCTGTCCGCTCAGTCCGCCGGCGCTTTGGGTAACAGGTTCTCCAGCGGCGGACGCAGTATCTCATCCGCCCAGGCCGCCGCCCTCCAGTGGGCGCGCCCAGCAGCAGTGGAAGCTCCAGCTCGCGAGCCCAGTCCGCCACTTCTGTGCGGACTGGCGTGTTCTTTCTTTTTGCTTCCCGTCACCGCTGCCCGGTTCTCCTGTACCCCGGGCAGCCGGTTATTTTAGCCCTGCCCGTTTGGGCAGGCCCCCTATCCTATAAATAGGGGGGAGGTGGTGCACTCAAGGCACGCTGACTCGGACCCAGGAGCCTACTTGTTACAGGCTGCAAACTCGAATCCTGTGCCTTGCGGACTCCCCCTTGCTCTGCTTCCCTCAGTCTTTTCCTTTCACTTGTAACTATATCCTTCTTCAATCAAGGGAAAGCCCGTCGCAAGAGAGGCATTCAGGCCGCGACGGGCGAAGTCTGTTGTTGCCGTGGTTCACGGCCCTGCACTTCTTCCAGCTTTCATCCGCTTAGTAGATCGCTACTCGCAGTCTCCCTATTCCCCTGTGTTCGAACAGTTAGCTGGTTGTGCTCGACCCCCCTTGTGTTTTCGTGCATCAACAATCAACCTCGTTTACAGAGTAGCGGGAAGGAACGGGAAATTGTTCTGAGGGGAGTGCCGCGCTGTTTCGAAGGCGGAGATTTTCAGCTTTCAGTTTCTTGTTCTCTCCCTCCAACTCGTCAATGCGCGAGCGCATCCGATCAGCAGTCTCGGCATCCTGCAAGAAGACTTAATAAATGAAGGACCAATATGGGCGTCGAGTAAGATTAACAAAGCAACGGTAAGGAAACTTACCACACCGCCCTGGCTCTGCGCGAGGAGGTTGTCAACAACGACCAACCGCTTCTACAGGTCGTTGGATTTCTCCCGTTCCGCGGCGAGACTAGCCTCTGCTTCCTTCCATTTTTATTGTTGAAGACCAGGCGGTGTGAGACACGGTGCACGAGTTCCATGGAGCGAAATTGAGAGTGGGCACTCTTCAGAATGAGATATCGCGATGCCTCATTGTCTGCTGGCTCAGAGCCAAGGCCGCCGTATAGCCCGAACCCTAGGTAGAAGGCGTGACTGGTGGGGTGGGGGGGGGGGGGGTCCAGCTCTTTCCAGGAGGGAAGGAGGGTGGACACCGACACGCGGTTAGCATCCTTATCCCATAGGAGCACCGGCTCGCCGACAGCATCATCTGTCACCGGCCCCATATTGTAATTTGGGTGCGAGGCGGGAACCGGGCGACTGGAGGAGCCAGCCTCGCCGGAAGGGAACTTGGCGGGCTGAACGTTGGTGGTGGCAGCTGGCTCTGATGAGACTGTCTCGCGGGCAGGCGAGACGGGTAGTCGGGGAGGTGAGGGAGATGATAAAGAGATGGGGGACAGGGATCCCGAGGGCTCTTTCCTTTCTTTGGCAAATCTTTTCTCCCTTTTGAAAGACACAGATTTCTTCACCTTCTTCTTGGGGCTGTGCCGAGAAGTGCCCTCGTCCTCGGGCCTCTTCTTTGGTGTGGGGGTTAGCGTGTCCTTTGCGGCCTCCGCTGCCATACTCGCCAAGGCAAGAGCCCGGTTACTTTTATAAGGGGGATGAACGGGGATGGTCCATTCTCCTAGACGAGATGATAGTCAGCAGAGAACAAAAATTTACAAGGCTAAAGGGGGTGGGGGACAGGAGTATACCTTCACCGAGGAATACGGCTGGAAGCGAGTCGAGGTCTCTCATGAGGTAATGGACCTCAAAATTCTTCCATGCGAAGAAGACGCAGAGATCCTTCTTGGCACCCCCACCTTGGTGATTTCATAATATCATTCAACAGGAGACACCGGGCGAGAGGAATGCCTCCCAAATCCCCGCAGATAAAGACAAAGCAAGTTAGCCAGTGGTGGTTTGTATTCGGTGTCTCGCACACCTTCAGGCCTTGGCCTGTGAAATAAGAGACGTTGTTGTCTTTTGCGTGGTAGACGAACAGCTTGCGAAAGGCCGTCAAGCTAAATTCGATGCGCTCTCGCCGCCGGTAGCAGGCGAAAGCAATCAGCATGGAGATGGCGTTGGGGTTGAATTGGGCGGGGACAACCCCGAAGTACTTAAGAACTAGCTTGACCTCTGGCCAAAGGGGAAGTCGCAGCCCCGCCTCGAAGTGCGAGACGGGGAAGGCCAGTTCGTTGGGGTAAAAAGTGTTGATGCATTCGCCAACTTTAGGTGGGCGGGATAAATAACCATGAGCGAGTTACTCGCTGGCGAAACGAGCATATTCTTCCTCTGGCAGTCTGACGAGAGGGAAGTCATGATCCACAAACCGCTTTCCGCAGCGGCTGCGGCCCTCGCCTTCTTCCACCTTCTTCTTTCCCATGGCAGGCGAGAAGGCAGTAAAGGGGAAGAGAACGACTTAGGGGAGCGGGACGCGAGATGAGTGAGGAAGAGGAGAGAGACAGAAGCTGCAACAAAAAAGGCGGCCAAAAATAACAAAATCCGGGGAATGTCTGGATTTGTGATATTTATAAGGTGTGAGGGAGAGAGGAGATTAAGTGGGAAAATCAAGCGGCGGGAAATGAAGAGGCACCCCGACGCTTCGTCTCTCTCTCTCTAGAACCCAAGGGGAGGGGATGCCGCAACGGTCTTTTCGAGGTAAAAGCCATCATTATAAACCTACTAATTAAAAAAGGAGCTAATCATGGTAATGATGAAAAAACAGCATGATATGACAAGCACAGTACCGAAAGGATGAAATAGTTCATCCCGCGAAAGGGGGCATCTCGCCCAAAAAAGCTTTATACAACGCATCAATAATTAAACATAACTAAATTGGCAAATATAGGAGGGCCTGGAGAAGGCGAGACGGGACCGCGACAGCTTAGTTCCACACCCATTTCCAGAGGCCATCTTGACCTCCCGCGAATGGAGGGAGGCCAGGAAGATGAAAAGCACGAGCAGCGACCACGCCGCGGTGCGCGAGACGGAGATGTTCGTCCGTCTCGTTTAAGATGGCTTGGGGATCTGTCCTGTCCAGTGCACCACCAGCTTCCATCTCGACAGAAAGGTGGTGACACTCTGTTTCTAGCCAGTCCATGTATCGGTCGGAGGCTTGCTTCTCCAGCTCCATCTCGCGGATTATATGCGTGTATTTGTGGAACATCATAGCTATCCTCCGCTTCAACTCCAGGGTATCCATGGTGAAAGTGCAGCTAGATCTGATATACTCTAGAGGGGGGTGAATAGAGTATATGGTGCTTAAAAACTTTTTACAACACTTGTTGTAATATGAGTGAGCATGGAAGCAGTAATAAATCTAATCACAGAACTAAACTAATTAAAAACTAATCACAGAAAAATCACAGCCAGAAACAAAAATAAAGACAAGCAAAACAAGATGACACAAGGAAATATAGTGGTTCCCCTAAACTTGGGTACATCCACTCTTCTACCACCCTAGGTAGGAATCCACTGCAGGATGAGTTGATCAGGTGTCTTGCGCACCAATGAGCTTTTGATAAGGTGCTCAAAAACAAAATCAGAGTTTTTGATCAGGTGTCTTGCCACTAATGAGCTTTTGACAAGGTGCTCAAAAACAAAGTTCAAACTTTTGAAGGTAGTTTGAGAAACCCTTTACAGAGATGGGGGTGAGAGAGTGATGGAAGTCTTCTCTTTCTCAAATCAGCTGAGAAGACTATGTGGATTGATGGTGTCAAAGCTCCCCCTGAGTCCTTGAGATCTTTAGGAAAAGAAGCTTTGTTGTAGGGTGATAGTCCTTCAAAAGTTGAGCTCCAGCAAAAGATGATTTCAGCAACAGCTGAAGTGTTGGATGTCTGGAGTCTTGAAATATGTTGGTCTTGAACACTTGAGACAGAAGAGATCTGAAGATTTTTGTAAATTTGATCTCCTTTGATGTGTGTTCTTGAGAGTTCTTTGAGACAGAATATTTTGTTCTTGTTCTGAAGATTACTGATGTCTGTCTGTGTATATGTCTCTGTATGTGTAATCTATGTGTATGATTCAAAAAGAATTCTTGACTTTTATTCTCTGATACTGAATGGAAAAACATCCCTGAGAAGAATAGCCGTTGGTATGCATTAATTGCATCCTTAATTGCAAAAATGTCTTCTGGAGGAAAGTCCATAGAATTATTCCTTGAAAATCCCTTGAAACTTGGTCCAGAAATAAATGAGAACGGCTAGGAAATCTTCTGAATTAATTGCAGAATAACTCCTTAACTGATTTGAATTTGACTCTAGAAACATCCTTGAAGTTATTTGAAAACGTCGAACTGAGCTCTGCTATCATCAGACTGAGCTCAGCGATATGGATATATACAGCAGCAGAACATCGTCGATCTGAGCTCAAAGATCGTCGAACTGAGCTCACCGATCGTCGAATGGAGTTCGACGATATGAAGAAGTTGAGCTCAGCAATCGTCGAATGGAGTTCGACGATCTGTCGAAGTTGAGCTAGACGATCGTCGATCGGAGTTCGACGAATCGTCATGCTGAGCTCGACGATATGACTTGGTCTCAAACTGAAAAAGTCTTGCTGTTGAGGGCAGCTTCCAAACTTAGACTTCTAACCCTTAGACTCAATTCTAATTGACCTTTTGAGCTATACAGGAGGTCAAACATTGGTTTCCTAGAGACATAGTGATCCTGACCCAAATTAGTAATAGGGTGTTCCAACAATCTCCCCCTATTTGGGTTAGGATTACTATTTACAAAGTTTGGAAAAATTAAATAACATACAAGCAGCAAAACAGAAAAGCAACAAGCTAGACATTGCAGAGCCACAGATATATATATATATATATATATATATATATATATATATATATATATATATATATATATATATATATATATATATATATATATATATATATATATATATCATCCCAGATAATAACCAGAAGTCAGAGAGATTGTCACCTTACATAGTCATTTCTTTTCCTTGCCCTTAACAAGTTTGATTTCTCTGTTGGGATTGAGGGCTTCCTTCTTTGATCTAGTATCATCTGCTGCACCTAAAGATGTTTGCTATTTAGGCCTGGGAACTACAGCTTCAGGATGCAGTTCCATATACCTGTCAGAATCAAAAAATTTGCTTGATGCATATCTTTCTATCTCTTTCTTTTTCTGTTCAGACATTGTGGAGATGTTGGAGAAATCTCTTCCTTGCTCTTTAGCCTTTTTAATTTGATCCAGTGCAGCAAGTTCCTTCATCCTTGCAGTCCAAGCAGCTGGATTGTTCTCAGGGTCCTCAAAAGATACTGGTTGCTCATATCTGTTAGAAGTATTATCCTGAGGAGGCCTGGATGACACAGTTTCCCTTAATTTATAGGGATAAGGACCAGAGGTGGTATCAGTTGAAATTTGTCCTTCCCTGGAGTATGGATGCTGCCTTGAGTATCCTTTGGAGTAGACCTGGAAATCTCTTTGATTGCCTCTGTATCCTCCTCTCCTGGATTGAGAACCCCTGGATTGACTTCCCCTATGGTAGGATCTAGCATGCGGCTGATAGGGGGCCTGACTTCTAGCAGGGGGTTGAGCAATAGAACTTCCACCTGCACCTGCATCAGGAGGAGGTGGTGGAGGAGGATGAGAGTGTTGGAATTGTGAAGAACCCTTTTCATATTTCCTTTTCTTTTTCATTGCTTTCAGTTGATCCTTAGAGTACTGCATCCAGTGCTCAGTGATAGGGCAGTCATGAAGAATATAGTATGGTATATCATTGTTATCCTTGACCTTGGCAGGAGGTACTCTCTTCATGGCTTTGCTCCTTGCCTTTCTTTTCCTGGCAATGGTAGCAGAAGAATCATCAGAGTCTGTTCTGTACTCATCACTTTCAGAACTCTAATCATCATACAGGGCATCAATTTTCTTCATCAAATCTTTCTTGAGTTGTATAGAAGCAGATGAGGCAGCAGAGGGTGTAGCAGCAGAGGTTGAAGCAGTAACAGTAGGGACAACAGCAGATACAGATAGTGTTGCAATTGAAGTAGAAACAGTAACAACAGCAGCAACAGATTCACTAACAGTAATATAAGTAGCAGAGATATCAGTAGAAATTTCAGAAGTCTCAAACTCATTTGCCTCTGTCATAAGGATCTCCTTAGTGATTGGCTCAACAGCAGTAACAGAAGTATCAGCAGTAGTATCAAAGCTTTCAGCAGCAGTAGGGGCAGCAACATTAGAAGCAACAACAATGCTTTCATCAAAAGAAGCAGCAGCATATACTGAGTGGACAAATGAGGTGATGATGCTGGGGTCACAGCAAGAGAATGGCACAAGGGCCTTGGACAGATCCTCTGGGGCTGGACAACAACTGTCTCTGGCAGACATCTGAAATATAGAGAATCAAAATTTGAAAGCAAACACCTGAGGACTATTGCAAAGACTGCAGCAGGAGGAATTTGATCTTGAGACACAGCAGTAGCAGCAGCAGGAACTGAGGAAACAGCAGTAGGCAGGCTCACTGAGACAGCAGCAACAGCAGCAGCAGCAGCAGCAGGCAGGCTCACTTCATAGGGCATCTCCCCCTGCCTAGATTCAAACAAGGCTGGATCAAGGCACACTGCAGAAGGGGCTGCCTGAGGGAAAAGAGATAAGAGCCTGGCAGAGAGGGCTGCCACTGACAGGAGTAATGGAGCCAAGGAGGTCTCCAAAAGAAGAGATAGCCTGGGGGCTAGCAATTCATACAGCCTGTCAGCAAGGGCTGGAATGTCTACTTGCTCAGTAGTGATTGGAGCAGAGGTAGAGGAAGGAGGAGTAGCTGTTGTTGAGGGTAGTGGAGAGCTGGTGAATGGGGGAAGAGATGGTTGAGGGGTGGGTAAGGTGGATATAGAGGACAGTGGGATGGAGATGGATGGGGTGAAGGTGGGTTGGTCAATAATTTGTTGTAGAAGATCTTGATAGGAAGTTGAGGATGAGGGTAGCTCAGGAGGAGAGGATGGTGAGTCATCCATGAAGGAATCATCAATGAGGGTGAAGGATGGATGGGAGGGTGATGAAGTGGCATCTGGTTGAGGGTAGGAGAATAATGGATGGAATTTTTCTTCTGTAAGGGTAAGAGTAGAGACTGGAGATGGTATAGATGTTGGAGAGGGGCTGGAGATGATGATGGTGGATGGAGTTTGAATAGTAGATGGTATGGGAAGGGATGGAATTGGAGGAGGAGTATGAGCAACAGCAGCAGGCAGGTCATCTGCAGGTGCAGAGACCTGTGGGGAATTGACTCTGAGAGTCCTGGTGCCTGAAGGAGTGCTGGAGGAGGGCCTGCTGGGCATGATGATTTGTCTGTCCCATTTACCAAACAGGGCACAAGACAGTCTCTTGTATGCATTGATGTGGATTCCAGAAGAGACCAGCAAAGCAGGGCAGCTATGCTGCAGAAACACCCCTATAATTCTTCCAAAGTTTACAAAACTTTTGTTTATCTTCTTCTTAATGAGGTCAAAGAACACCTCTCCCCAATTCAAATTCTTCCTGTCTACTAGGGCTCCCATTAGGCAGAGCTGATACCTTGAGATTGTATCATGAGCAGAGTGCTTAGCCAGTAGCACTTTCCCAACTACATCTGCCAGGAAGAGACCTCAAGTGAATTCTCGAACACCTGTTAATCTATACAAAAGAGAAGTGTAAAACATATAAATTTAAAATATAACTTGAGTACATGAAGTGACCTCACGAACAGCTATTATTCTCTACGAAAGAGAAGTGAAATGAAGGTAAATTTAAAATATAACGCGAGTACTGGAATTAAACTCGCGAACACGTATTAATCTTTACAAAGGAGAAGTCAAAACCTGATAAATTTAAAATATAATGTGAGTACCTGATATGAACTCGCGGACGCCTATTAATCTCTACAAAGGAGAAGTATAAAGCATATAAATTTAAAATATAATACGAGTACCTGATGTGAACACGCGAACACATTTTAATCTCAGCAAAGAGACGTCAAAAGAAGGTAAAGTTAAAATATAACTCGAGTACTAGAAGTGAAATTGCGAACACTTGCTAATCTCTGCAAATGAGAAGTCAAAAGAAGTTAAATTTAAAATATTATGCGAGTATCTGAATTAAAGTTACGAACACATACTAATTAATGCAAAGGAGAAGTCAAATGCTGGTAAATTTAAAATATAGCACGGGTACCTGATGTGAACTTGCAAACAAATGTTAATCTCTCAAAAGCGAATTCAAAATCAGGTAAAATTAAAATATAATGCGAGTACCTGAACTGAACTCGCGAACTCCTAATCTCTGCATATGAGAATTCAAAAATAGGAAAATTTAAAATATAATGCGAGTATCTGAAGAAAACTCACGAACACCTACTAATCTCTATAAAAGTGCAGTCTAAAGCTGGAAAATTTAAAGGAGAAGTCAGAGGCAGGTAAATTTAAAATATAACTCGATTACCTGAATTGAACTCGCGAAACTCCTAATTATCTCTACAAAGGAGAAGACAAAAGAAAGTAAATTTAAAATATAACATGAGTATCTGAAGAGAAATTGCGAACACCCGCTAATCTTTACAAAAGAGAAGTTTAAAGCATGTAAATTTAAAATATAATATGGGCATTTGGTGTGAACTCGCGAACTCCTTCTAATCTCTATATTGGAGAAGTCAAAAGCAGGAAAATTTAAAATATAATGCGAGTACTGGATGTGAACTCACAAACACCTGCTAATCTATGCAAAAAGGATGTCAAAAGTAAGTAAATTTAAAATATAATGCGAGTACCTAAAGTGAACTCGCAAACACCTGATAATCTCTACAAAAGAGAAGTCAAAAGAAGGTAATTTTAAAATATAATGTGTGTACCAAAATTGAACTCATGAACACCACCTAATCACTACAAAGGATAATTCAAAAGCATGTTAATTTAAAATATAACGCGAGTACCTGAAGTGAATTCGCGAACAGCTGCTAATATCTATAGAAGAGAAGTCTAAGGCATGTAAATTTAAAATATAATGGGAGTAACTAAAGTGGACTCGCGAACATCTACTAATCTCTAGAAAAGAGAAGTTAAAAGAAGGTAAATTTAAAATATAACGCAAGTTTTGAAATTGAACTTGCAAACACCTACGAATCTCAACAAAGGAGAAGTCAAGACCTGTTAAATTTTAAATATAACATGAGTACCTGAAGTGAACTCGCGAACACATGCTAATCTCAGCAAAAAAGAAATCTGAAGTATTTAAATTTAAAATTTAATACGAGTAACTGATGTGAACTCGCGAACACATGCCAATCTTAGCAAAAGAGAAATCAAAAAAGGTTAATTTATAATATAACTCGAGTACCAGAAGTGAAATCGCAAACACCTGCTAATCTTGCAAAAGTGATGCTAAAAGAAGTTAAATTTAAAAAACAACGAGAGTACCTGAATTAAACTCGCAAACACCTACAAAATCCTACAAAGGAGAAGTCAAATGCAGGTTAATTTAAAATATATCCTGGGTACTTGAAGTGAACATGCGAACAATTGTTAATCTTTGCAAAAGAGAAGTCAAAAGCGGGTTAATTTAAAATATAACGTGAATACCTGAAGTGTACTCGTGAGCTACTAATCTTTGGATAGGACAAGTCAAAAGTAGGTAAATTTAAAATATAATGTGAGTACCTGAAGTGAACTCGCGAACACCTACTAATCTTTATAAAAGAGAAGTCTAAAGCAGTAAATTTAAAGGAGAGGTCAAATATAGGTAAATTTTAAATATAACGCGAGTACCTGAATTGAACTCGTGAAACACCAACTAATCTCTAGAAAAAAGAATCCAAAATTAGGTAAATTTAAAATATAATGCGAGTATCTGAAGTGAACTTGCGAACACCCGCAAATCTCTACAAAGAAGAAGTCTAAATTACGTAAATTTAAAATATAATATGAGTACCTATTGTGAACTCGCAAACACCTGTTAATCTATGCAAAAGAGAACTCAAAAGTAAGTAGTTTAAAATATAACGCAAGTACCTGAAGTGAACTCACAAAACCTGCTAATCTATACAAATGAGAAGTCAAAAGAATGCAAATTTAAAATATAATTCGAGTGCCTGAATTGAACTCATGAACACCCACTAATCTCTACAATCTAGAAGTCTAAAGCAGGTAAATTAAAAATATAACGTGAGTACCTGAAGTGAACTCAAGAACACCTGCTAATCTCTACAAAAGCGAAGTGTAAATAATGTAAATTTAAAATATAACACCAGTACCTGATGTGAACTCGCGAACACATGTTAATTTCAGCCAATGTGAAGTCAGAAGTTAAATTTAAAATATAACGCGAGCACCTGAAGTGACATCATGAACACCTTCTAATATCTACAAAATAGAAGTCAAAAGAATTTAAATTTAAAATATAATGCGTGTACCTGGATTGAACTCGTGAATACCTACTAATCTCCCCAAATAAGAAGCCAAAAGCAGGTAAATTTGAAATATAATGCGAGTACCTGGAGTGACCTCGCAAACATCTGCAAATATCTACAAAAAGAGAAGTAAAAATCATGTAAATTTAAAATATAACACTTGTACCTAATGTGAACTCGCGAAAATCTGCTAATCTCTCAAAAAGAGAAGACAAAAGTAAGTAAATTTAAAATATAACGCGAGTACCTGAAGTGAACTAGCAAACACTTGCTAACCTCTATAAAAAAAATTCAAAAGAAGGATAATATAAAATATAACGTGAGTACCGAAATAGAACTCACAAACACCTACCATTCTTTGAAAAGGAGAACTCCTAAGTAGGTAAAATTAAAATATAACTCAACTACATGAAGTGAATTCATGAACACCTGCATATCATTATAAAAGAAAAGTAAAAAGCAGGTAAATTTAAAAGAGAAGTCAAAAGTAGGTAAAGTTAAAATATAAAGCGAGTACCCTAAGTGAACTCGCGAACACCTACTAATCTCCGCAAAAGAGAAGTCAAAAGCATATAAATTTAAAATATAACTCGAGTACCTAAAGTGAACACACGAACACCTGCTAATCTCTATAAAAGAGAAGTCAAAAGCAGGTAAATGTGAAATGTAACGTGATTTGCTGAATTGAACATGCTAACACCTGCTAATCTCTGAAAAAAGAAAAGTAAATGAAAGAAAATAGGATAGATCTTATTTTACTCTTGTTAAATATATATGTTATAGAAAAGAGTGAGCACAGCACAAAAATAAATAAAGAGAGCAAGCAACACAGATGACACAAGTATTATAGTGGTTCTCCAATAACCTGGGTACATCCACTATTCTACCAGCCTGGTAGGAATCCACTACAGGTTTTTGATCAGGTTCCCTGTCACCACAAGATCAATTTTTCAAAGGGAGATTTCACAATCCTTTGAGCTTTTAATCAGGTGCCCAAAAACCAAACTAAGTCTTTTGATTAGGAGACTTAACAACCAACAGGGTTAATTTTTCAATGGAGTTAAAAATCCTTTTATAGTGGTGAAAGAAAATAAAAGATGATGGTCTTCTCTATCAATAATCTGAGAGAATAATAGTGGATTGTGTTGTTGTTAAAGCTCACCCTGAGTTATAGATCTGATCAAGAGTGTGGAAGCTTTCCATAGGGTGTAGGCCTTTAGATTGATTAAGATCTTCAGAAGCTTCTTGGACTGGTATTGCTGAGTTGTCCCATTGAAGCCTGAAGCAGATGACGAAGAACTTTGTATATGAGTTGTTTGTTCTTCATTGATTCACTGATTCACTTTGGAGAAGAACTTCAGAAGCAGATTTGTTTCTCTATTCTCTCTCTCTCATGTATTCTCTGTAAGTGTCAATCTATATTCGTTGTCTGATCTTAATTATTTTTTTTGGAACATTTGAATTTCCTTTAGCTGTAATAGCAGAATCATTCCCAAGAAAGGTAATTGCCTTGGGAGACAATTAGCATTTAAGTCATTATAAAAGCTACAATTCAACAGCTATATTCCTTAAGAATATTAAGCATTAAATCTGAGAATCACAAACTCCTGTGATTAAGGCTTCAATCAATCTGCCAGCTGTAAAATAAATAGGCCTGGAATTCTGCAAAGATTTCGTCAACCTGAGCTCGCAGATCGTCGAGCTTAGCTTATATTTCGTCGAACTGAGAATCTGTCTTGAGTTCAGCGATCGTCGACCTGAGCTCGGATTTCGTCGAGCTGAGCTTAAAGATGAAACTCTAATTTCCTCGACCTGAGTTCGACTTTCGTCGAACTGAGATCGACTTTCGTCGAACTGAGCTCGACTTTCGTCGAACTGAGCTCGACTTTCGTCGAACTGAGCTCGACTTTCGTCGAACTGAGCTCGACTTTCGTCGAACTGAGCTCGACTTTCGTCGAACTGAGCTCGACTTTCGTCGAACTGAGCTCGACTTTCGTCGAACTGAGTTCGACTTTCGTCGAAATGATTTTCTGACTTATCAAAACTGCATTTCTTTGAATTCTTTCAGTAATTATGGAGAGTACTTCTGAGGCAAACCTGGAAATAAACCTATTACCCATGACTATACATTTTTGGTCAATCTAATCATCCTAATATCCTAATAGTGATCCTTGCACAAATCAGAACTAGGGTTCCAAAAATCCCCCCCCCCCTATTTGGGTGAGGACACTATTTACACAAAACAAATAAAATACAAAGCAAAACAATCTACCTGAAATATAAATTTTCAGCAGATGTACAAAGGTGCTTTGAAAAATAAAGAAAAATAACAAAGATTTTAGAACACAATTAAAAACTAAGGAGCAGATGCAAGAAAATCGGTTAAGGATGTTAGCTGCACTTTTGCTTATCTTTAACTGAATCTATTTCAACATGTCTGAATAAATTTCTGATTATCTGAATGATTGAAACTGTTGATTGATGTAACCTTTGCACTGACTGAGACTAAGGCTTTTGGTTTTTATCAAATACCACTGTTCATTTGTGATAAGATAGGTCTTTTCTTGAAAAGAGATGTTAGGGGTTCTGGACCCAGATTATCTTGGGTCCTGGTTCTCTTTTATAATAATTAGAAACAAAAGAACATTTAGGTTTACCTTTTATAACCTAGAGGATGAAATTTTATGGGAGGAATTATCCATTGAGAAAAGGGGTTAACAATTTGTGTCTTTGATTATTCTTCTGATAGAAATTAAAATTACTGTTTTGATAGATTGAGTTCGACGATTTTTGTTGAGTTCGTCGATCTAAGTTTGATGAAAAGTGTTGATTTCGTCGATCTTGTTTCACAGAATGATAGTGATCATTTTCTGAGTACCACGATCGTCGATCTCTGTTCGACGAAACATGTTGATTTCTTCGAGTACCTTTTGTTGAGAAAATATACCCAAACTCTAGGTTTTGAGATCGTTGATCGCCATTCGACGTATAATACTGCTTTTGTCATGCTCGGTTTGACGAAATATTTTGAACATGATTTCTCTAAATATTCTTAACTCATTTGGGTTTATTATTTTGTAAAACTTTAGTCATTTTAACTAAATTTTCTAACTATTTTTTCCTTTAGTTGATTCAAAATGAGTAATCTGTTCAATAACAGTTTTCAAATTTTCTTTAAGCTTTGTGTTTTTTGAAGAAGAATTATTTAATTTTTCTCTGAGAAGTTTTATTTTATTCTCAGATTGAATCAAATTCTTACAAAGAATTTTAAAATCTTCTTTAAAATGATATGAAGAAAAATCAAAGGAAGATATTACCTGATCCTCTTCTGATTCAGTTTATGCTTCAGAGTCTGATTGTTCATCAGAGTTGCTATAAGTGGCATTTATTTCCATTAGGCAAAATTCTCTTACTCTTGACTCTTCTTCATCTTCAATTGTATATGATGAAGCTTCAGAGTCAGAGTCACTCCAAGTGTCAGCATCAAATATTCTCTATTTAATTGATCCAGTAACCATTGTTGTGAGGGAGTCCTAAATATCCTTTGCTGATAAACATTCAGTAACTTCCTAAAAAATGTCACCAGACGTTGATTGTGAAAGAATGTTCATTATTTTTGTATCGTCAATCTTTAGCATTTTTTGGGCTTTTGTCCATTAAGGTGATGAAACAGAGTTAATGCTAGTTATTTCCACTAGTTGATAAGGACCTGTCAAAATGGAATTGTAAATGACTTCATCAATAGAGTTCATAAAAAGCCCAATCAATGCCTTTCATAGTGCAAGCTTATCTAGATTGCACATAGGTGGTCTGGTGCTTGAAAATTCTTCATTTTGTTACATGATAAACTCTTAAGAAATATAAGATCTATCAGATCATTTTGGTTCAGGTGTTAGCTTGTACAACCAAAGAAATCTTCCTCTGATACCAATTGAAAAACAAAAACATGATAGATCTTATTTTACTCTAGTTAAATATATCTGTTATATAAAAGAGTGAGCACAACTCAAAAATAAAGAAACAGAGCAAGCAATACAGATGACACAAGGATTATAGTGGTTCCCCAATAACCTGTGTACATCCACTCTTCTATCACCCTGGTAGGAATCCACTATAGGTTTTTGATCAGGTGCCCTGCCACCAAAAGATCAATTTTTCAAAGGGAGAGCTCGCAACCCTTTGAGATTTTGATCAGGTGCCTAAAAACCAAACTAAGTCTTTCGATCAGGAGACTTAACAAACAAAGGGGTTAACTTTTGAAGGGAGTTAAAAACCCTTTTACAGTGGTGAAAGAAAATAAAAGATGATGTTCTTCTCTATCAATAATCTGAGAGAAGACTAGTGTATTGTGCTGTTGTCAAAGCTCCCCCTGAGTTATAGATCTGATTAGGTATGTGGAAGCTTTCTACATGGTGTAGGCCTTCAGATTGATTAATATCTATAGAAGCTTCTTGGACTGATGTTGTTGAGTTGTCCCTTTGAAGTCTGTAGCAGATGATGAAGAACTTTGTATATGAGCTGTTTGTTCTTCACTGATTCACTGATTCACTTTGAAGAAGAACTTCAGAAGCAGATTTGTTTCTCTGTTCTCTCTCTCCTGTATTCTCTATAAGTGTCAATCTATATTCGTTGTCTGATCTTCATTCTTTTTTTGGAAACTTTGAATTTCCTATAACTGTAATTGTAGAATCATTCCTGAGAAAGGTATTTGCCTTGGGGACAATTAGCATTTAAACCATTTTTATTGCTGCAATTCAACGGCTATATTCCTTAAGAATATTAGGCATTAAATCTGAGAATCACAAACTCTTGTTATTAAGGCTTCAATCAATCTGCTAGCTGTAAAATAAATAGGCCTGGAATTCAGCACATATTTCGTCGACCAAAGCTCGCAGATCGTCGAACTCATCTTCTATTTCGTCGAGATGAGAATCTAGCTTTAGTTCAACAATCGTCGACCTAAGATCGGATTTCGTCGAGCTCAGCTCAGAGATGAAACTTTGAGTTTGTCGACCTGAGTTCGACTTTCATCGAACTTAGTTCACTTTCATTGAACTGAATTTGACTGATCAAAACTGCTTTTCTTGGAATTCTTTCAGCAATTCTAGAGAGTCCTTCTGAGGCAAACCTGGAAATAAATCTATGACACATGAGTATACATTTGGGGTCAATCTAATAATTCTAATAGTGATCCTTGCCCAAATCAGAACTAGGGTTCCAACAGTAAAAAGTGGGTAAATTTAAAAATAATGTGAGTAGCAGAACTGTACTCGTGAACACCTGCTAATCAATGTACAAGAGAAGTCAAAAGCAGGTAAATTTTAAATATAATGCGAGTACCTGAAGTGAACTCGCGAACACCTGCTAATCTCAATAAAAGAAAAGTGCAAAGAAGGTAAATTTATATTATAATACAAGTACCTGAATTAAACTCTCGAACTCCTACTAATCTTTGCAAAGGAAAAGTCAAAAGTTGGTAAATTTTAACTATAATATGAGTACCTGAAGTGTACTCGCAAACACCTACTTATCTCTAGAAAAAAGAAGTTTAAAGCATGTAAATTTAAAATATAATATGAGTACCTGATGTGAACTCGCGAACACCTGCTAATCTTTACAAAAGTGAAGTCAAAAGAGTGTAAATTTTAAATATTACGCGATCATCTACTAATCACTACAACGGAGAAGACAAAAGCATGTAAATATAAAATATAATGCGTGTATCTGAAGTGAACATGTGAACAACAGCTAATATCTTCCAAAGAGAAATGAAAAGCCGGTAAATTTAATATTTAACGTGAGTATCGGAAGTGAACTCGCCAACTCCTTATAATTTCAACATTGGAGAAGTCAAAAACAGGTAAATTTAAAATATAATGCGAGTTCCAGATGTGAACTCGCGAACACCTACTAATCTCTACAAATGAGAAGTCAAAGGTAAGTAAATTTAAATGACACTTCAAAAATAGAGAAATTTAAACTATAATGCGAGCACCCTAAGTGAACTCTCAAAATACCTACAATTCTGTACAGAGGAGAATCCAAAAGTAGGTAAATTTAAAATATAAATCGAGTACCTAATGTGAACTTTTGAACACCCTCTATTCTCTGCAAAAGAGAAATATAAAGCATGTAAATTCAAAATATAATGTGTGTACGTGATTTGAGCTCGTGAACATGTGCAAATCTCAGGCAAAGAGAAGTCAAAAGAAGGTAAATTTAAAATATATTGCAAGTACCAGAGTTGAACTCGAAAACACCTCCTAATCTCAACAAAGTAGAAGTCAAAAGCATGTAAATTTATAATATAGCGTGATTAACCGAAGTGAACTCATGAATACCTACTAATCTCTACAAAAGAGTGGTCAAAAGAAGGTAAATTTAAAAAAATAATGCGAGTACCTGAAGTGAACTAGAGAACAACTACTAATCTCTCTAAAAAGAAAAGTAAAAAGAAGATAAATTTTAAAACATAACACGAGTACCTGAGGTAAACTTGCGAACACCTGCTAATCCCTGCGAAAGAGAAGTTAAAAGCAGGTAAATTTAAAATATGACGCGAGTACCTGAAGTGAACTCACCAACACCTACTAATCTCAACAAAGGAGAAGTCAAAAGAAGGTAAATTTAAAATATAACGCGAGTACATGAATTGAACTCGCGAACACCTACAAATCTATGACAAAGAGAAGTCATAAGCAAGTAAGTTAAAAATATAACATGAGTACCTGATGTGAACTCGCGAACACCGGCTAATCTCAATAAAAAGAGAAGTCAAAAGTAGGTAAAATTTAAATATAACATAAGTACCTGAAGTGAACTCACGAACACTTAGTAATCTCCGTGAAAGAGAATTCAAAATAAGGTAAATTTAAAATATAATGTGAGTACCTGAAGTAAACTCGCGAACACTTGCTAATCTCTA
Organism: Platanthera guangdongensis; assembly: GCA_039583875.1. Classification (NCBI taxonomy): domain Eukaryota; kingdom Viridiplantae; phylum Streptophyta; class Magnoliopsida; order Asparagales; family Orchidaceae; genus Platanthera; species Platanthera guangdongensis. The sequence continues at coordinate 93,928,338 of CM077166.1, forward strand.
CAAAAGAGAAGTCAAAATAAGATAAATTTAAAATATAACGCGAGTACCATAAGTGAACTCGCAAACACCTGCTAATCTAACCAAAAAAGAAGACAAAAGAAGATAAATTTAAAATATAATATGAGTACCAGAAGTGAACTCATGAGCACCTGCTAATCTCTGCAAGGGAGAAGTTAAAAACAGGTAAATTTAAAATATAATGTGAGTACCTAAAATAAACTCATGAACACCTGCTAATCTCAAGAGAATAGAAGTCCAAAGAAGTTAAATATTAAATACAAGCAGTCGTGTACGTGGGACCCCGTGCGGGCAATATTCGTCATCGGTGCAACATTCGTCGAGGGGGAGACATTCGTCGTGGTTGCGACATTCGTCGAGGGAGCAACATTTGTCGAGGGGACGACATTCGTCATGGGTGCGGCATTCATCGAGGGGACGAATGAGTCGAGGGGGCGACATTCATCGTAGGGGAGACATTTGTCATGGGGATGACATTTGTCGTAGGAGCGACATTTGTCATGGGGCGAGATATGTCGTGGGGCGACATATGTCTTGGAGGTGACATTGGTCGTGCGGGCAACATTGATAGTGGGTGCGACATTTGTCGTGGGGGAGATATTTGTCGTGGAGGTGACATATATTGTGGGGTGGCATTGGTCGAGGGGTGACATTTATTATGGGGCAATATTATTCTTGTGGGACACATTGGTCCGGGGATGACATTTGTCATAGGATAACATTTAGTGTGGGGCGTCATATGTCATGGGGGCGGCATTGGTCGGGAGGGGCAACATTGATCGTGGGGACAACATTGTCCTTGGGGGAGATATTAATCATGGGTGCAACATTGGTCGTGGGGGCGACGTTTGTCGTGGAGGGACATTTATCTTGAGGGTGACATTTGGCATGGGGCCGACCCTCCTGTTTGCTGCTCCGTTGCAGCAATCAAAAGAATGATCGCCATTTGTCATCGTCATTTATGGTGCTTGGATGGATGCCATGTCCGAAAAGAAATTTTTAGCGATGACATTTGACGTGGGCGGTGACCTTGTCGTGGGCGGCGACATTATCGTGGGCTGCGACATTGCCGTGGGCGGAGAAAAATATTAATGATATTGTGGAAATAGTTCAAGGTTTTGGTATCTAAAATAAATCAACTGCTTTAAGGGTGATGCAAGATATCGGTTATGTACGAATTACACAACGTTCATAAAAAGACAATACCATCATAAAAGGTTAAAAGAAATGTGAAAAAATAAAGAAATAGACTATCTAATTAAAAAACAGTCATAGTATTACATGAACAGTGTTGATATGTTACAATATTGATAAATTTCAAGTTATTCATCTACAACTCATCGATGAACTAAATTGAGAACACAAATTCTACAATGCATTCAAGTATAATGGAAAAAAAGAGATAAAAACTCACAGACCAAAAAGAAGCAGATAATAAATTGTTGTTATTTTAAAAAGGGCATATGCTTACTCCGAAAAATTCAAGTGATGTTATGATTACTAAAATGAGGCTCCCATGACTACTAATCTCAACGGATATTTAAACCAAATGAGGCTTAATAAAATTGTTGATGCAACATTGAGAATATCATTGATGCAAAGGACACATAAGAAAAAAAAGTTAGGTGGCTTTAGTGCAGAACACGCTCATCTGCATAGCAATGGGAACATGTTGGACGTATAAAAAAACTATCGTAGCATATTTAAAACGCTATAACTGGAGAATTTCATGTAAAGTTACTGCAACAATGAGAAAAAATACACTAAAAGATGCATTCTTTTGCAAGCAGAAAAATAAAAGCGCAAGAACAAACCCAATCAAATTCATTTAATCATTTTATAGACTAAAATGTAATTAACTGCTTCTCCTCTCATGGAATATAAAGGTTAATATATATGAACAATTAAATCAGAAACACACCTTCCACGCAAATTCCAATGACTTTATGTACAGCTGATAGTCAGGATCCTGCAAGAAGCTTGACTGTATTTTTTGGCTTGCAAATGAGTCAAAACTGTAACTAAGATAACCACGTAGTGGATATAAATACCTTTTTCAGTGCCTATTGGAAGCACTATATTGCCCTTGTAAAATAAGGCTATGCATCCTCAAGATATTATGTGATGAATGCGAGAGAAATTTGTGCATTTCCCGAGAACCAATGGTGTCTTGATTCTTCAGATTAATCTCCAAAGCTTGCTCCAACTTAGAAGCAACGTCTGAAGCATGATCCATTAAAGATGCAACTGGTAGATTGAAGTCAAATTGACTGGACTGTCATTTATTGAGTAGGACCGACTTTGGAACTGCGACAACTCAATTAGAACTCCTGCCATACTCGTGAGATTCTAAAGCAACAAACAATAAGTAAAAAAACTAAAATTAAGGAAGAGTTACAACATGAATACCATGCACCTGCATGAATTCCATGCAGGTTCTACGTCACTAAATTTGATTATGATGATGATCGGTGGCCCATTGATCTCCAATGTCTAAGAAATTAATTGATGTTCGGTGGTTTCATATAAAACATAAGTATGGGAACCTACCAAAAGCTTGGAGTCATTGTGACCATAAGTGTATATTTTCAAGCATGCTTATGGAAACATAGAAACAAAGGTTGCATCATATACACCAGTTCATAGAAAAAGGTTAATCCGCCGCATGGAATTTCAAATGGATGAGATCAAAACTAAAAAACATCATGATATCTTGATTTAATATTTCATTAAAGAGTGGCAAGAATACTGCACCTACAGGAAATCCATGCAGGTTCTATCTCACTAAATTTGGTTATGATGATGATCGGTGGCCCTTTGATCTCCAATGTCTAAGAAATTAATTGATATTCGGTGGTTTCATATAAATCTTAAATCTGGGAACCTGCCAAAAGCTTGGAGTCATTGTGTTGTATATAGTTGCAAGCATGCTTATGGAAACATAGATGTAAAGGCTACAACAAATACACTAGTTCATAGAAAAAGGTTAATCCGCCGCATGGAATTTCAAATGGATGAGATCAAAACTAAAAAACAAACTGGAAGTATGAACTTGTTCTGGTTTTTTTGCTTAGTAAAACCTGGAGTTTTGGCATCAGATGAAATTTTCCAGCAAGGCAGTTGCTAATGGTGGATGTTTTACTAATTCATAGCTATTTTTTTACAATTTATATTATATGATATATTCCATGATCAATACTCATCCCTTTGGACATGAATTCAGTTACAAAGTTGATTTAAAAACAATTTTGATGATATAACCTTGACTCATGCTACCTGGAAGTAAGATTGTAAGACTTTGAGCCTCACTATATTGTTAGAAAACACTTGATTGATGAGTAAATGAACATTGTTCCATCTTCGCATAAGGTCTGGAGCAATGATCATTATTTACGATTGAAAAAAAGGTACACATCAAACTCTGCATCACCCATAAGGTCATCCAATATGGATGTATCCATGGGGTAGAGTTCCTTGATTAGTAAATGAATGTTATAATTAACAGAAAGCAAGAGTATAATGGGAGAAATCATAAATCATGGAGAATGAAGGTGAAAAAGCAAGCCTCCTGGGTTTGCTGAGCTTGCTCTCTAAATTACTTATAGGATTGTCGGGAAAAGATAGAATTATATAGATGCCATGAAGTAGATAGCAAGCCCATATTGTAGCTTACCTATATCCCCCAAATAAGTCAGCAGCCAGCGAGTCAAAGCAGGGAAGCCAAGAATTGGGAAGTGAATACTATAACTGCAAAGTAAAAGAGAACGAATGCATTCAAAGCAGTGACATCAATTTAGAGAGCAATCTCATACTACAATACTTAGATTGACATAAATTTATAGAGCAAGCAGTAGTAGGTAGGTTATCGGGTGTTGGTAGGGCAGTGAAGAAGGATCGCTTGCTCTTGCCACACCGTCGCTGGTTTTGCCTTCTGCCTGCAATGGCAACGCCCTCGAGTGGCAGCCATCTAACCTGTGAAGAAATGAACATTAAGAAGGTTGTAGGGGGGAGAGGGGGAGAGGGGAAGAGAGAGAGAGAGATACATACACACAAAGACTACCTTAAGAAGTGCGACAGCTGAGCGAGCTGCTGAGGTGCAGTCGGGAAATAGCGTAGAAGAACATTGCGATGATGACGGGCTTGTAATGGCGACGGGGTTGCGATGGCGATGGGCTTGCGATGACGATGGGCTTGCGATGGGCTACCATACCTGTACCGTCGGAGCTGCCCTAACTATGCAGAAGAAGAAGTCGGGTATCGCGATGTTAGCCGTAGCAGCTGTTAACCCAGAAATCGACGATCCTTCCCAAGGTAGCCAGCTGGCTAGTCGCGACCTTCAGATTCTTACTGGAGGTCGCGACAAGTCCATAGTGTAGGCGGACCGATTTATCTGTCCGCCCAGGTCGCGTAGCAACCGCGTGCCCTGTGGGACGGCGGGCTGTTCCCATAGCTCAACCTCGCAGGCCGCGCGGTTAGACCCGCTAACCGCACAACATTTTTCCTTACAGGAGGCAATAAAAAGCAGACAGGGGGAGATCTATGCGATCTATCCCTTCAGTCCGCCAGGTCGCCAAGCCAGCGTCAACCCTGGACCAATTCAACCGCTGCGGGCTCGGCCGACTCACGCTCCGGCTCGCCATCAGAGGGTTTCCTCCCCTACAGGGGCGGCTTGCTCCTAAGGCTGCCTCTTTTGCCCGCCCAGTGGCGGCCTACTCCTCAGGACGCCACCCAGGGGAGGCCTGCTCCTCAGGCCGCCCCCTCAACAGCCCTAGGGGGCGGCCAGCTTCCCACGCCGCCTCCCTTGCTCGCCCTTTGGTGGCCTCCAGTGCCCAGGCCGCCTCCCTTACTGGCCGCCCACCAGGGGCGGCCTCCCTGCTCCAGGCCACCCACCAGGGGCGGCCTCCTTGCCAGGACGCCCACCAGGGGCAGCCTCCCTGTGCTAGGCCGCCCACTAGGGCGGCCTCCCTGCTCCAGGCCGCCCACCAGGGGAGGCCTCCTAGCTAGGCAGCCCACTAGGGGCGGCCTCCCTGTGCCAGGCTGCCCACCAGGGGCGGCCTCCCTGCTCGAGGCCGCCCACTAGGGGCGGCCTCCTTGCTAGGCCGCCTACTAGGGGTAGCCTCCCTATGCCAGGCCGCCCACCAGGGGAGGCCTCCCAACTCGAGGCCGCCCACTAGGGGCGGCCTCCTTGCTAGGCCGCCCCCCAGGGGCGGCCTCCCTGTGCCAAGTCGCACACCGGGGGCAGCCTCCCTACTCCAGGCCGCCCACCAGGGGCGGCCTCCCTGTGCCAGGCCGCCCACTAGGGGCGGCCTCCTGCTTCAGGCCCCCCCCCCCTATGCCTTAGCAGCCCAAAGGAGGCGGCCTACCATCTCCCAGTCTGCCCAGCCAGGCAGCTTGCTCGCCAAGTCCACGCAAGTCATCATGATGACATCACTGGGCCCTGCTTCTAGAAGATCCTTCCCCGGCCTATAAATAGCCCCTGATACCTCTCATTTTGGAGGGGAGACAAGGCGCAAGAGGAAAACTGCCCCTGCCAGCAAGACCTGCGGACTCAGTTTTCCAGTCCTCCACAATTTGCCATCAGCTTGCCAGCAAGCCCTACGGACTCAGTTTTCCAGTCCTCCACAGCTTGCCATCAGCTTACCAGCAAGCCCCGCGGGCTCAGATTTCTAGTCCTCCACAGCTTGCCAGCAAGCCCCGCGGACTCAAATTTCCAGTCCTCCACATCTTGCCATCAAACCGTGTGGCCTGCCAGCAGCTCCTTTTCCTTAGCCTCTGGCAACTCCTTACTTAACCGCCAACTTCACCCTTTGTACCCTTTATTGCTTTTTCATGTAAAGGTGCATTAGCAAGATGTAATCTTGTTTCTTGATTAAATAAAAAGCCCGTCGCAAGAGTGAAATTTGAGCCGTGGCGGGCGAAGTCTGTTGTTGCTACAGCTAGCAACCCCCTCTCTTCCTCTCAGCTCAGTTTAGCTCTCTCGGTGTCAACGTATAAGAGCAATCATCCAAGTAACTGTCAGCTCAAGCTCGGCTGTTGATCAAACTTCTTTGTTGATCAAGCTCCGTCGTTGATCAACCTTCTTTATTGATCAACCTTCTCTGTTGATCAAGCTTCTCTGCTCAGTAAGCTTGCTCTCTACTCAGCAAGCTTTTTCTCTGTTCAACAAGCTTGCTCTCTGCTCAGCAAGCTTGCTCTCTGCTCAACAAGCTTGCTCTCTGCTCAGTAAGCTTGCTCTCTGCTCAGCAAGCTTTTTCTCTATTCAGCAAGCTTGCTCTCTGCTCAGCAAGCTTGCTCTCTGCTCAGCAAGCTTGCTCTCTGCTCAACAAGCTTTTTCTCTGCTCAGCAAGCTTTTTCTCTGCTAAGCAAGTTCTTCGCTGCTCATTAAGCTTCTCCGCTGGTCGATCGTCATAGTAACCGTCTGCTCGACATCTCCTGATCATCCTCCTCTTCTCATCAGCCTTCCCGGCTATTTTCGGTAACCCTCTCCTCTATCCCCGCAACCCCTTTGACAAGCGCTTGCTCCACTCTTGAGCACTCAGAATCTTCCTTCTTTCTTCTTCCCCTGCAACCTTCTTTCATCTTCTCCACTCAGCTTGTGAGACCGAACACACTCCCTCCGTGTTAGCTGCCCGGTGCCACTTTCATGCATCAACAGTTAACATGCAACCTTTAGATCCAAACAGACAGTGAAAACTGACAGTTAGCCATGACAGACCACCAACCAGCTGAGAACCTTGCTCTAAGTCCCAGTGAAGATCCACTCTGGGAGGCCTTCGAGCAATCGCGCCATGAGAATGCTCAGCAATTCCAAGAAATCAACCAAATTCTTGCTGCAATCACACAACGATTAGACACTCAACCAGCAATAGCTCCAGCTCCAATCAACCCAACACCAACATTGGAGCATCAACAAGCTTATCCTCAAGCTTGCCCGTCGTTCTATCCTCCTTACACACCAACCTTTTCGCAAGGTCCTGCAGCCCCTTTGCGACCTCAAGATGAAGAGTTTGCAGCTCGTCAAAACTTCTTCTAGGGAGTAGCCCGGGGTAGTCCTGCAAGATTTCTCAACTTTCAGGGAAGTCATCCTTGCCCCCGAGCTCCTGCCTATGCTCCTACAGCAGCTTTTCCCTTTTATCCTCCTGCTTCTTTTGCAGCTGTAGCTTATGCTCCTTTTCATCCTTATGATGTAGGAGAGCAAGAAGAGCCATCACCCTTTACCGAGAGCGTTCGCCATGAACCTACTCCAGCAAACTTCAGAGAGCCCCGGCTGCCCATCTACACTGGAGAAACTGATCCAATAAAGCACCTTTAAGCCTTCGAATCGGCTGTTGCTCTCAAGACTTTGTGAAATGCAACTAAGTGCAAGCTCCTTGTCACCACCTTTGATGGACAAGTGAGGGACTGGTTCTATGGCCTTCGTCCTCACTCCATCACTTCCTTTGCTGATCTGCAAAGGGATTTCTTCCTCAGGTTCTCTACCTCAACCAAGAGAAAGGGCGGTCCTGAAGCCCTCTTTGATATCAAGCAGCATGGAAATGAAGCTTGGTCTCAATTCGTTGATCGATTCCAAAGAGAAATCTTATACATCGAGATTGCCGATCAAGAAATATACCGAGTGGCTCTTATCCACGGTCTCCGTGAATGACCTCTCAAGTTTGAAGCCAATGTCCGTGCTCCAAAAACATACCAAGAGTTGATTGTCTTAGCCAACTCATACATCCGAGGCAAAAAGAGCAACCCAGGCTTCGTCTCCAAGCTTATATCAGAGAAAAATCATTCTCATAAATAGCCTCTGAGGTCTCCTCGGAAAGATTTCCCAACTAACTCAAGGAGTGAAAGAAGATTTCAGCATCGTCGATACTCCTTTCGGGATCAAGACCATAATCGAGACCCACTACTACCACCAGCTCCATCTTCTCAAACAGCTGCAATCTACCATCAGTAAGGCGATGACTTGTATGAGTCCGAACTAGATGAGGCCATTCAAGAAGTGAGCCAAATCATGAAGGATAAAGCTAACTACAAAAGGCCTTACCGATCGGCTGATCAAAGGTCTAGAGACTCAGAACCATACTATGAGTTCCACAAAGAGCCAGGCCACCTGACCAAGAACTGTCGAGCACTCCACCAGCTTGTGCAAAGGATGCTCTGACAGGGTAAGATGCGTGACCTGTTTCCCAAAGAAGATCGCCCTGATCCAACAACCTCAAAGGGCAAAGAAGTTGCAGACATTCCTTGCAGCTCAAGAGGGGTGAGCCTAGTCGAAGAGCCCCCTCTCCTCATTGTTAATAAAACTGTCGAATGCTTCGATGCCGATGACAAGGGTGTGCTTGGAAGACTGTTCTAAACCAATAAAGGACTTTATAGTTCTCCAAATTTTTTCACAACCGTGATATGTTACTCTTACTCTTACTTTTCAAACATTTTCATTTTAAAGCACTCCTAAGTGCTGCTTCTTGCTTTTCAATAAAGCTTTTATCAGGGATCTTATACTGACACAGTTCCCTTCTTGTGATGCTTCCTCCTCTATTTTTCTCTTTGCCGAATAGATCACTACACCAATGAGATATCGCCAAGTCTTGCAATAGGCCCCCTTGAGATTGAATTCCGGCATAAGACCACAACGACCACATATCGCGGGGAGTGTTCGCATATGTGTAGTGGGGGCTATCCAACTCTCATGCGGAGGAATACGGGACTTTGGATCCTAGCCGGCATCTAACACAGAGTGTGTGCTAGGGAGGCCCCATGTGTTAGCTCTGCTATGCTTCACAAAGGATACATTATAGTTACGGTGATCTTTGCTTGACAAGCAATGACGATCAAGCATAGCCTTGTCTCTTTGATCATCTTACAACTGTGATGGCCGAACACTCTATGGTACTCTCGATCCGTGCCTTCGCGGGTTCCACAATTCCACTAATCAATCCTCAGACAAGCAATAGGCCACTTGGCGCAACTAGTCTCATTGATCAGTGATGATTGTACCATAGGCAAGAGAGCAGTGTATCTAGCGATCCTTCTCAGGATTCTCCTTGTCTTTCTCTTTTGTGCCCTCCTAGATGATGTGCGTCTAGCCCGCTTTGAGTTAGACTATACTCGGGATGACCATTCTCAGGCAAGTGATGCATAAGGCCCACGGGGAACACCTGTGGCAGCTTCTAGCCTTCTTTAGTCACTTCCGAGTATAGACCACTTTTTGTCAACTGCCTTCTTTCACAGGTGAAGAGGTTAATCCGACCTCTCAAAAGGATTAGCAAACATCCGCTTTGCTTATGCTCATTTCATATACATTGCTTGCTCAACCTCTATCAGATGATGATTCACAGAGCTATTCATTACTCTTATCAAAATCTAATGACATCAAACATTGATCAAAGAACCTTACACTCCTTGATCATCAAGCCATGCTATTGCAATATGGTTAAGATTGCCAGAATTCGTCAAACTTTTTCTCTGCCAATATGATTATATCTATCAACAGTCAGCACTCAACTCATTGATCTTGACTTCATGTTAAAGATTACATCTCTAATATAACAAGAAGTTTGATATTCTGGTTTGATCTTAATTTAATTGTCAGTAGAGTTCGTCAAGCATTTCCTCTGCTATTTGGTCATGTCCACCTTATCTCATCAACAGTTAACACCTGCAAGCCTCATCCAGGTACTTGTAGTTTAGTTCATTATGATATGCATGCTGCTCACTCTTTCTCTTTGCAGTGATCAGCAGATGCTTGCAAGTTTCTTCACAAATACTTGCAAGCTTCTTTCATACATTATGTCTGCTTCTAACTCTCATTTTGCAGTGAACAACACACATTTGCAAGCTTCTTCAAAGGTACTTGCAAGCTACTTCCACATATTTTGTCTGCTCCTAACTCTTTATTTGCAGAGATCAGCGGACACTTGCAAGCTTCTTCACAGGTACTTGTAAGCTACTTCCACATATTTTGTCTGCTCCTAACTCTTTATTTGCTGAGATCAGCAGACACTTGCAAGCTTCTTCACAGGTACTTGCAAGCTACTTCCACATATCTTGTCTGCTCCTAACTCTTTATTTGCAGAGATCAGCAAACACTTGCAAGCTTCTTCACAGGTACTTGTAAGCTAATTCCACATATTTTGTCTGCTACTAACTCTTTATTTGTAGAGATCAGCAGACACTTGCAAGCTTCTTTACAGGTACTTGCAAGCTACTTTTATATCTCATTTTTGCTTCTAACATCTCTTTTGCAGAAAGCAGCAGACGCTTGCAAGTCTCCATTAGGTACTTGCAAGTTATTATGCTCCTATGTTTTCTTCTCACTTTCATTTTGCAGGACTCAGTAGAAGATACAGCTTTGTTTTGCAAAGTCAAACCCAGGTACGCGCATGGTGTACCTCCCAAGCATGCCTATATTCACTTTTCCTGCACAGGAAAAAGACAGGCAGTAGCAACCTTGTTACGAAAGACATCAGGTTCTATCTCCCCTTGTCTCCTCTTCCTTTGGGGTGGATCACGATTTTCATGGGTCTCCAACTTTTTCGAAGTTCCCTTCGGAACTTAAAAAAGTGCGGGGATTATGTTAACCCGAAAATTGGCGATCCTTTCCAAGGTAGCCAGATGGCTAGTCGCGAACTTTAGATTCTCCCTGGAGTTCGCGAGAAGTCCATAGTGTAGGCGGACAGATTTCTCTGTCCGCCCAGGTCGCGTAGCAACCGCGTGCCCTGCGGGATGGCGGGCTATTCCCATAGCTCAACCTCGCGGGCCGCGCAGTTAGGCCAACTAACTGCGCAGTATTTTTCCTTACAGGAGGCAATCCAAAGCAAACAGGGGCGATCTATGCGATCTATCCCTTCAGTTTGCCAGGTTGCCCAGCCATCGTCAACCATGGACCAATTCAACCGCTGCGGGCTCGGCGGACTCACGCTCCGGCTCGCCATCAGATGGTTTCCTCCACTACAGGGGAGGCCTGCTCCTCACGCCGCCTCTTTTGCCTGCCCAGTGGCGGCCTGCTCCTTAGGCCGCCACCTAGTGGTGGCCTTCTCCTCAGGCCGCCCCCTCAGCAACCCTAGGGGGCGGCCTGCTTCCCAGGCCGCCTCCCTTGCTGGCCCTTTTGGTGCCCTCCAGTGCCCAGGCCGCCTCCTTGCTGGCCACCCACCAGGGCCAGCCTCCATGCTCCAAGCCGCCCACCAGGGGCGGCCTTCTTTCCAGGCCACCCACCAGGGTGGCCTCCCTGTGCCCGGCCGCCCACTAGGGGCATCCTCCCTGCTCTAGGCCGCCCACCAGGGGCGGCCTCCTATCCAGGCCACCCACTAATGGCAGCATCCCTATGTCAGGCCGCCCACCAGGGGCGGCCTCCTTGCCAGGCTACCCACCAGGGGCGGCCTCCCTGTGTCAGGCCGCCCACCAGCGGCAGCCTCCCTACTCCAGGCCGCCCACTAGGGGCGGCCTCCCTGTGCCAGGCCGCCCACCAGGGGTGGCCTCCCTGCTCCAAGACACAAACCATGGGCGGCCTCCCTGTGCCAGGCTGCCCACCAGGGGTGGACTCCTGCTTCAGGCCGCCCCTATGCCTTAGCAGCCCAAAGGAGGCGGCCTGCCTTCTCCCAGTCCGCCCAGCAAGGCAGCTTGCTCGCCAAGTCCGCGCAGGTCGTCATGATGACGTCATTGGGCCCCGCTTCTAGAAGATCCTTCCCGGGCCTATAAATAGCCCCTGATACCTCTCATTATGGAGGTGAGACAGGGCGCAAGAGGAAAACTATCGCTGCCAGCAAGACCTGCGGACTCAGTTTTCCAGTCCTCCACAGCTTGCCATGAGCTTGCCAGCAAGCCCTGCGGACTCAGTTTTCCAGTCCTCCACAGCTTGCCATCAGCTTGCCAGCAAGCCCTGCGGACTCAGATTTCCAGTCCTCCACAGCTTGCCAGCAAGCCCTGCGACTCAGATTTCCAGTCCTCCACAGCTTGCCATCAAGACGCGCGGCCTGCCAGAAACTTTCCCCTTTGTACCCTTTATTGCCTTTTCATGTAAAGGTGCATTAGCAAGCTGTAATCTTGTTTCTTGATTAAAGGAAAAGCTCGTTACAAGAGTGGCATTTGAGCCGCGGCGGGCGAAGTCTGTTGTTGCCGCTGCTAACGACCCCCTCTCTTCCTCTCAGCTCAGTTTAGCTCTCTCGATGTCAACGTACAAGAGCAACTGTCCAAGTAACTGTCAGCTCAAGCTCCGCTATTGATCAAGCTCCGCTTTTGATCAACCTTCTCTGTTGATCAACCTTCTCTGTTGATCAAGCTTCTCTTCTCAGCAAGCTTGCTCTCTACTCAGCAAGCTTTTTCTCTGTTCAGCAAGCTTGCTCTCTGCTCAACAAGCTCGCTCTCTGCTCAGCAAGCTTGCTCTCTGCTCAGCAAGCTTGCTCTCTGCTCAGCAAGCTTGCTCTCTGCTCTGCAAGCTTGCTCTCTGCTCAGCAAGCTTGCTCTCTACTCAGCAAGCTTTTTCTCTGCTCAGCAAGCTTTTTTTCTGCTAAGCAAGTTCTTCGCTGCTCATTAAGCTTCTCCGCTGGTCGATCATCATAGTAACCATCTGCTCGACAGCTCCTGATCATCCTCCTCTTCTCATCAGCCTTCACGGACATTCTCGGCAACCCTCTCCTCTATCCTCGCAACCCCTTTGACAAGCGCTTGCTCCACTCTCGAGCACTCAGAAGCTTCCTTCTTTCTTCTAACCTCGCAGCCTTCTTTCCTCTTCACCACTCAGCTTGTGAGACCGAACACACTCCCTACGTGTTAGCTGCCCGGTGCCACATTCGTGCGTCAACATCAACTGCCCTATCTGAGCAGCAGAAGAAGATGGTATCTTGATTTTGAGTTGGGTGAACAGTGCAGATCTCTATTAATTAACTCCAATTCCGGCCAAAAGACAAAAATACTATTGTGGAAGGTATTTAGGGAATAAATATTACACCATTGTGGAGGATATTCTGGGCATCCAAATGTTACACCATGGCTCTTTTGCTACTTGCTTATAGTATAAAGATAACATGAGACCCTAAATTGAACTCGCAAAGGCCTACTAAACTCTACAAATGAGAAGTCACAAGAAAGTAAATTTAAATTATAATGCCAATACCTGAAGTGTACTCCCGAACACCTGCTAATCCCTACAAAAGAGAAGTATAAAGCATCAAAATATTAAATATAATGCGAGATGATGTGAAATCGCGAACACCTGCTAATCTCTACATAAGAGAATTCAAAAGAATGTAAATTTTAAAAATAACCCGAACACCTACTAATCACTGCAAAAGAGAAGTTAAAAGAAGGTAAATATAAAAAATAATGCGGGTACTTGATGTGAACTCGCGTACAACTACTAATCTATTCAAAAGTGAAGTCAAAAACTGGTAAATTTATAATATAATGCGACAACCTGAAATGAACTCACGATCTCCTTCTAATCTCTGCATAGGAGAAGTCAAACGTAGGTAAATTTAAAATATAACGCGAGTACCTGAAGTGAATTCGCGAACACCTACTAATCTCTGCAAAAGAGAAGTCAAAAGCAGATAAATTTAAAAGAGAAGTCAAAAGAGGCAAATTTAAAATATAAAGCGAGTGCCCTAAGTGAACTCGCGAACACGTGCTAATCTTTATAAAGGAGAAGTCAAAAGGAGTTAAATTTAAAATATTATACAAGTACATAAAGTGAACTCATGAACCCATGCTAATCTCTGTAAATTAGAATTCAAAAGCAGGTAAATTTGAAATGTAACGCGAGTACCTGGAGTGAACTCGCGAACACATGCTATACTCTAAAAAAAAGTAAAAAGCGAGAAAATTTAAAAATACTCCGAGTAGTTGAAGTGAACTCACGAACACATGATAATCTCTGCAGAAGAGAAGTAAAAAAAGAAATATGTAAAATATAATGCAAGTACCTGAAGTGAACTCGTGAATAGCTGTTAATCTCTAAAAAAGAGAAGTCTAAAGAGGGTAAATTTAAAATAAAAAGAGAGTACCAGAATTGAACTCGCGAACACCTACTACTATCTACAATGGAGAAGTCAAAAGTAGGTAAATTTAAACTATAATGCGATTTCCTGAAGTATACTCTCAAACACCTGCTAATCTCCATAAAAGAGAAGTCTTAAGAATATAAATTTAAAATATAATGCGAGTACCTGATGTGAACTCGCGAACACATGCTATTTTTTGTAAAAGAGAAGTCAAAAGAATGTAAATTTATAATATAACTCGAACACAAACTAATCATTACAAAGGAGACGTCAAAAGCTGGTAAATGTAAAATATAATGCGGGTATCTGAAGTGAACATCGCAACAACAACTAATCTCTGCAAAAGAGAAGTCAAAATAAGGAAAATTAATATATATAATGCAAGTACTGGAAGTGAACTAATGAACTCCTTCTAATATCTGCATGGAAGAAATCAAAAGCAGGTAAATTTAAAATATAATACGAGTACTTGAAGTGAACTCGCGAATACCTGCTAATCTCTGCAAATGAGAAGTCAAATGCAAGTAAATTTAAAAGTGAAGTCAAAAGCATGTAAATTAAAAATATATTGTGTGTACCTGATCAAAAGAATCAAAATTTAAAATGTAATGCGAGTACCGAAAGTGATCTCAAGAACTCGTGCTAATCTCTACAAAAGATAAGTCAAATGCGTTCAAATATAAAATATAAAGTGTATACCTGAAGTGAACTCCCGAACACCTGATTATCTTGCCAAAGAGAAGTCAAAAAGGTAAATTTAAAATTTAACGCGAGTTGATGAAGTAAACTCGTGAACACCTGCTAATCTCTGCAAAAGAGATGTCAAAAGTGGGAGAAATTAAAATATAACGCATGTACCTGAAGTGAACCCGTGAACACAGGCTAATCTGTACCAAAGTGAAAGTGAAGGGATAGATCACACTAACTCTAGAGGGGGTGAATAGAGTATTAAAAATCTTTTGATTAATTTTTATAGCGGATTAAAATAAGTGATCTATATATATGTATGGTCAGAAATAAAACACAAAAATCACATCACAAAAAATAACAAATAGAGAAACCAGACGACACAAAGATTTTATAGTGGTTCCCCTAAAACTTGGGTACATCCACTCTTATACAGCCCTGGTAGGAATCCACTACAGGTTTTTGATCAGGTGCCCTGCCACCATAGGTTTTTGCTCAGGTGCCCTGTCACCACAAGACTATTTTCAAGGGAGATCTAGCAACCCATTGAGTTATTAATCACGTTCCCAAAAAGCAAACTAAGTCTTTTGATCAGGAGACTTAACAACCAAGGGATTAACTTTGGAAGGGAGTTAGAAACTCTTTTATAGTGAGGTAAAAAGAAATGTGATATTGTCTTCTCTTTCTCAAAGTTCTGAGAAGACCAGTGGATTGTTGTTGTTGTCAAAGCTCCCCCTGAGATGTAGAGTAGTTCAGGAGAATGGAAGCTTGCTCAGGGTATATGCCTTCAAGATGAGCACTTCTTGTTCCAGTAAATATCTTTGAGTGATTGAGCTATTGGTCTCAGAATGGATGTTGTGTTGCTGGAAGAAAACATGAAGAAGAAGAATGAAAATGAACAAGATGTTCTGTGTCTCTTGTTCTTGTTCTCAGAATGCAAAAAATTTTCTTTCTTCTTTTTCCTGACTCAGCAAATTCTAACTGTTAGACTCTGCACGGCAATCTTCTAAAAATCTTTTATATCTGATTGCTGATTTTGAAATTCAAATCCTTGAAGTCCTCTGCATATTTTTTGGGTATTGGAATGTCTGAATATTGTCTTCATTGTATTTTCCTAACTGTCCCAGTAAATACATTAAGTAATAACTCTGGGAAAGTCCTTAATTAATGCAGCTAGGAATGACTATATTCTTGAGAATATGAGCATTAATTATCAGAGTATTATGATGAGTCCGATTTATATAGGGTTTTTCGGAATCATCTGGGCTAGTTTTCACGAGTTTGCACTTCACTTTTAGTTCATTATCATATATATTTCATCTTGCCTATATTTCCATAGGAAGTGTACATTTTAGCCCATGGTTGTGTATTTTGTTATTTTTATAGTTTGTACTCCCTTTTGTGATTGTCTGGAATGTCTGCACAGATTAGTGATTGGTTTTTCCTTTCGGTACAAGGGTCGTGTGCGTGTTCCGGGATGGTGGTGAAACAGGAATACTGCGCACGATCATGGGATATAATGCGCACGACCACTAGTCGTGCGCCCCTGATCGTGCGCACTACTCTACGTTTTCCAGAATCAGCCTGGGGTAAGCGCACGACCACTGGACATATTGCGCACGACCACCGGTCATGCGCCACTGATCGTGTGCATTGATTCCTCATTTCTGGAGTCCTGTCTGGGTAATCGCACGATCATTGGACTTAGTGCGCACGACCACTGGTCGTGCTCCACTACTCGTGCTCATTATCCCAGTTCTTCTTCCTGTTATTCCAAGCCAGTGCGCACGAGCACAGGACATAGTGCGCACGACAACTGGTCGTGCGCCTGTGATCGTGCGCATTGTTCATTTCTGCTTTTTTATAAATAGTGCAGGTCTCGCCCTAATCCCAAAAAAGCCGAAGATCTCTCATTTTCCTCCGCCGTTTTCCGCCTTCTCCGCCATTCCCCTTCATCGTCCACCATAGGGAGGTGCTCTGGGCAAGCTTTCACCGCAAAATCCAAGCCGGAGCTTCCTCTCGGCCTTCTCCTTCATCCGTGAGCTTCAAGTAGGGTTTGACGCCATAGCCATCAAGCAAAGGAAAGCTAGCAAACTTCGTCCGCTATCGTGAGACGAAGAAGACGAGCAATTGGAAGGTGGTGACAGCCCTTCTCTACCCCGGACATAGTTTAGGACCGAGCTTAGACGCGGAATGACAACCCGACGATTCCAACCTTGAATCCTCAGCAAGACTTCGGATTCGGTCGATCTCTTGACTTGTACTTGCTTTATTATTTAATATTGGTGTTTTTAAACCTATTTATTTTGATGAAGTGCATTGTGGTTGTTTATGTTATGTGTTTCATGTGTATGTGATTCCTATTTCATATTACTGCCTAAGTTGCTTGAGTTGCGCCTTATATTCCATCCACCATCCATCCACCCTTGCCGCACTAGTAGTTGTTAGTGGCGTGCGTTGCGAAGAGGTGCTTACGACCCTCATTCCGCTATTCTCACCACCTCATCTGCGAGCCTACTCTCCCATCCACCTAGCGATTCGGTGCATAGCAGCCCGACTGGTCTTCCATCCCGCCTGTCGAAGCATCGCATAGCGGCGTTGCATAGGAGTAGTTGTTAGTATTTTATTTTCTGTTTCCGCAATATCAAAACCTCCCCATAGATAGCTCCGACCTGAGGACTTCAATCTCAAGTCCTCCTATAAATTAACTCCACCTTACTGTGTTCCCTGTGAGATCGATACTTGGGAAAACCCCCATTTTATATTACTTGTGCGACCGGTTCACTGTCGTGATCTTTAGCATCAAGTTTTTGGCGCCGTTGTCGGGGAACACAGTCGTGTGAGTTTGTGGAGAGGGAGATAATAGATTGAAGCCCTTTTCCATTTGTGCATATCATTCTTTTTTTTTCTTATTTGCTTTGGTTATTATAGTTTTTATTTTGCTTATTTCTTTTTCTCCTTTTCTGATTGATAGCAGATCCGTGCTATTTTCATTTTAGCTGTGTTGTACTTTTTCAGCAATTATTTTTGTTCGTGATGGATTCTGATGCTGAGTGCCGTATCCTTGACACTTTGCGCTGATCCATCGATGCCATTACTGTTATGAATGCCGAGCATTGCATTCGGTGTTTGTTATGTCAAGGTGTGGGCCACATGTTGAAGGATTGCCCTCATTTGTGCAAGCCTTCTCCCTCTGAGGGCGTGTGCACAACAACCTCCCGTTCGCGGAAGACTATTATGGACAGGCCTACCAGGGTGTTGCCTGGCCCATACACTGATATAACACACTTTGCTCATTCTTTACCCGTTGAGATTACTGAAGAATCTCTGGCCGCATACATCGATCCCTTTTTATGAGCTTTCCTTGAGTGATGATGATCACTCTGGTGTTAGCCAACAAAAAGAGGAGCAGGAACTCATGAACGCTCCTGTATGGGACGATGAGATTATTCTGGTGGTCGACGGGGTGGCGTCTATGAATGAATGTGCGAGGGGGCCTACTCATTCAGTGCTTGATTTTGAGAGCAGCCTTGCCCCTCCGCAATTTTTGCCAGATTGTGTCATTCCTCTTTTTTGTGAGTCGGTTGATGATGCCGTGATTGTGGATGATTCGGTTCCCGAGGTTACGCCGAAGTGGGATGATGATTCCTCTATCTCCGATGGAGAAGGTGGATCTTCGGAACATTTTTACGCACCCCGATGGGATGAGGAATATCCCCTTTCTGATGTGGAGGTTTGCACCTCTTTATTAGATGAGGTCGTTCCTCTTACCACCGCGGACCTTGAGTTCTCGGATTCCCCTCGATATGACTCGTATGATACCGACGATGATCTATGTCGGGATCCTGTTGGGAGTGAGACCGGGACCACTCCCCCAATTTCTGATTCTTTTAGTTATTCATCACCTTTATTTCTTGATCCCATTTCTGTATCTGAGCCTGTGCGGGTTGAGTCTTCGCAGGTGCTTCAGGAGGACTTGGAGCTTTCAGCTCGAGTCATGGATGATAGTATCCTCTTTTGCGAGGAGGTTGATTCCTCCTCTGTTGAGGAAGCTCCATTCATCGCTTTCTCCTCCTGCAGACTCCCTGTAGACTATACCTTGCTAGGCAAGGATTTCTTTTGTGATAAGAAGAGCGAGGACCAGTGCTCCTCCTCTTCTTATTTCTTATTTCCTCTACCTGTGTTGGGCAGGTATTACTATTTAGGTAGAGGGGTAACTGCTCTATCACCGTATCGGTACCGGTTACCGAAACGGATATTAGGACAGTTCCCTGTGCATTTTTCTTTTCATAGGCCCATTAGCTAGAACTGTATAGAATTGAATAAGTCGTGCTGGGATGACAATAACCGCAGTACTTATCTTTCATTTTCTGCATTTTATTTTTCATGTTTATTTTATTTTTAGCATTTCTTTTTGTATATTTTGTTTTGTTTTTACGGAGCTCACCCCAGTAGGTATTCATGGCAAATTCGTATTGGCGGGGTTGTGATTCTTCGCATGGCGGGCCTGCTTCAGGTTTCCACGCATCTTCTGGTATGCTCACAAGCTGAGCATTGGGTAACCTCTTCCCTTAGCTTTTTATGATTTTAATTTCTCTATTATATGCTGCTTTTCTTAGTCTAAGTCTGGGGGAGAGCTAGTTTTGTTACCTTTTGCACGTGCACATCTCATGTGCATACTAGAAGCCTTTATTGTTTTATTTTGCTTAGTTCATTGCATCACACACCACTGCTTAGTTCATTGCATCAGACACCACTGCACCCACATGAGCGCGTGCTTAGCTTATTGCGTGCTATGAGTTAAACTCATTTCTTTGTTAGATTTGGGAAAATTATGGTGCTGGCTTAGGATTGTGAGATGGAGTAAAATGTTGGCCTTGTTGTGTTCCTAGTCAACTGCTCTCGTCTCGTGTAGAAATTGGAGTAGATTTAATTTTTCTGTATGCTTTTAGTTTTATATTTTTCTAATTGCGTAAATACTTTTTATTCCACTCAACAGTTGGTGAATCCGGTGTAAATTCGACGGTAGCTTAGGGATGTGTGTAGACAGCCGTTAGGTTCGTTTTGCTCGAGTCGGGAGGATGGATAGTCTTTCTTGTTGGCTAAGAATTTGCCCCAAGCTATTCTTGAAGCATGGGTATATGTTAGTCATGCATGAGTGTGATGTAGGTCATCAATTTGGCCCGGTTGAGCTTTGTACCATTCCTAACGTCTTATCCTCGCTAGCCCTGTTGTGCCTACCCCTCCTTTTGATTTAGCTTCACCATGATTTCACTAAAGCCTCATAGCCAATCCTAGTCGCACACCCAAGTTGAGCTTTAGTGTTTACATTTTAATGTTGGGGTGTGATGTGGTGTTATTACATGTGAAAATGTGGATGTGCTCCAATGTTATATTTGCTGAAATTGCAAAAATAAAAAGATGATTTGAATAAAGAAAAAGAAAATATTTGTAAAGAAAAAAAAAGTGAAAAGTAAAAGTAAAATTGAAAATCATTTTGGAAATGTGATTATATTTGGAGTAGGCGGTGCACACACCCATATGTTAAAAGTTAAGTTTGGGGGCGTGGTGTACCCGCGTGTATTTTGCTTAGTAGAGGGATTCATTTTTATACTAGCTCATTTGGGTTAGGTGCATATCCTTCTTGTTTATCTTTGTTTACCTCACAAAAACCCAAGCCCCATCTCTTCACCTAAAGTCCTACTGATTCGTGTGTGAACCAAACCAGTGCCGTGTAGAGAATGCGAAAGTGCAAGCATATGGTCACCGACATTGGTGGATTCCTTTGGAGGTTATCCTGACCACTGATCTTTGGCAATGCTCGCCTAGCGATTAGTCTACTTTCTCCCTACGCGTGACCGGGTGATTCACCGTGATTCTATTTTTGAGTAATAATAAAATGTTGATACGCATTGTGAAAAGTATAAACTATTTTGTATACTTAGAAATTTCTTCTATTATATTTTTACGCACGCGAGCATGCGACTTCGCATGGTACTCTGTATCGCAATTTCCTTGTTAGCTAAATCATTTTCCCTATCTGCTTAGAATTTGTTTCCTCGGGACGCGCAAACAGTTAAGTCTGGGGGTGTGATGAGTTCGATTTATATAGGGTTTTTCGGACTCATCTGGGCTAGTTTTCACGAGTTTGCACTTCACTTTTAGTTCATTATCATATATATTTCATCTTGCCTATATTTCCATAGGAAGTGCACATTTTAGCCCATGGTTGTGTATTTTGTTATTTTTATAGTTTGTACTCCCTTTTGTGATTGTCTGGAATGTCTGCACAGATTAGTGATTGGTTTTTCCTTTCGGTACAGGAGTCGTGTGCGTGTTCCGGGATGGTGGTGAAACAGGAATACTGCGCACGATCATGGGATCTAATGCGAACGACCACTAGTCGTGCGCCCCTGATCGTGCGCACTACTCTACGTTTTCCAGAATCAGCCTAGGTTAAGCGCACGACCAATGGACATATTGCGTACGACCACTGGTCGTGCGCCACTGATCGTGTGCATTGATTCCTCATTTCTGGAGTCCTGTCTGGGTAATCGCACGATCATTGGACTTAGTGCGCATGACCACTGGTCGTGCGCCACTACTCATGCGCATTATCCTAGTTCTTCTTCCTGTTATTCCAAGCCAGTGCGCACGAGCACAGGACATAGTGCGCACGACCACTGGTCGTGCGCCTGTGATCGTGCGCATTGTTCATTTCTGCTTTTGTATAAATAGTGCAGGTGTCGCCCTAATCCAAAAAAAAAACCGGAGATCGCTCATTTTCCTCCGCCGTTTTCCGCCTTCTCCGCCGTTCCCCTTCATCTTCCACCCTAGGGAGGTGCTCCGGGCAAGCTTTCACCGCCAAATCCAAGCTGGAGCTTCCTCTCGGCCTTCTCCTTCATCCGTGAGCTTCAAGTAGGGTTTGACGCCATAGCCATCAAGCAAAGGAAAGCTAGCAAACTTCGTCCGTTATCGTGAGACGAAGAAGACGGGCCATTGGAAGGTGGTGACAGCCCTTCTCTACCCCGGACGCAGTTGAGGACCGAGCTTGGACGCGGAATGACAACCCGACGATTCCAACCGTGAATCCTCAGCAAGACTTCGGATTCGGTCGATCTCTTGACTTGTACTTGCTTTATTGTTGAATATTGGTGTTTTTAAACCTATTTATTTTGATGAAGTGCACTGTGGTTGTTTATGTTATGTGTTTCATGTCTATGTGATTCCTATTTCATATTACTGCCTAAGTTGCTTGAGTTGCGCCTTATATTCCATCCACCATCCATCCACCCTTGCCGCACTAGCAGTTGCTAGTGGCGTGCATTGCGAAGAGGTGCTTACGACCCTCATTCCGCCATTCTCACCACCTCATCCGCGAGCCTACTCTTCCATCCGCCTAGCGATTCGATGCATGACAGCCCGACTAGTCTTCCATCCCGCCTGGCGAAGCATCGCATAGCGGCGTTGCATATGAGTAGTTGTTAGTATTTTATTTTCTGTTTCCGCAATATCAAAACATCCCCTTAGATAGCTCCGACCTAAGGACTTCAATCTCAAGTCCTCCTCGAAATTAACTCCACCTTACTGTGTTCCTTGTGAGATCTATACTTGGGAAAACCCCCATTTTATATTACTTGTGCGACCGGTTCACTGCTGTGATCTTTAGCATCATATTACTGTCTGAATATTTGAAATAATCTGAAATTAAATTGCCTCTGAGGGTCTGAGAAACTGAGAGAAGATATTCGAATAGAACCTGGATGGAGTTAGTCACCAAAGGTTACTTTTCGTCGACCTAAGCTTGAAGTTCGTCGAGCTGATAACTATGCTTCGTCTAGCTGAGCTACAAGATCGTCGAACAAAAAAAGCACTTGCCAAAATGAGCTCCAAGTTCATCGAGCTGAGAAGGCATTCATCGAGCTGATATCCTGAGATAAGCTCACAGTTCATCGACCTGATCTAGACTTTCGTCGAGCTCAACTCAGAGAAGGGACTCTGAGTTCGTCGATCTGAGATTGACGTTCGTCGAGCTGAGTTCAACTATCGCCGAACTCCTTTTTTGCAAACTTCAAAACTATCTTGTCCCTTTAGTCTTGAGTCTCTGAAGTCTTCTGAAGCCTTTTGAAGGTATGTCTCAGTGAACTAACCTAGAGTATTTGACCTTAACCTTGGAACTAACAAATGACCCTAGACAATATATGGTGGGTCATCAATCCTAATAGTGAACCTAGCCCAAATCACAAGTAGGGTTCTAACAATCTCCCCATATTTGGGTTTGGTCACTATGCAAAATAAATCAAACAAAATCACAAAGAAATAAAATTATCTGGCAGAATCATAAACCATTCTGCAGATATGAACAAATGTGCCTTGTGAGTTTACATATAAAAAAATAAAAATCAAAAGACATAATCAAATGATTAAAACTATTTCTTTGAATCATCTGAAGAAGAAGCAGGTTTTGTGAAAATCATCTGTCTTTTTGATCAGAAGCCTGCTGTTGAGTCATCTTCATATCTTGAGCACCAAGAATTTTTACAGATGTAGCTCTAGGCACTACAGCTTTTGGATGTAAATTCATATATGTATCAATATTGAAAAGCTTTTGTTTTACCTAATACTTGTCCAGCTCCTTCTTCCTGTATGATGACAAGGCTAAAATTGTGATCTATCTTTTCCATCTTCTTTGGCCTTTCTTATCTTAGATAGACCTACAAGCTCTTAAAATCTGGCAATTCTGAAATAGGATCCATTTCTGGATCATATGTTTGAGAAGGAGGTCTCTCTGGACTGGAAACTTCTTTTTGTATATCTTCTAATTTCTATTGCTGACTTCTCTGCTTCTTATATTGATGTTTACTTCTCTGAGAGCTGTGTTGCTGCTTGCTGAAGGATGATCTAGATTGATAGGAAGATGATGTAGACCTTTGTCCTTGAGCAAAACAGCCACCTGGTCCAACTACAGGAGGA
Organism: Platanthera guangdongensis; assembly: GCA_039583875.1. Classification (NCBI taxonomy): domain Eukaryota; kingdom Viridiplantae; phylum Streptophyta; class Magnoliopsida; order Asparagales; family Orchidaceae; genus Platanthera; species Platanthera guangdongensis. The sequence continues at coordinate 93,952,004 of CM077166.1, forward strand.
GGAGGAGGAGAGTATCTCCTGCTCTTCTTCCTTGCTTTAATTTCATTTTTAGAATATCTCATCGAGTTAGGAGTATCTGGAGTGAGATTGATGTTATGCAAAATGTAGTTAGGAGTGTCTGCAGTGGGATTTGATTTTTGTACAACCTTTGCTGGAGCCTTTCTCTTGGATTTTCTCTTCTTAAAACTGGAGTCATCTAACTCATTAGATTCATCATCATCAGAATCATCTGCAGGATTATCATATAAAGCATGAATCTGTTTGAGCACTGCATCAGATAATATAGGAAGAGCTTATGGTAGTATGGCTTCAGTCGCATATGTTTCTTCTGCCTGAGGCTATACATCTGGCTCTATTTTTTCTGTATTTATATCTTCAAACATGAGATCATCAAAAATAGGCAGAGGGGATACATCCAGCCAAATGTAGGAGGAGAAACTGCCTTTGGCTTTTGAGTATGTATATGCTCTATAATATCTTGTTTAACTACAAAACGTATCCTAAGTTGTTCCAATACTTGAGGACTAACAGGTGTAGTACTATAACTGACAATAACTTTAGAGTAATAATCAAAAACTAGTATATATCTGTGTAAAGTTTCAAAAGATTGTAATAAAGAATAGATATTTATTGTGGGATTAAGAATGAAATTACCAACAATTTTTATTACTGCATCAAAAGATTTTTCTTCAAGGTCTGGTATATCAGTGCCATCATCAATTATTTCAACTATTTATGTTGCTTCTGGAATTGCTGCTGCTATTGGAATTTCTGCAGGAACTTCTATAGCTTCTTCATGGAACATCTCCCCCTGCCTGGTTTCAGAGAGTCCTTAACCTAGGGCCCCAGAAGAAGGAGGGACAGAAGAAGAAGAGGCAAGCTTTGAAGTAAGTGTAGAGATGGAAGCAGCAAGTGGGGAAACAGCCTCACTTATGAGCTTCTTTAGAGTAGAAGAAGTGAATTTAACAAGATCATTTGAAATGTCAGAAAAATTTAGTTATAATTGATCAGGAATAGAGGAGGTATAGGTAGATTGGTGTCCACAGTTTGAATAGATGGAGAAGCCTGAAGGGATGTCTGAAAGTGGGATGGATGGTAATGTCAGTGGAACATTTGATGGAGCGATATCCTGAGTTGGTGAATGATGTGGAGTGTGTGGTGGAGATGGAGATGAAAGAGGTGGTACTTGATGAGTAGAAGTTGATGAAATATCATCAAGATGTGGTGGAATAGGTGATTGAGGAGGTGGAGATGGTGTATCCTCGGGAATATGGATTGGTTATTGTGGTTGAGATGGTGAGTCTATAATGACTTTGGATGGTTGTTGAATGTCTGTTGGAAAATTGGAGGTGGAGACATCAGGGAGTGTAGTATCTTCATGAATTGAGGGTTATTGTTGATATGGTTGTTAAAGTGTAGTAACATCAACAAGGGGAGTTGATGAAGGAAATATTGAACGATGTTGATATGGAGGTGGAAGAGAGGAAATATGAGGAATAGGACCTCCATCAGGGGTTGGTGATGTGGCTACAACAGCCCCGGTGTCCTCTGAAGCTATCCTGGAAGAGGAGCCCCTAGAAGGCTTGGTAATGACCCTCTCCCATCTGCCAAAGAGGGCAGAGGTAAGCCTCTTAGAAGCATTTATAAAAATTGTCTGGGAGACTAATAGTTCAGGGCACTTGGCATGTAGGAAGATGCCCAGAACTCTTCCATAACCAACATATTTCTTGTTTATTTTTCTTCTTAATTTATTCAAACAGAATCAATCCCCAATTAACAGAATTATGATTGAGTAAGGCACTCATCACCAAGAACTAGTTTCTAGTTATGTAGTCATGGTCTGGATGTTTGCCCAAGAGGACTTTCCCAACTATATCAGCCACGAACTTATATTTAACAGACAGATTTTTTTTCCAGTAATTTATTAGGGTTTCCCTGTGAGTGACACATGATAAATAGCATATCTTCAAACTCATTGCTAGATAATTCAAAATCGTCTTCCCCATTTATAAAACCAAAAACTTCTGTTAGAATATCAAGGGTAAGAGAAACCTGATGATCAGAAATCGATCCAGTAATGAAGGTTTGGTCTGGAAAGGATGTTGTGAATACCCATTCTTTAATTTCCTATATTGGAAGCTTGATCCTTAATGTCATGAACTGCCTCAACTACGCTGCCCCAAACAACTGAAGTATGTCTTTGAAGATTTGATCAGAATGATTGAACAAATCGATGTCGATGTCGAATCCTGCATCGAACTTCATGCCTGAAAGATTCGCCGCTGATATCGCCATGCCTGCAAAAACAAAAGATCAAGTGCACGAGAGCTAGAAAGAGCGGGATGGAGTTCGATGAAAACCCTATAATATATTTTCAGAAGATGAAAAGATGAACTCCGTCAACAAAAAAAGAAAAGCTTCGAACTCAGTTCAACGAAAAATTTCATGAAGAAATAAAAGCATCGATCTCAGTTTGAAGTGGGGGAAAACAAATAGTCGTACTCCGTTCGACGAAAAATTTTCTGAAACAAAATCTTTGATCTCGGTTCGATGAACAGTTTCACAAAGAAAAATTCGTTGAGCTATATTCGACGAACTCTTCACAAAGAGTTCACAGATCGTCGATCTTCGTTCGAGGAACTGTATCCTAATCGCTGAACTCGGAACATAAATTAAATTAAGCCTTCCCCATTTATCATGTCTAGCTGATTTATGAAAAACAGATATTTCTTCTCATCTAAATTCTTAGAGAAGATATCTGCTCTTTGTAAATCAGTAGAGATAAACACAAGGTTACTTTTATTTTTGTCCACACAATCTCTAATGAAATGATATCTAATTTCTATATGTTTGGTCCTACTATGATGCACTGGATTTTGTGCATGAAAATTATTTATATTGAAACCAAAATCCAATAGTTGGTTTTGAATCCACAAAATTTGTGAACAGCAACAGTCAGCTGCTATATATTCAGCTTCAGCAGTTGAAGTTGACACATATGTCTGTTTCTTACAAAACCAAGGCACAAGCCTATCACCAAGAAACTGGCATGTTTTTGATGTGCTTTTCCTGTCAACTCTACGTTCAGCAAAGTCAGCATCTGAGAATCCAATTAAATCAAATTCTGACTCAGTTGAATACTAGAGTCCTAGATTTGGAGAACCCTTTATATATCTTAAAATCTTTTTTAGTAAAATTAGATGAGATTCTTTAGGGTTCAACTGGAACCTAGCACTAAGACATGTAACAAACATTATATCTGGCCTACTAGCTGTGAGATACAACTGAAAGTGTTCAGTTGTCTTCCTAAATCACCTAGAGGGGGGTGAATAGGTGAGTTGTGCGTCTTTTTGCGGAATTACAATTAGTGATCTATGCATAGAAAATAATCAAGCAATCACAGAGGACATTGAGATTTATAGTGGTTCCCCAATCTTGGGTACATCCACTTTCCACTCACATATCTAGAAATGCACTAGACTCAGCTACTCCACTATCTCGGATTGATACCAATCCTACACGTTGAAAAAACGTTCCTACAACTCGATCCACAACACAGATCTACAATCAGAAGATGAAAACTTCCTACAACTCGGAGAACAAATCTCCTACACTCGGAGAGTAATCTCCTACAAGAATAAATTGAGAATATGAAATACAAACAATAATATTTCTCAGATCTGGAGATTTCGGCCAAGGTCTTCTTCCTTTGAACTTTGCGGCACAGTCAGAATAATTTGAAGAAGATACTCGGCTTGATCCTGATCTAAAACTTCTTGACTCACACGATCTGAGAGTTGATGAAGAGTTGAAGAACAATCTTGATTTGGAAGTCGACTAATCTGAATATTCTTGAACGAAAGCCATAGGCGATTTGAACGATGAGGATCAGCGGTGGCTTCCATTTAGGAAAGAGAAAAGTGAATTCAGAGTTTCTTAGAATGTTTCTTTTCAGAGCTTGTTTTTTTTGGGTTAGTCGAGATGACAAGACTTTATATAAGATCTCCGTAACATTCTTAATTAGCATTAATGATGCCCACATGGACCAATCACGTCAAGTCATTTGAAATCCCGTCAGATTAGGACTTAGCGAATTTTTCTGAAAAATTATCTGCATTACTCGAGTGAAATAAGAGTTACTCGAGTACTACTTCAGTTTCTCGAGAAGACAATAACAGACTACTCGAGAAGAAGTCCTTCAGAAAATCCAGAACAAAATTCATCATCACTCGAGTGGAAAAAGGTTACTCGAGTGTTAGAAGTATTACTCGAGAGGTAGAGATGAACTACTCGAGTAAAAGACTTAGAAAAAATTCTGGGAGTTTAAAGCTGATAACTTGAGTACTGGATCTAGACTACTCGAGAAGTAAGCATACTACTCGATTACATAAACTTTACTACTCGAGTGAGGTAAATACGACTCGAGAACTTTGCTTCTGTCACTCGAGACAGAGAGTTTATCTACTCGAGTGGTGAACTTTACTACTCGAGTATAAGATGTATAAAAATTCTGAGATAGAAAATCTGTTAACTCGAGAATTAGAAGGGGTCACTCGAGTAATGAAACTAGCCACTCGAGAAGTATGTTCAGACTTCTCGTGAACCATTCCCTTACTCGAAAGTCAGACTTAACTTACTCGAGTACTATCAGAAAATCTACTCGAGTACTTAAGTTCTTCTCGAGTAAAATACTTAGAATAAAATTGTTTCCTGAAAATTTTCCTTTCTTTTATGGAATCAGCAACATGTCTTTCTCCAGCAATCCTAATGCTTGAAAACTGAAGTATATCCCAATAGAGAGGCTACACATGGGTTAACACCATGGATCACACAATGAGGGATTACATTTTATGGTCCTGTGTTTGGTGACCATTGTAGACTGACATTGGTCTATACTTGGCTGTTTAGTCCTGCAAACACATAACTCAAACAATACATCAAATACAACTTAATTCATCTTAGTTCAAGGGTGACTTCACCAAATCTATGTTATTGTGGATACAATACCCAACAATCTCTCCCTATTTTTAGAAGTCAGAACCCTCTACACTAAGGTGAATTATATAGACAAATAAAGAGCTAGATATACAAGAGAGAAAACAAAGTAATAAGCACAAAGATTATAAGCCAAGAGTAAATTAACAAAATTAAGTATGTATATAAATAGAATTGTCCAAATATCATTTCTACACAATTCCCATCCACACACTTGTAACTTTCTTCATTCTTAGGCTAGATGTTGCTGTTGTTGTTGCTATCTATCCTTCTTTTCTTGTTGTCTCCTTTGATATGTGTATGGCTTAGGATAGTACTTGGGAGGTTTTGGAGGTGCAGCAGGATTGTTCCATCCATGCTCTCTATCATAGAGTTTTCTCTTGGTTATAGATTTCCCATACAAGTCCCACTCTTGGGAGCTATAATGATTATGTCTATTCTCATTGAAATCCAACACTAACTTGAGAGTATCAAGGATAAGTGACTTTGAGGTAGCACTCCAGATCTATGCAAATTCAGGAGCTTTCCTTTTCTCTGCCTCTGGAACTGGAATGGATCTGCTGGCAGAAGTCCCATCACTATACTTCATTTTCTTTGGTATATGAATTTCAAGTGGAGCTTGAAGATATATATATATATATATATATATATATCTGCTGGATCATATTCCCAAACCTTAGAATAAGATTCTAGGGGAGGGGCTTCAGAGCATTCAGGTCTTGGAGAGAAGGTAGGATGAGGAACTGGAGCTCGAGCTAGAGGAGCTAGGGGATTCAGATGATGAGGAATAAGGTTTGGATATGCTTGAAAATCAGGGAATATCTGGTTGTGCATCCACACAGCTGTGTCATAAGTATGAAATTTTACACTGTGGATTTGATTCTGCACATCATCATGAATTTCCTTTAGCTTTGCTTCCCAAAGAGTTTGATTGGCAGCATCTGAAGTTTTTAAATTGCCTTTGACCAATGTATCCCCCTTTTTGACTTCTACAGTGAGTTCATCTATGGTAGCTTCCTTAAAAGTGCCCACTTCATCACAGATCTTGAAAGTGTGCTCTTGGGCCAACATTTCTAGCTTAATCTGATTATAAGCAAGAGTAATAGATTGTTCCATTACTTTGCCAACACTGGTAATGGTGTGATCCAATGCTTTTCCACATATCTTAAATAACTGTCTGAGCTCATCTATATTGTGCTGTATTTCAGCAAATCCTCTGCTCATTTCTTTCTCAAGAGAAGTAACTTTATCTTGAACAACTTTGAGAGAGTCATCAAAATACTTTCTCTGGTCTAGCATCATCTATTCTATGTTACTTAGAAGATCATTTGCAGCAGGAGTTGGAGTTGCAGTAGGAGGAACTGGAGGAGGAGGAGCAGACAATGGAGTAATCTCTTCAATAATTACGGAGATCTTAGCTCTGGTTGTGTGAATCAGATCATCTCCTTCTTCATCAATGAAGGTGGGAAGAGGGAAATCCAAGCTCTTTAGAGGAGCTTCAACTGGTTCTGGGGTCAGCTCTTTCTCATCAGAAATCAATATTGGTTCATCCTGCTCTTTATCAGCAGCAGGAGATTATGGAACAGGGGATCCTGGAGATGGAGTATAAGTGGGTGATGGTATTGGTGTTGGTTCCATTGATGGTACTGTAGATTGTTCTTTCTGGAGGGGAGTAAGAGGCTCTTCAGAGCATAATTCTTCAATCATCTGATTGATGGCTTCTTCTGTAAATAGAATGGTGTCTTGTACCTGAGCATCTGAGGGAGTTTCTTCTAGTGTGGTTGGAGGGAGAGAAGCAACAGCAGGTGGAGTATGTATTCTATCTTCTTGTATAGAAGGAGCAGGCTCCCCCTCAGCAGCTACACCAGATGTGATAATAATATGAGGTTGAGTGGGAGATAGAGTTCTATCCTCTGCAGCTGGATGGTCATGAGTTCTAGCAGTCTGGCAAGGATTCAGCAAATTTAATTCCCATCTCTAAATGGAAGAGATGGATAATTTCTTCATGTGGTGAAGGGTTGTGCCTTTGGGGAAATAAAAAACTTCCGGATTGATCTCATGCAGAAGCACAGAGATAATCCTGTCATAGTTAGGAGCCTTGATGCTCTCCCTTATCTTATCAAGAATCAACATACCAAACTGAAATCTCTTTCTGCAGATGATGGCTATTATGATATCAAACATATTATGTGAGATTTCTCTTATAGAACTAGTCTTGCACAGGATAATTTTTCCAATGATGTCCACCAGGAACTTGCTTTCTGGGTTGAGGTCTAATCGACGAATGGTAAGAACTTCTGGTGATAGTCCACAGAACATTCAGGCTCTGTCTGAAAGTTCATGGGATAGGTGTTATTCTTCATCAACTACGGGTAGCCGAAGAAGATTGGAGACAGAGGTTTTGGTAAGTTTTATCTTGATTCCCTTGACTGTAGACTTGAGGACATTACTATTTCTCCTTACTTTGATCTTTTGAAAGTATTCTTCAACATCTGGAAATAGGATTTTGCACGGTTGCTGGAGAACGAATGTCAAACCGGCGGTGTCGAGAAGAATGAGGAGATTTCTAAAATCGTCTGACAGTTCAGCAATATCGGTGGTGACAAGTTCAGAGCCAATCCCAATATTTGAAGGTGGTGCAAAGATCCAAAGAGTTGTGAGAAATTTTCCTGTGGGGAAGAAGACGGCGCGAGCTCTGCGATAGTCGGTGGAAGGAGAAAGGACTTTCTCTTTTCTCGAGTGAGAAGGATTTGAATTCGTGTAGAAAATTAAATCCGTATTTTTCTATTTATATAACCCTAATTATTGATGATTAAGGAAGAAATTAATCTAACATGCATTTGAAAGTGGCGGTATAAGCTTCGGGTTGCGAATAAAGAAATTTGAATAGAAGTTGAGAAAATGTCTTCCAAATACTCGAGTGGACCGACAGTACCCGAGTGAGATAATGAAGGTACTCGAGTGATATCTTCATACATCTCAAGTGGGAACTCAGTACTCGAGTAGTGTTACTCGAGTGACTTGCGTAGTACTCGAGTAGTAATACTCGAGTGACTTGCGAAGTACTCGAGTAGTTTAAAGAAGTACTCGAGTGACTTTCTTCTTACTCGAGTCATTAAGTCAGAATTTTGAGAAAGTTCAACTTTTGATGTATTCCTTGATCTCTGAGCTATGTTGTGAGTCCTCCTTCTTTAATCTTCTTTGTTGAGCATTACAAGTTCTGTTTTGAAGAACAAGAACTTGGCCTCATCCAGCGGCTTCGTGAATATGTCTGCAATCTGCCTGTCAGTTGGGATATATTGTAGATTGATGTCCCCATACTCCACATGCACCCGGATGAAGTGGTACTGCAGCTCAATGTGCTTTGTCCGGCTGTGAGAGACTAGTTTGTTGGCTATTGCAATCGCACTAGAGGAGTCGTAAAACAAAGGGATGTTTTGGACCATGAGATTGTAATCTTCCAGCTGATTCTTTATCCATAGCAACTGTGCACAACAACTGCCTGCAGAGATATACTCTGACTCAGCCGTTGAGATTTCAACATAGTTATGCTTCTTACTACTCCAGGAAATGAGCCTTCTTCCAAGGAATTGGCAAGTCCCGGAAGTGCTCTTCCTGTCGTCTCTACTACCTGCAAAATCTGCATCTGAAAATCCAATTAGCTCGTTATCATTTCTTCTTGGTTACCATAAGCGAAGATTTGTTGTACCTTTAAGGTATCTCAAAATCCGCTTTGCAGCAGCATAGTGAGATTCCTTAGAGTTCACTTGAAATCTAGCACAGACACATGTTGAGAACATTATGTCTGGTCTACTGACAGTAAGGTAGAGCAAGGATCCAATTATGCTTCTATACTAGTTTCATCAAAAGGTTTCCCTTTCTCATCCTTATCTAGAGACATAGCTGAACCCATTGGAGTCCTCATAGAGGTTGCGTTCACCATTCCAAATTTTTTAATTAGCTCCTTGGTGAACTTTGTCTGCGAGATGAAAATTCCATCTTCAGATTGTTTCACCTGAAGCCCTAAGAAATACTTCAGCTCTCTCATACTGCTCATTTCAAACTTCCCTTGTATAAGTTTTGAAAACTTCTTGTAGAGGTTGTCGTCAGTAGAGCCAAAAATAATATCGTCGACATAGATTTACACTAGCAAAATCTTGCCTTTTATTTCCCTAAGAAATAATGTCTTATCTATCTTTCCCCTTGTGAACTTGTTCTCAAGAAGAAAGGTAGACAGTGTCTCATACCAAGCTCGAGGAGCTTGTTTCAAATCGTATAAAGCTTAGGTAACAGATAAACATAATCAGGAAAGTTAGAGTCGACGAAACCTGAAGGTTGTTCCACATACACCTCTTCCTTTATGTCACCATTATGGAAGGCAGACTTCACATCCATCTGATAGACAGTGAAGCCCTTAAGAGCGACATATGCTAGTAATAACCTGAGTGTCTCTAGTCTTGCCATTGGATAATACATCTGGTCAAGGTCGATTCCTACTTCTTCGCGATATCCTTTGGCGACGAGTCTGGCCTTGTTCTTTATGATTGTTCCATCCTTGTCCATCTTATTCCTATAGACCCACTTTGTCCCGATGACATTCTTACCCGTGGGTCTTGGAACAAGTTTCCAGACTTGACAACGCTTGAACTAATTTAGTTCTTCGTCCATTGTCACTACCCATGATGCGTCTGAGTTTGCTTCATCAACTTCTTTGGATGAACCTGTGAGAGAAAGCTTAAATATAAATTCTCGTTAGTTGTACCTCTACAAGTTTTGATGGCATTCTGGGGATCTCCTATGATTTGGTCAATTGGGTGATCCTTCAGATGTCTGAGTTCGATAGTGCTTGCATTTGGAGTATCTTCAATCACCGGAGTGACTTCATCAACTTGGATGATTTCTTCATCTTGATCATCAACCTCTCCAATCGGGGTTGGAGTGGTGATCTTGATGAACTTTTCACCTTTTTCTTCAGTCAGCTCACCCAAGTTAAGTTCATTCAACTTTGTACATGCATCTTCAATGAACACACTTGAAGATTTGTTTTGTAGCAATCTCGTCTCATCAAATACAACATGTATGGATTCTTCTACGACCAGAGTTTTTCTATTAAATATCATGTATGTCTTACTATGGCTACTATACCCTACAAAAAAACCTTCAAAACTCTTTTCACTAAATTTGGTAGTGTGATACTTGCCATTGTTAAGGACGAGCACTTACAGCCAAAAATTCTAAAATATGAAACAGTCAGTTTCCTGCCCTTTAGAAGTTTGTAAGGTGTCTTATTGTGGTTCTAGTTTATGAGTGCTCGATTTTGCACGTGGCATACAGTGTTGACGGCTTCAGCCTAGAAGTATTCCGGAAGTGAGGCATCACTCAACATGGTCCTGCAGGCCTTTATGAGTGTTCTATTCTTTCTCTCAGCCACTCCATTTTTTGATGAGTACGAGGAGAGGAGAACTCATGAAAGATACCAAAACTTTCGCAGAATTCTGTCATAGCCCCAGACTTGAACTCTGTTCCATTGTCACTTCTGATTTTTGACCACGGAATAGTTGTATTCATTCTGGACCTGCCTGACAAAATTAGTAAAGATGTCAAAGATATCTGACTTGTGTTTTAGAAAGAAAACCCACGCAAAGCGCGAGTAGTCATCAACAATAACCAATGTATAATCCTTACCTCCCAAACTTCTAACTTACAGTGGACCGAATAAGTCCATAAGAAGTAGATGTAAACATCTATTAGAATCTTTGCCAATAACGGTTTTAAAGATAGCCCTTGTTTGCTTGCCTTTTACACATGCGTGACAAGGTCTATCTTTAACGTATTTGACATTTGCGGCATCACGTACTAAATTCAGATAAAATAATTTATTAATAGTTTTGAAATTAATACGTGCAAGTCTCTTGTGACATTGGTCACCAAGAGACGGACTATCTTTAGCCAAAAAGCACAGTGGTGTAGAAAAGTCTATACAAATAAAATTCAAACAAAATATATTTCTGCTTCGAGTGCCTGATAGAATCATTTCCATATTGTCAACCGATTTTATCAAGTACTTATCAGCATGAAATTCAACAACATATCCTTTATCACAAAGGTGGCTTATGCTTATAAGATTGTGCTCCAATCCTTCAACATAAGCTAGATCTGAGAAGGATACACTACCGTTAGAGATCATACCATAGCCTTTAATAATTCCTCGGTCTGAACCTCCAAAGATGACCTTTGGCCCGTTCAAGACTAGACAATAGTTCTGAAGAAGGATTCTTGTCCCAGTCATATGCTAATAGCATCCACTGTTCAAATGTAACACCTCCCCTGTAATGACCGTATAATATGGGTCTGACCGGCGCCCCACAACATACAGACGCCACAGCTTTAGCATTAAAAGATGATATTAACTACCCAATTTCAAAACTCAATAACAAACAACAGCGAAAACAGTAGACAAGATCAGAAGCTATCCACATAAATAAGAGTATCGAAGTGGCCTTAAGGCCTTACAACAATAGAGAGTCCAACAATCAAATGAATACATCAAGCATCAATGTGCATAAGCACTTCTAGACTACCTCGGCATGAAAGCCGGAACACTAGACCATCAAACATACAATGCCATAAACTAGAGCTAGTACAAAACTTGTAACACTTCTTGAGGCTTAGGCCTTTTGGCCGGCGAGCTAGCTCCTGCTTGTGATCCTTGCCCTGTAAAAATTGGTGGTAATGTGGGTCAGCAAAGGCTGACCACAAACTGTGATGGCGACGGCCACCACGACGGCCTATTGGGTTATGAAGACGACGACCATGGCGGTGTTACGATTGATGGCGACGGCCACCACGACGGCCAATTGGGTGATGAAGACGACGACCATGGCGGTGTGACCGTGACAGAAGATGATGACGATGCTCCACCATCAAGAGACTTGCGGCGCCGTAGCGGGCACGGCTACAATCTTCGCCCACGCAACAAAAATAAGCTTTGAATTTATTTTATTATTTGGTCTGCCTTTATCTGGTTATATGTGGTATTTGACACTATGTTATTTTATCATTTCATTTTCTGCAACATTTTTATTTTGGGCTGCTAATAGCCACATGGTTGTAAGCCTTATAAAAGGCCACATTATCATTTATTATGAAGGCTAATATTGAAATCAATTGAAAATTCCTCCAACCCTAAATTTTCTATCTCCCCTCCCTCTCTTCTAGCCGCCGGCCCCCCATCCTCTTCCTCTTTCTTCTTCTTGGCCGCACCCCCCTTCTCTCTCTCTTCTTCTTCTCATTCCCTCCCTCATCCCTCTTCCAACTACATCCTCTCATCTACGTGTCCATCCCTTTTTCTTTCAAAGGTGGTCGGCCAACCTTGGAGGAGGAAGATCTCTTGCAAGGAAGAATCAAGGTTGGGGTAATCAACCACGGCGAGAAGCGAAGGAGGCGAACAAGATCTTCATCTGTGGCGCGTTTCTCGTGGATTCCAAAAGGGAAGAGCGATCGTAATTTGTGGATCCAACATCTCGGATCTACGTTTCCGAGTGGGGTAACAAAATTCCTACCTAATAGATTCTCTTCTTTGATTAATTCTTGTGGTGGATGGATTTTGCGTGATTTCTCGAATTGCTAAATTTTCGCGGTGTTCCTAAAAATAGATTTGAGATTTTCAGTTGGTTTTCCGAAAAGATCTCGCGAGAGGATTGACGCTCCTCGCTTTTGTTTTGTTGGGATAGATCCTACCGTTTTTTTCGAATCGTGAATTTTTTTGGTGGATCTATTTTGGTACAACTCCAAAGCTCGATCGGAATTAATATTATTCCATTTAGCCGGAAAGGATTTTGGCCTATAGCCATTCTCCGTTCCACTTGCGGATCGGCTATCCGTATGTTAGCACGAACGATAAAAAAACAATCATTGTGGTCGCTGCGTTGCATTTGTGTGCCGGTTAGGGAGCGATAACGTTGCCAAGGCTGTAGTCACGCCCTCCGTGTAGGATCCCAAAGGCCTAGCCTGCATCAATTTGGTATCAGAGTCAGGTTGTGTTGATTTCTCAATTGACACCGTCCTTATGTTCCCCTTTCTTAGGACGTCGACCCACACTTGATCGTGCACGTTTTCGTAATCACCAAATCTGAATTTCTCTATTTGGTCTGCATATAACAAAAAAAAAAATTTTGCAAAAAAGAAATATAAAAAAATCTGAATTTTCTACCTATTTTTCTAAGAATATAAGTCAAAAAAATATTTTCGTTTTCCAAGTCATTAAGCGTATAAAAATCCTGATTTATAAAATTCTTGTCCAAACAGCCTCTTATCTAGGTGAGCCATCCTGTATCTGTGTTGTTCATGCGCACGAGGCTTGGCACAAAGTATTCTCCATCCACATCGCACATGGCCGACCATCATGATGATGGTGAGCCCGCTCCTGCAACAATTGCGGCGCTTAGGGAAGAGTTTAACACTAGGTTCGATGCACTCACTCAGTTAATACAAGGATTGGCTGTAAATCAGGCGGCGCCTCGAAATCCCGGCTTTGGGATAAATCGACCGGGGCAGCGACCCCATCCCTCCAACCAACGAGAAGAGCGACAAAATCTCCCTCATGATCCGGATTATGAGTACGCACCCCGAGCCCCCTATGAGTTCGACTTAACTAGGGCCGTTAAAATGGAATCACCATCCTACGATGGCATGGGTGAACCCCAACTTTTTCTAAACTGGATCATGGATATTGAGTGTTATTTTGAGTGGCACAACCTGACGGACGTTGAGAAGGTACGAGTAGCATGAATGAAACTTCTGGGTAGAGCCAAAACGTTCTGGTTGAACGAAGAAAGGCGTCTAGGCACCGTAAATGGAGCACCCCCAATTGGGTGGGCCGCCATGAAGGCACTCCTGCATGAACAATATGTCCCGGCATATCACCAAACCCAAATGTTCGACGAGCCAGCCACCCTTCGTCAAGGGGGCCAATCGGTAGCGGAGTACATGGGACGACTCAAGGATATGATGGTGCATTGTGATATATGAGAAATGCCCGAGGTAACACTATCTCGTTTCCGTAAGGGACTTAACACGGACATCCAAGGCAAGCTTTTGTGTTATGATCACACGGACCTTAACACAACATTTAATGCAGCTCTAGATATAGAAAAGCACAATGCCAACAAGTCCAAGGGCCGGGCATTCTAGAAAGGAAAATCCATCTTAGGACCCCCACCTTCGTCATCCATGCTAGACAAAGGAAAGTTCCGATTGACGGACTCAAGTTCCATAGTAATTACCGCTAGGAATAATAAAAATCCCAATGGTGAGAGAGTCCCAGTAGGACGAATTAATAAGACTAACGCTACCTGCTATTCGTGCGGAATTCAAGGACACTACGCTAGTGAGTGTCCCACTAAGAGTAAACCACTAGCACTATTAGATACCACGTCTAACCCCGCCGAGATCGTTTATGAAGCCGGAACTGAGTCTGACGTCGAGCCGAGTGATATTGACGACGACTCGTTTATGATGGTTATGAGATGTATTCTGAATACACCGCGAGCGACGGACGATTACAATCGGACGAATATCTTCTCGGTGAATTTTAAGAACGGTGACAAGTGGTGTAAGTTAATAATCGATAGCGGTAGTTGTATGAACGTCGTTTCGGAGAATGCCATCACTCGAATGCACTTAGTCACTGAGCCGCATCCACATCCGTATAAGATAGCATTGGTGAACAAAACGTCCATCGCAGTTTCTAAGCGATGTTTGTGTTGGGTACATTGGTTCAAATGTACCTGATTTGAAGAAGCCTCACCCAACTCAATGATATACATCAAAATGTATTTGATGTATTTTGAGTTTACATGTGCAGGTTAAGTATTTGCAGGAAAGAAGAAAAAGTCTCTAAGTCCATGTATCGACACCCAGAGGGAAAGTGTCGACACTTAAGAAGACTTGTGTCGACACCCAGGCAAGCAGTGTCGACACTTGGAGTCATTGTGTCGACACCAGGGATGCTGAGTCGACACCAGACAGTAAGTGTCGACACAAGGAGCTGTGTCGACACTCAATGAAGAAGAGTGCAGTAAAGCTGTGTCGACACTTAACAGTTGTGTCGACACCTAGTGAAACTGTGTCTACATCAGAAAGTGTCGACACTTGGAGGCTGTGTCGACACTCAGCAAAAGTCAGCAGAGACTAAGTATAAGTGTCGACACCAAGAACAATGTGTCGACACTCAGCAAATGAGTCAACACTTGAAGTAAGTGTCGACACTCAGAACAATATGTCGACACTCAGCTAAAGACTCAACACTTGAAGAAAGTGTCGACACAAGGAGCTCTGTCGACACTTAGCAAAGTTCAGCAAAGTACAACAAAAATATTCTAAGTACAAGTGTCGACACTAAGGTGATGTGTCGACACTCAGCCAGAGTCTCGAAAGAAGAAGAGTGTGTCGACACAAGGAGCTGTGTCGACACTCAACAAGTATCAACACTGAAGACATGTGTCGACACCAAGAAGCAGTGTCGACACTTAACAGATTCAACACATGAAGATGTGTCGACACAAAGGTGTTATGTCGACACTTACAAGAATTCAGCAAAATACTGAAGTACAAGTACTTGTGTCGACACTCAATTTCAGTGTCGACACATGAAGAAGAAGTAGTGTCGAGATACAAAATCTACAACACAAGGAGTTGTGTCGACACCTTGTACACTAGTGTCGACACTTAGACAACTTGTGTCGACAATTGATCTATAAGTGTCGACACTTAAAGACAGAAAGTCTCGACACTTAAAGACAGTTACAGAATTTTCAAGAACTGACTGGATGACTTGACAGCTGCCATTCCAGCCGGTCTACAGCACTTGTCAGAGTTGTCAGAATTCAGTTATGGACCGGACCAGCCGGTTACCATGAAAAAGGCCTATAAATAGGCTTATACTGTCTACAGAAGAAGTTGATCAAAAGGTTGTTGAAGATATTGAACACAAGTCCAAGTTTAGATTAAAAAGGAAGATCTAGCTATCAAGTGAAGATCTAAGAAGTTGGAGAGAGAGAGCTCCATCCAAGAAATCAGCTGTTGGAACCAGGCTGAGAAGAAGGGTTCAGATTCACTCTGAATCTTAAGTGGCAGAGATCAAGGATCAACTGCAGAAGAAGTCAATCTTATTGAGTTCTACTTTCAAGAAGCTTTGAAGAAAGCTAAGTCAGATTGATTTCAGCTGAGTTCTTCCAAGAACTCATCAAGAAACTCACAACTCCCCTCTCTTGTCTCTGGGTTGCTGAGTTAACAATTTTGTATTCATTTTATCTTGTAGGATCCTTTGGATCTGATTCTTGTAAGCCTGCAATTATAAAGGCTGAGTGTAGGGCTTGAGAGCCTGAGTGTAGGAGATTGAAATCTCTGAGTGTAGGCCTTGGTGGCTGAGTGTAGGCCTTGGTGGCTGAGTGTAGGCCTTTGTGGCTGAGTGTAGGCTTTGTGAAGAAGCTGAGTTGTAGGGCCTTGGGCCTGAGGTGTAGGAACCAGTTTGAGTTCTGAGATAGTGAAGGAGTTTGGCTGAATCTAGTACACTCCTAGATAGGCTAAGGGGGAAAGTGGATGTACCCAAACCTTGGGGAACCACTATAAAACTGTGTGTCTTCTGTGTGTTGTGGTTTGCTGTGAATGCTGTGTGATTGCTGTGCAATAGTAGTTTAAATTATGTGTTAAAAACTGATTGCTGCCATAAAAAGTCAAAAAGAATTTGGTCACCTATTCACCCCCCCCCCCCTCTAGGTGTTTAGGTACTATATCTTTCAAGTGGTATCAGAGGGAGGTTACTCAAAAAGGGACATAACTGTCTGAGTAGATCCTGTTGGCAGATTCAGTCGAAGTGAATTACAGAATCAAGAACATCAAGAACCATGGGTTCCACTGAAAATCACAAGGAATTGAGATCCATGAAGCTACCCATATGTAGGAAAGAGATCTTTGGGATCTGTAAGGAAAGGGTAAGGTTTTCTATGGAAGCTTCAGACCCTAGAATTTATATCACAGTGAAGGAAGGGCCATATGTGCCCATGAAGGTGTCAGTCCTAGATGCTAATCAGAGAACACCAAAGGATTTCTCTGAAATGACAAAGGATGAAATAGTTCTAGCCACTATGGATAAGAGGGCTCAAAATATCATAGTGAGTGTCATAGATGATGCAACTTTTCAGAATCTAATACACTGTAAGATAGCCAAAGAGATGTGAGATACTCTTATTGTGTATATGGAGGGTTCTGAAGAAGTAAGGCAAGACAGAAAATCCTTGCTAAATCAAGAGTATGAAAGTTTTAGACAAGGAAAGGGTGATAGCATAACTGAGTGCTATAAGAAGTTTTACAGGATAGTGAATGAACTCATGTCCTATGGCAGAGAGTTCAGTAATTATGAACTCAATGATAAGTTTCTAAGGTCCCTAACTAAAGAATGGGACACCAAGATCTATGTCATCAGGGAAACGGCAAAGCTGGGAGAAATTCCTCCACCAACACTTTTTGGCAAACTGCTGTCCTATGAAATGCAGTTGCTGGTGAGAAAAGAAGAGGAGAAATCCACAAGAAATGAACACAAGGAAAGAACAGTGGCCTTTAAATCAGAAGCCCCCAGAAAGTATAGAAGTAAGTCACCTTCTCCTCCACCAAAAGCAGCAGAATCTGAGTCAGATGAGTCAGTAAGCACAAAGTCTGAAAGCAGTGAAAGTGATGAGAACTTTGCTGCCTTTACAAGACATTTCCAGAAGTTCTTAAAGAAGAAACAATGGAGGACAATGCCTTCTACATCACAGGGAAAGGAAGACTCTTATCAGAAAAAGAAGTCTTCAAAGAAAGACAGGAAAAAGTCCAAGTCTAGCAAAGCTACACGATCAAAAATTGTGTGATATTGCTGTAATAGACAAGGTCATGTGATAGCAGATTGTCCAGAGAAGAGGAAGGAGTCTAGTGACAAGAAAAAGACTCTATACAAGGGCAAGAAGGAGAAGTCGTTTGTTGCCAAAAAGGACAAGACCCTGTCAGATATCTCTTCATCAGAAATTGAGTTAGATGCTGAGGCATATATTGGACTGTTTGCTGAGGAAGAAGAAGAAGAGTTCATGCAGATTATGAATTCTATTTATGAACAAGAGGACAGTCAATGCCAAGGGCTAATGGCATTGACAGAAAGTGACAAAATCCTGGAGCAGCCAGGACCTAGTAAGGTACAAAGTTCAACTTTAAGTTCAGTTTCTTGTGCCAGTACAGAATCAGATTCATCCTCATCAAATGATGAGAGTGCATCTGATTCTGAAGAAGATATTCATCAGTTGATTGATGAATATAGAGTTCTGTTGCAAGCTTATAAGAAGAGCAAGTCCCTATCCAAACGTCAGGCAAAGGAAATTGCTAATCTTAAAGCTGCTGCAACTGAGTTTGAAAAGTCATTTGATCAAAAGATTAATGAGATAGCCAGACTGAAGCACATAACTGTGATTCATATGGGAACTATATCATTCAAGAATGATCAAATCAAGAGTCTGGAGATTAATCTTCAGAAGGAGAAAGACTTAGTTGCTAGGTTTTCTAAACCAAAGTCTGTTTTACCCATAATTGATGAATTTGTTCATCACAAAGGTAAAGCTGGACTGGGATTTATAAGAACTGCAAGGACTGTTCAGTCCAAGTCTATGTCCAAGGGCAAAGCCCCAACTCTCAACAAGTCTGCTGTAGATAAAACAGCAAAGACAATACCTAAGCAAAGGTACAATAAGTTTGAGTGTTGGTGTTGTGGCAAGGTAGGCCACTATGCAATGGACTGTTGGCATAATGCTAGTGCCAAAGTCAGTAGCAAACTGCCTGTTGGAAAACCAGCAGGTAGCCTTGTCAGGATGCAAACTAACAAGTACCAAGGACCCAAGAATTCTTTGGGTTCTAAGATTCACTAATCTGTTTTGCAGGTGAGTCCAAGTGGCCATGCCCCTATATGGTACTTGGACAGTGGATGTTCCAGACATATGACTGGAACAAGGGAATTGCTAAAGGACTACACTCCAATCAAAGATGGTCCTAAAGTCACATTTGGTGGTTCTGAAAAAGGAATCATCAAAGGATTTGGTAACATTTCTAATAACTTAGTTACCATTACTCAATTGCTTATGTTAAAGGTTTGAAACACAACCTAATTAGTATAAGTCAATTAAGTGATGTAGGATATGACATCTCATTTGTTAAGGATGGTTGTCATATCAAGAGGTCAAATGATCAAGAGATCATTTTGACTGGCTATAGGAAGAGGAATGTCTACTGCCTAGACATTATGTGTGAGACCAATGGTTCTCAAGTGTGTCTTGTAGCTGATGAGAAAGTCTCTCATTGTGTCAAATGGCACAAGAGCCTAGCCCATCTAAATTATAAGACAATTGGCAAACTCTTTAGTAAATAGCTAGTGAGGAATGATCCTCAAGTTAAGTGTATTAAAGATGGTATTTGCTCAGCTTGTCAAAAGGGCAAGCATACTAGATCCACCTTTAGAAGCATAGAAAACAAAGATGATGTGAGGTGCTTATACCTCTTGCATATGGATCTCTTTGGTCCAATGCCAGTTCACAGCCTAGGTAGGAAGGTCTATACCTTTGTATTTGTAGATGACTACTCAAGGTTTTCCTGGGTGTTCTTCCTTAGACAGAAATCTGAAACACCCAATGTCTTCTATAGCTTTGTCAAACAGATTCAGAATGAACTAAATAGTACAGTGGTCAAAATAAGAAGTGACCATGGTACTGAATTTCAGTCTGATAGCATGACAAAACTATGTGAAGACTTTGGGATATTTCAAGAGTTTTCTTCACCAAGAACACCTCAGCAAAATGGCATTGCTGAGAGGAAGAATAGAACCTTGATTGAGGCTAGTAGGACCCTATTAAGTGATACATCACTACCAGAGTACTTCTGGGCTGAAGCAGTCAATACTGCATGCCATGTTATTAATAGGGCTACCATAACTAAAAGTCTCAACAAGACCCCCTATGAGGTTGTGAAAGGCAGGAAACCAAACCTATCCTACTTCAGGATCTTTGGTTGTAAGTGCTTCATACTTAACAATGGAAAGTCTTACTTGACTAAGTTTGCTGCCAAGTCCCAAGAGGGAATTTTTGTTGGGTACAGCAACAATAGTAAGGCTTATAGAGTCTACAACTTGTCATCTCAAGTTGTAGAAGAGACTGTACATGTAGTATTTGATGAAACTAGGCTTATTAACAATGAGTTATCTAGTAGTGTATGCAGCCCCACAGGTTTAACAAAGAAGATGGACAACCTTACTATAGAAGAGGAATCTACTACAAGACAGCAAGTAGAAGACAGTGGTTGTTGTCCAGGGGGAGTACTACATATACCTAATGCAGATGAAGTTCAAGGAGTACAGCATGATGAAGATGTTGAAGAAGTTCAACCTGAAGTCAGGATGCCTCCAGCCAATAGGCATCTTAGAGATCATCCAGCTGAGCAAATCATTGGTGATCCAAGACAAGGGGTACAAACAAGGAGAAGAAACCTGAATGCAGCAATCTACTCCAGCTTTCTATCCCAAGTTGAACCTAAGAAGTTTGAAGAAGCCATCAAAGACCCTCTTTGGATTGAGGCAATGCAAGAAGAACTCAATCAGTTCAAGAGGTGCAAGGTCTGGGAGCTTGTTCCTAAACCTAAAGACCACAATTTAATTGGAACCAAGTGGATCTATAGGAACAATATGGATGAACAAGAAGTCATCATTAAGAACAAAGCAAGATTGGTTGCTAAAGGATATAGGCAAGAAGAAGGTATTGATTTTGATCAAACCTTTGCTCCAGTAGCCAGACTGGAAGCCATAAGAATGTTCCTAACCTATGCAACCTATCAAGAATTCAAAGTTTACCAAATGGATGTCAAGTCAGTATTTCTAAATGGTAATCTTAAAGAGGAAGTCTATGTGGAACAGCCCTCAGGTTTTGTTGATTCAACTCTACCTAATCATGTCTATAGACTTAGGAAAGCTTTATATGGGTTAAAGCAAGCCCCTAGGGCTTGGTATGAAACCATGTCTAGTTTCCTCATTGAGAACAAGTTCACAAGGGGGAGAATAGACAAGACTCTATTCCTTAGGGAATCTAGAGGCAAAGTAATACTAGTCCAAATATATGTAGATGACATTATATTTGGGTCTACTGAAAGTAGCCTTTGCAAAAAGTTTGCAAAGCTAATGCAAGGTCAATTTGAGATGAGTAGTATGGGAGAGCTAAAATTCTTCTTGGGTCTCCAAGTAAGGCAGACTGAGAGTGGTTTATCCATATGCCAGTCCAAGTTCACCCTAGAACTCATAAGGAAGTATGGTACGGATTCATCCAGCACCATGAAGACTCCTATGGGGTCAAGTGTGTCTCTTAGCAAGGATGATGCTGGGAAACCTGTAGATGAAACCTTGTATAGAGGGATAGTTGGCTCCCTATTATACTTGACTGCAAGTAGACCAGATATCATGTATGATACATGTGTCTGTGCAAGGTATCAAGCCTGCCCTAAAGAGTCTCATTTGACAGCAGTCAAAAGAATATTGAGATATCTAAAGGGCACTCCTTATCTAGGCCTCTGGTACCCTAGGAATGGAGATTTTGATCTAACAGGTTATTCAGATGCAGACTTTGCAGGATGCAAAGAAGACAGAAAAAACACTACTGGAACCTGTCAATTCCTAGGTGCAAGACTGATTTCTTGGAGTAGCAAAAAGCAAACAAGTGTGGATATCTCCACTGTAGAATCAGAGTGTGTGGCTGCAGGAAGTTGCTGTGCTCAACTTCTGTGGATACAACATCAGCTTGAGGACTATGGATTTCAGGTAAGTAGAACTCCACTCTTTTGTGATTCTACAAGTGCTATTTCAATTGCACATAACCCTGTTTCACATAGTAGAACTAAATATATTGAGATAAAATATCATTTTCTTAGGGAGCATGTAGAGAAAGAGGATATTTTACTAGAATATGTTAAAACAGATAATCAACTAGCTGATATGTATACTAAGCCCCTAGAAGAAACTAAGTTCAATAGGTTTAAGATTGAACTAGGAATGATAAACTTAGAGTAAGTTTATAGTATTGGAAATTGGCTAATTAAAAAGGTGTCGACACACAGAGATATCTGTGTCGACACAGAAAATTGGTGTCGACATATCTAGAAAGTAAGTGTCGACACTTCAGAATATTAGTGTCGACACATGACAAGTTGGTGTCGACACAACCAAGATGGTGTCAACACATAGTGTTTACTCAGAATTATCTAAGTAAAGTCTCGACTAAATGTCGAGTTAAGTAGTGTCGACACATAAACAAGTGTCGACACATATCATCTGTTGACTAAACTTGTGTCGACACATATGTGTCGAGATATTATAAGTCAGTGTCGACACTTATCGCCAGTGTCGACACAATTTAATTTAGCTGCCCGCCTTTTCATCTTCAAAATTAGAAAGGTATAAATAGGGTTTTTCCTTAGTCTGTCGACACGCTTTCAAAAGTTTCGAGACCAAAACTTGTGTGTCGACACCTCTCTTCTCTCAAATCAAATTCATCAAACCCTAATGGCACCAAAGCTTGAGGAGAACGTTAACGAAGGCTACGAGTTGGAGCGCAATGCTTTTGATGATGCAAATCAAGAGATCAGGACTGTAGTAACCCTAGTTGCCGACTCAGGGTCAGAATATCTTATTTCTGAACCCACAAAAATCTGGAAGAAAGAGGTACTGGAATTCCTCAATGGAGCTGAAGTGGATGAATCTGGATTCAAGATCAAGTCCAGGGTCCATGGTGCGAAGGTTAAGGTCTCTTCAAAAAGTCTGAGGAAAGTACTGTAGTTACCAAGAACTAAAGAAGAAGAAGAAGTCACTGCTTCTAAGACCAGGGAAGCTCTAACTTGGTGTGGACTAGATTCTAAGATGAAGATTGGTTCTGTCTTCAATAGAAAAGGAATGAACTGTCAGGGAAATTCCTGTCTGAAATTGTTGGGAAAGTAATATTAAGCAAGCCAGGAGGGCATGACAGAGTGTCTGCCTATATGTTTGGTATTAAGACAAGGATAATCTTCTCTCTGAAAACTGACTGGTCTGTTGTAGTTTTTGAGAAGATTAAAGAAAGCCTAAAGAAGCCAAACTTGGACAGGATCATAAGTCTATACCTTGCTGGAAGTATTGCAGAGATAATGAGTCAAGCAGCTGGAACAAAAATCAATCATATGAGGAAAATGGATATGAGGATTTTCTCTAGATGAGACAGGGTGTTGTCTAAAGAGATGCCAACCCCTGAGAAGATCACTCCTGAGAAAGCAACTCCACTGAAGAAGAAGAAGAAGTCTGCCCCAGTGGATCAGGATCCAACTAGTAGCTCTGATAGTGAAGAGGAAGTTGTCTTCACACCTGATGAGCATGAAAAAGGAACTGCTGTAAAGTCTCTAGCTCCTCAAGATGTAGTTGACATCCAGGGGGAGCCTCTAGTTGTAGAAGAACCAACTACACTATAAAGTGAACAAGCAACCAACATCATCCTAGAGGTAATCACTGAGCTTAATGCTTTAGATTTTCCTTTAGAATATACTAATTTGTCTGATATTTATCAGCAACCACAGACTGATAGTCAAGTTCCAGAAGTTGTCATGGAAGACACTTCTATTACAGCACAAGTTGTTTCTGATCCAGTGGTAGATGAGCCCAGAGTTTCTCCAGCTCATTCTCCACAAGAGTATACCATGGAAGATTTATTTCTTAACCTAGATCAAAATGATTTTGACAAAGAACCTGCTGCTGAAGAAGAGAATGCTCCAATTGAGGGGGAGCAAGTACCAATTCTTGAAGAATCTGCAAGGCAAGAAAGTGAGAAGGCACCAGAAGTGCAGAAGGAGTTACCTCCTAGCCCTAAGGAGAGGGTAGACATTGCTAGCTCCTCACCTTCTGAAGATGAAGAAGCAACAAGGGCTAAGAAAAGAAAGTTTCAAGTATTCAGAAGAAGAAGCCAGAGTTACAAGAAGGCTCTCCAAACTGTTGCTCCACAGCCTATATCACAGCCAGCTCAAACTGTTGATTATAGTGCCTTAATGGTTGCCATGCAAATTAAACTTGATGAACATAGGCAAGCTATTGAAAAGTATGTTGATGAAGGGCACAAATCATTACAATTTGATCTTGCCCAGGATATCAAGTCAATAAGATTTGAGATGAATCTTAATAAGAAGGAGATGACTGACTGTTTTCACAAGGGTGGGAATGCAGTAGTCTATCTTGCTTCACATCAGGAAAAGATAAAGGCTCAAGTAGATGACATAGCACAGAAGCAGGGATATGTTCTAGAGAACCAAATAAGAATGAATGACAATTTGACACAGTCTCACAATGCTATTGTCACAGAAATGAAGAACATTGCTGCAGGCTTGCCTACTTCTACTGCTACTGCTAAAGCAGAATTTGACAAAGTATTCCAAGAAGAAATAACTGCTGTTAAGACTGCCATCCAAGACTCACAAAAGATCATAACTGACAAGCTTCAAAAGTTAAAACCTTTCTTTAAAGATGGAGTCAATTATTTGGATAATCAAGTTAGATTTCAAAAAGATGATGTGAGAGATCACATAGAAAGAGAAGTCATAAAGGGGGAGAGAGTGTTAGTCAAGGCCAGCTCTGATCATGCTAAGTGGATTTCTAATTCCATCAGAGCAACGCTTGGATATCCTCCTCTTTGTGATGATGATAATGTTGTAGAATCTGGTATTCATCCTGCATATCTTGGAGGTGAGCAACCTGAAGTAGCTCAAGTCATCTATCCTCCACCAGATTTTGACATGATCCATGCTGACATACAGTCCATGTATAGCCCACCTGGGGGTAAGGACAATGTCATAATAGAGAAAGTTGTTCAGCCAATATCTGAAGCTATGAAAGAGGCTATGCAGAAAGAGGAAGAAACTAGATTGTCAAAGAAGAGGTTCAAGGAGCAAGTTGAACAAAGACCTAACTTTGAGCAGTGGAGCCCCACCTCTAGGAATATTATTTTGACTACATGGAAAGCAGCAAAGGATAACATCCATGACAGGAATAAATGGTTTTCTGAGGCTGAATGGAGAAAGCATGAGTCTTGGCAGGAGGCTATAGTTCAATACAGAAGAAAGGCTAAGATGGGAAAGCTACCTCCTACTGCCCAGGAGCCTAGCAAGTACTTTCCCAAGCCTTATCATTATTTTGAAAGGCAAAAGATTAAAGCAGAAGAACTTAAGAAGAAAGATCTAAAAGGCAAGAAGCCTGCTGATGCTGAAGTTGCTGAAGCTCCTGTTCAAGCCAAAGTACAACCTGGAAAAGGAATAGTGATCAAGGAGCCTGAACAGAAATAGAATTAGAATTTTCTTAAGTTTACCTTGTAATCTTTTATTGATAAACATTTCTGTAAACTTTTGAAAATGAATATGACAGATATTGGAATAATGTGTTGTTTAATAAATTTTGCTATGTGTTAAATTTATTTCATAATTGTTCTGTGATGCAATCTATGTGTACATGTTTGTTTCATACATGTTTATGTTTGCCCTGATTTATAATCCTGCTTTACATCATTTTGTAATTTTATTATGAATGGTGTATATCATTGACTAATGGTTATGACTTCTCCAAATAGGGGGAGATTGTTGGGTACATTGGTTCAAATGTACCTGATTTGAAGAAGCCTCACCCAACTTAATGATATACATCAAAATGTATTTGATGTATTTTGAGTTTACATGTGCAGGTTAAGTATTTGCAGGAAAGAAGAAAAAGTTTCTAAGTCCATGTGTCGACACCTAGAGGGAAAGTGTCGACACTTAAGAAGACTTGTGTCGACACCCAGGCAAGCAGTGTCGACACTTGGAGTCATTATGTCGACACCAGGGATGCTGAGTCGACACCAGACAGAAAGTGTCGACACAAGGAGATGTGTCGACACTCAATGAAGAAGAGTGCAGTAAAGATGTGTCGACACTTAACAGTTGTGTCGACACCCAGTGAAACTGTGTCTACATCAGAAAGTGTCGACACTTGGAGGCTGTGTCGACACTCAGCAAAAGTCAGTAGAGACTAAGTATAAGTGTCGACACCAAGAACAATGTGTCGACACTCAGCAAATGAGTCAACACTTGAAGTAAGTGTCGACACTCAGAATAATGCGTCGACACTCAGCTGAAGACTCAACACTTGAAGAAAGTGTCGACACAAGGAGCTGTGTCGACACTTAGCAAACTTCAGCAAAGTACAACAAAAATATTCTAAGTACAAGTGTCGACACTAAGGTGATGTGTCGACACTCAGCCAGAGTCTCGACAGAAGAAGAGTGTGTCGACACAAGGAGCTGTGTCAACACTCAACAAGTATCAACACTGAAGACATGTGTCGACACCAAGAAGCAGTGTTGACACTTAACAGA
Organism: Platanthera guangdongensis; assembly: GCA_039583875.1. Taxonomy (NCBI): domain Eukaryota; kingdom Viridiplantae; phylum Streptophyta; class Magnoliopsida; order Asparagales; family Orchidaceae; genus Platanthera; species Platanthera guangdongensis. The sequence continues at coordinate 93,978,469 of CM077166.1, forward strand.
TTCAACACATGAAGATGTGTCAACACAAAGGTGTTGTGTCGACACTTAGAAGAATTCAGCAAAATACTGAAGTACAAGTACTTGTGTCGACACTCAATTTCAGTGTCGACACATGAAGAAGAAGTAGTGTCAAGATACAAAATCTACAACACAAGGAGTTGTGTCGACACCTTGTAGACTAGTGTCGACATTAGACAACTTGTGTCGACACTTGATCTATAAGTGTCGACATTGAAAGACAGAAAGTCTCGACACTTAAAGACAGTTACAGAATTTTAAAGAACTGACTGGATGACTTGACAGCTGCCATTCCAGCCGGTCTACAGCACTTGTCAGAGTTGTCAGAATTCAGTTATGGACCGGACCAGTCGGTTACCATGAAGAAGGCCTATAAATAGGCTTATACTGTCTACAGAAGAAGTTGATCAAAAGGTTGTCGAAGAGATTGAACACAAGTCCAAGTTCAGATTAAAAAGGAAGATCTAGCTATCAAGTGAAGATCTAAGAAGTTGGAGAGAGAGAGCTCCATCCAAGAAATCAGCTGTTGGAACCAGGCTGAGAAGAAGGGTTCAGATTCACTCTGAATCTTAAGTGGCAGAGATCAAGGATCAACTGCAGAAGGAGTCAATCTTATTGAGTTCTACTTTCAAGAAGCTTTGAAGAAAGCTAAGTCAGATTGATTTCAGCTGAGTTCTTCCAAGAACTCATCAAGAAACTCACAACTCCGCTCTCTTATCTCTGGGTTGCTGAGTTAACAATTTTGTATTCATTTTATCTTGTAGGATCCTTTGGATCTGAGTCTTGTAAGCCTGCAATTATAAAGGCTGAGTGTAGGGCTTGAGAGCCTGAGTGTAGGAGATTGAAATCTCTGAGTGTAGGCCTTGGTGGCTGAGTGTAGGCCTTGGTGGCTGAGTGTAGGCCTTTGTGGCTGAGTGTAGGCTTTGTGAAGAAGCTGAGTTGTAGGGCCTTGGGCCTGAGGTGTAGGAACCAGTTTGGGTTCTGAGATAGTGAAGGAGTTTGGCCGAATCTAGTACACTGCTAGATAGGCGAAGGGGGAAAGTAGATGTACCCAAACCTTGGGGAACCACTATAAAACTGTGTCTTCTGTGTGTTGTGGTTTGTTGTGAATGCTGTGTGATTGTTGTGCAATAGTAGTTTAAATTCTGTGTTAAAAACTGATTGCTGCCATAAAAAGTCAAAAAGAATTTGGTCACCTATTCACCCCCCCCCCACCCTCTAGGTGTTTAGGTACTATATCTTTCAGTTTAGTACCGCTTACGGTGAAAAACTATGTCGATAAGGTGTGGTGTGATGTCATCGCAATGGATGTCTGTCACGTTCTACTAGGACGTCCCTGGCTTTATGATTATGACGTGACCCATTTTGGCAAAGCCAACACCTACAAGTTCAAGTTCAATAGTAAGACCATTATTTTGAAACCCACACCACCTAAGGACCCGTCAATTGCGTCCAAGGACACAGTGGTCCCTGCATAAAGGAAAATGATAAGTCTTATAAGTAGGAAGGAGTTAGAACGTGAGACCTTTCTAGATGGCGTCATATATGCATTAGTATGTCTACAAGTACAGGAAGATTCACCATATTTAGAGAACATACTGTTATCTCTGCGCACATTATTTGAAGAATATAAGGACGTCTATCCGGTAGATTTACCTTCCAAGTTGCCACCAATCAGGGATATTCAACATGAAATTGACTTCGTCCCGGGCTCGTCCTTGCCTAACCTACCCCATTACCGACTTAATCCCTCCGCACATAATGAACTACAAATGTTAATTTCCGATTTATTAGCTAAAGGATTTATCCGCCATAGTAAAAGCCCTTGTGTCGTCCCTGCCTTGTTGGTCCCGAATAAAGATAAGTCTTGGTGGTTGTGTGTAGACTACCGGGCCATCAATAAAATAACTGTCAAGTATAGGTTTCCCATCCCCCGTTTGGACGATCTATTGGATATGTTGTCCGGTGCCACCGTGTTCTCAAAATTGGATTTAAAGAGTGGCTACCACCAAATAAGGATTCGGGAGGGAGACGAATGGAAAACGGCCTTTAAATCTAAGGACGGGCTTTACGAGTGGTTAGTGCTAGGAGAGGGACTCACCAACGGACCAAGTACTTTCTCACGATTAATGACTCAAGTATTTAAGCCATACATGGGAAAATTTGTCATAGTCTATTTCGATGATATTTTGGTGTTTAGTACCTCGCCGATCGATCATGAAACTCATTTGCGGACAATCCTTACTACATTACGCCAAGAGAACTTATATATTAATTTTAAGAAGTGCGCATTCGGTGTGACTTCCGTGGAATTCTTAGGATACATAGTGAACGCTGAGGGAATACATGTTGACCCAAAGAAGGTCCAAGTAATTAGAGAGTGGCCGGAGCCGCAAAATATTCGGGAAGTTAGGAGTTTTCATGGATTGGCCACGTTTTATCGACGATTCATTCGCAATTTTAGTAGCATCATGGCACCCATCACTGAGTGTATGAAGAAGGGTGATTTTATATGGACCAAATCGGCCGCTAGCGCATTTCAAATGATTAAGGATCGGATGTCCGAAGCCCCCTACTACGGTTGCGGATTTTAGTAAAGTGTTTGAATTATCATGCGACGCTTCGGGGATCGGAATTGGTGGAGTGTTAAGTCAAGAGGGACATCCGGTCGGATACTTCAGCGAGAAACTTGCGGGCCCAAAATTAAATTACTCTAATTATGATCGTGAGTTTTATGCCGTGATACGTTGTCTCCAACATTGGCGACACTATCTCATATCGAAAGAATTTGTAATCCTCTCGGATCATGAGGCGCTAAAATTTGTAAACTCTCAGGGTAAAATCAGCCCTCGGCACGCCAAATGGGTCTCCTATCTTCAGGAGTACACATTCATTATCAAGCACCTTAAGGGTACGTTAAATCGAGTGGCGGACGCCCTTAGTCGTGTCACCCTATTGTTATCTAAAATGGAGGTGACAGTAATAGGATTTGAACGCATTAAGGACGAGTATGTCCTATGCCCGGATTTGAAGGATATTTATTTAGCAGCTCAGGAACAGGCCCCCTCTACTATTTCAGCCTACTACATTCGTGACGGTTATTTATTCAAGCACACGCAATTGTGTATTCCCCGCTCGTCCCTACGCCATTTTATTATATGGGAGTTACATAGTGGAGGTTTAGGTGGACACTTCGGTCGCGATAAAACGATCACGCTTGTGGAGGATAAATTCTTTTGGTCGGGTCTCAAGCCAATGGTCAACAAAATCGTAGGAAGCTGCCGCGTATGTCAATTAACTAAGGGTACCAAGACCAATGCGGGCCTTTACACACCCCTTCCGATTCCATCTGCCCCATGGGTGGATGTTAGCATGGACTTCATATTGGGCCTCCCACTGACATTTCGGCGTCACGATTCCATCTTGGTCGTAGTGGACCGATTCTCTAAAATGGCTTATTTTATCGCTTGTCATAGTACCAATGATGCTTCCCATGTCGCTAAGTTGTATTTTAAGGAGGTCGTAGCTCATCGAGGTGTCCCCAAAACCATCGTGACCGATAGAGATGTTAAGTTTACTAGCTACTTTTGGAAGACACTGTGGAAGTTGTTGGGCACGAGGCTTATGTTTTCGTCGGCCTACCACCCCCAAACGGATGGGCAAACGGAAGTTGTTAACCGTAGTTTAGGAGGATTACTTCGTTGTTTGGTGGGCGATCATAAGGGTACATGGGATCTTATTCTCCCCCACGCTCAGTTAGCCTATAATAATTCTAAGAATAGGTCCACCGGGTTATCGCCAATGAGATAGTGCATGGATATAAGGCACCCGTGCCTCTTGATTTGATTCCGTTACCACCATCATTTAAATCAAGTCAATATGCACAGGACTTCACCTCGCACGTTCACACTCTCCATGAGCACATTGGCAAGACGTTAGCTAAACAATATGCTATTTATCAATCGAATGCTAACATACATAAGCGAGCAGTCCCCTTAAAGGTTGGTGATTTGGTAATGGTACGTCTTATCCCTGAATGGTTGCCCTCGGGCACCATAAAAATATTAGCGAATAAGAGAGCCGGTACTTTTCGGGTTTTGAAGAAGCTAGGTGAAAATGCATATTTATTACAGTTACCCGCTGAGTGGGGAATCTCCCCTGTTTTTAACATTTCGGATTTAACGCTTTATGTCGCTCCACCACCTGAATTGTCAGTCTCTCCGTTTCATATTTCCACTATACCGTCTAAAGGGGTGGGGGGTGCGAATATTTCTGGACCGCTCTCCCTTTCGGATTTTTCGGGAGGTACGTTGTCTATTGATGATGCAACTTATTTTTCTTCTTCGCCTAACGCTTTTCTAAGGTTCCACCGAACCGATTTCTTGCCTGACAAGATTTTGCAGGATGCAGTGTTTTCTACTCCCGACGGCGACATTCACAGGTTTTTGGTCAGATGGCGTGGTCGTCCAGCTTCGGACGACTCTTGTATTTCTTCAGTAGACCTGGCTCTTCTCGATGCAGATCTCCTCCACCGTTATCGTCCAGCCCACTCATCGGTGATGAGTCCTTTTGAGAGCGGGAGGATTGATGGCGACGGCCACCACGACGATGTATTGGGTTATGAAGACGATGACCATGGCGGTGTTACGATTGATGGCGACGGCCACCACGACGGCCAATTGGGTGATGAAGACGACGACCATGGCGGTGTGACCGTGACAGAAGATGACGACGATGCTCCACCATCAAGAGACTTGCGGCGCCGTAGCGCGCACGGCTACAATCTTCGCCCACGCAACAAAAATAAGGTTTGAATTTATTTTATTATTTGGTCTGCCTTTATCTGGTTATATGTGGTATTTGACACTATGTTATTTTACCATTTTATTTTCTGCAACATTTTTATTTTGGGCTGTTAATAGCCACATGGTTGTAAGCCTTATAAAAGGCCACATTATCATTTGTTATGAAGGCTAATATTGAAATCAATTGAAAATTCCTCCAACCCTAAATTTTCTATCTCCCCTCCCTCTCTTCTAGCCGCCGGCCCCCCATCCTCTTCCTCTTTCTTCTTCTTGGCCGCACCCCCCTTCTCTCTCTCTTCTTCTTCTCATTCCCTCCCTCATCCCTCTTCCAACTACATCCTCTCATCTACGTGTCCATCCCTTTTTCTTTCAAAGGTGGTCGGCCAACCTTGGAGGAGGAAGATCTCTTGCAAGGAAGAATCAAGGTTGGGGTAATCAACCACGACGAGAAGCGAAGGAGGCGAACAAGATCTTCATCCGTGGCGCTTTTCTCGTGGATTCCAAAAGGGAAGAGCGATCGTACTTTGTGGATCCAACATCTCGGATCTACGTTTCCGAGTGGGGAAACCAAATTCCTACCTAAGAGATTCTCTTCTTTGATTAATTCTTGTGGTGGACGGATTTTGCGTGATTTCTCGAATTGCTAAATTTTCGCGGTTTCCTAAAAATAGATTTGAGATTTTCAGTTGGTTTTCCGAAAAGATCTCGCGAGAGGATTGGCGCTCCTCGCTTTTGTTTTGTTGGGATAGATCCTACTATTTTTTTCGAATCGTGAATTTTTTTGGTGGATCTATTTTGGTACAACTCCAAAGCTCGATCGGAATTAATATTATTTCATTTAGCCGGAAAGGATTTTGGCCTATAGCCATTCTCCGTTCCACTTGCGGATCGGCTATCTGTATGTTAGCACGAACGATAAAAAAACAATCATTGTGGTCGCTGCGTTGCGTTTGTGTGCCGGTTATGGAGCGATAACATTGCCAAGGCTGTAGTCACGCCCTCCGTGTAGGATGCCAAAGGCCTAGCCTACATCAAACTGTGTAAACAACACATCCCCTCCTGGCCGCCCCTAACGGACCTCGACGTACCCCTCCAACCTGCAAGTCAGCACTTCGTATACCATATACATAAACATGTAAAGCTCTAAAAGAATAGGTTTGGATGTCTCAAATAACAAACATGTTTTCTATGTTGAGCATATTATAAAAAGGGTCCTACTATGCAGCATGTATGCAAAACCCGGGTTTCACCCAAGGCACCCTATTGAGTATGCAAATAGCACATCATCAAAACATCTGGGTACTTCCAATTTCCACATTGGCGTTAAGCCGCAAACAAAAAGGTTACTACAATTAACCAAATGACATACAAGCAGCAACATGAAAATCAAGTCAAGGCGCCACCCGCTCGTGGGTCTTAGACCCGGGTTTGCCTGCAAACTCTGACTTTGCACATCAGGATTCCGTCTCACACACAAACCAATTCTAAGGACCCTTGTTGGACCCCACCTGCTCGTGGCTTCATTGCCCGGGCTTGCCCAAAGCTTGGCGTTCTCGTAAGTCCCACAGAAGAGGACTACTCTCGCCGGGACACTCTCCCCACATGACTTGCACGTCAAGGGATAGCCAGCCGACCACCAAACTAAAGCTGCACCTTAGCACATCACAATCCAAAAACATTCCCACCCTAATCCATCATTTGTACTGCAATGTCCCCGTGCACCAATGAAATCATCTACCGCCAATGCGGAGCTAACCTTGTCCACCAAGGAAACCATCTACCGCCAATACGAAGCTAACCTTCTCTGGTTCCGGTTACACATACTCACTCGAGAAAAGGGAGAAATCACATACATCACAAAATGCATCTTGCCGCAACAGATTTCTACAAAATTATTAAGGCTCGCTATGCAACATCGCCGAGTCGGACTAACGATCACGACTACGGCTTCACCCACAATGCCTAGTCCACTAACGGAGCGGATCTCTAATGTAAAATCATGTCGGGGACGGACTCAATCGACCCGAAGGTTCCTCTTGAACCTTGGTGACCCATACCCCTCTAATTTGAGAGATTTGGTGCCCAAAAGATTGAAAGAAAAAGATGCTAAGCATGCATCCTAGAAACCAAGACGAGAAGTGTCGTTACCTTACGACCCCTCTTCCTAGCCATGGGAACTTAGCCGGATGAAAACCACCGCAACGCACTTGCCTCCGCGGATCTGGACTCGGCTCGCGATTTGGGGCTCCGAAGCTTCTCCGACAGCTGGATCTCTCCTTCACCTTCTTCCTTGCTCTCCCTTCTCTTTAAAACTTTAGAAAGAGAAGACTTGAAGAAGAATGAGGGTTTCTGACCCTATTCCCTAACATAACTCAGCAAGGACAGCTCTGGCACGCCCGTGTCCAAGGCCGTGTCCCTCAATCGACGCCGAAACAGTCACACCTAGGAAAGGACACGGGTTCTGTACATGCCTGTGTCAAACGTGACACGCCCGTGTCACTGAGTACATAGTCGTATGCCTGGGGGTATTCCTCCATCGACAAAGGAACAAACATAACCCGAGGAGAACACGGGTAATCGACAAGCACATGTCACATTTGATACGCCCGTGTCAAACCCGAATATGCCTGGGCTCCAGGCCGTGTTTATCCCCTCACACGGCCGGCTAACATCCCGAGTAGGACACGGCCTGGGACATGCCCGTGTCTCAGGACGTGTTTGTTGTCTCGACGATCGTCGACCACACTTTAGTCGACCACACAAAAATTCGTCGAGCCCGTGCAAGACACGGCCTTCGACACGCCTGTGTCTCAGGCCATGTTCGCTGTCTCAACACTTCGTCGAGCTCAGTCCATCGGCCACCCGGGTTCTTCATCGAACCCGAGAACCACACGGCCTTGGACAGGACCGTGTCACAAGCCGTGTGACCCCTACCAAGACCCCAACTTGGCTCTAAACGCAGTTTGTCGCTCTTTCGAGTTTCGGGGCGTTATAACTCTCTCCCCCTTAAAATAATTTCATCCCGAAATTACAAAAAGAGAAAGATACACAAGACTTAAATTATACCTGAAAGGAATAACTCTGGATACTCCTCCATCATGGTCTATTGTAGCTCCCACGAGAGCTCCTCACGACCGCAGTTGTCCCATCAGACTTTTACAAGTTTGACCTCTTTGTTTCGCAACCACTAAATTTCTGAATCCTCTATAGCGACTGGACGAACTCGCATCCTCAAGTCCTCTTCTATCAGCACTGATGCCGATTCGATCACTACACTAGCCTCTACTAAGGCTTTCCTCAAGACGGAGACATGGAAGACGTCGTGTAATCCACTTAGCTCCGTGGACATTGCTAACCGATACACTACTTATCCCACCCGTTCTATAACCTCGAAAGGTCCCAAAAACCATGGACTCAACTTCTTGAGTCGGCGAATGAGGGAAACGCCTTTGAACGGCTTGATCTTTTGATAGACCCAATCGCCTACCGCGAACTCCAGCTTCCTGTGGCGAGCATTAAAATACTTTGCTTGCCGATCTTGAGCCACTTTCATGCGCTCTTGAATGGTTCACACCAACTCACATGCATCAGCTACCACTTCTTTTCCCAAAAGTTTCGTGTCTCCAGCCTATGTCCAAGACATCGGTGTTCGACACCGCCTTCCAAACAAAGCTTCGTATGGCACCATCTTTATACTTTCTTGGTAACTGTTGTTATAAGCGAACTCTACCATGAAGAGGTGATCCTACCACTTCTTGCGGAAGTCTAGAATACACATCCTCAGCATATCCTCCATAGTATGGTTTGTTCTTTCGGTTTGCCCGTCAGTTTGACGATGGAAAGTTGTACTGAACTTTAGCTTCGTGCCCAAACTCTTCTGAACCAACCTCCAGTCCTTGGACGTGAAACGTCCATCGCGATCACTAACTATACTCTTGGGAAACCCTTGAAGTCTCATAATGTTGCGAATGTACAACTCTACAAGCTTCTCCACGCTGTGCTCCTTTAAATTTGGGATGAAGTGAGCCACTATGGTCAAGCGATCCACAATCACCCAAATCGCGCCATTACCATACTGCGATCTTGGTAACCCATGCAAAAAGTCCATGGAGATGTCATGAAATTTCCACTCGGGGATAAGAAGAGGCTTCAGGAACCCGCCCGACTTCTGATAGTCGGCCTTTACCAAGGCACAAGTTTCGCCTCGATTCATGTACAAAGCTACGCCCCGCTTTAGTCCAGGCCACCAAAGGGATTTCTTCATATCCAGGTACATCTTTGTACTGCCTGGGTAAATGGAGTACTTTGTGAAGTGATCCTCAAACATCAACTCCTCACGGAGCTTGCCGAACTACGGTACACAGATCCTTCCGTCCTTCCTCAAAATCCCATCAATCAACTCCCAGGCGCTGCTCTCGCCCGTTTGAGCTTCTGCCACGTAAGGCTGAAACTCCAAATCCAAACGAGTCGCTTGCCGAATACGATCAGACAAATCATTCTGCATTTCAATCCATTTCAACCGAGCCATGCTAGATTCGACTCTTACTACGCACTCCAAGCTGAGGGAGTCCCAGTCCAGCACAAACCGCTCATCATGAGCTTCGATCCAATTCCCTTGCCTAGAGTATTTTCTACTCAAGGCATCTGCCACCACATTGGCTTTGCCTGGCGTATACTGAATCGCCACCTCATAGTCTCCAAGGAACTTAACCCACCTGCGCTACCGCATATTCAAGTCCTTCTGATCTAGGAGATACTTCAGGCTATTGTGATCCGTGAAGATCTCCACCTTCGCACCATAAACATATTACTGCCACAACTTCAATGCAAATATTACCGCCGCCAATTTCAATTCATGGATGGGGTAATTCCTCTCATGAGGCTTCAGCTGTCTAGACCCAAAGGCTATCACAGTGCCATATTGCACCAATACGCAACCCAAACCTCATCCCGATGCGTCACTGAAAATTTGAAATCCTTCGGTCCCTTTCGGTAGACTTAGGATTGGAGCTGTCATCAGCCTTTCCTTCAGTGTCTCAAATGTGTGATTGCACTCCTGAGTCCACACAAACTTTTGGTCCTTCCAAGTCAGTGAAGTGAGGGGTAGAGGTATCCGCGAAACGTTTTCTACGAACCTTCTATAGTACCCGGCTAGCCCAAGAAAACTTCGGACTTCTGCCACGGTTCTCAAAGTCAGCCAATCTCTGATGGCCTCCACTTATGTTGGATCTACTGCCACCCCATCCCCACTAATCACATGGACTAAAAATGCCACCTTCTCTAGCCAGAACTCGCACTTCAAGAACTTTGCATTAAGCCGGTTCTCTCTCAACACTTGCAAGACTATTCTTAAGTGTGTCTCATGCTCCACCTCCGATTTAGAGTAAACCAGAATGTCGTCAATAAAGACAACTACAAAAGAGTCCAAGTATTCCCGAAATACTCGATTCACCAAATCCATGAATACGGATGGTACGTTCGTAAGCGCGAACGACATCACCGAGAACTCAAAGTGACCATACCTCGGACCAAATGTTGTCTTGGGTATGTCCTTGTCTCGAATTCAGAACTGATAGTATCCTGACTTCAAGTCCAACTTTAAATACACCACCGACCCCACCAACAGGTCGAACAGGTCGTCTATCCGAGGAATCAGATACTTATTCTTGACAGTCAATTTATTCAACTCTCGGTAGTCTATGCACAACCGGAGACTAGCGTCTTTCTTCTTCACGAACAACTCAGGCGCGCTCCATGATGAATAACTGGGTATGATATACCCCTGCTCCAACATTTCCTGCAACTGTACCTTGAGTTCGGCCAACTCTTTTGGTGTCATTCTAAACGGAGGACGTGACACTGTTCGTGCCTCTGGCACAAACTCAATCGAGAAGTCAATCTCCCGTCGAGGGGGTGCTCCAGGAAGTTCATCAGGAAAGACATCCTCGAACTCTGCCACCACGGGCACTTCCCCAAGTGATAACATGGAAAGGCGAACATCCAATAATGCTACAAGAGCTACTCCCCCTTACTTAACTGTCTGCACCAACTGCATGGCCAAAATCAGGAACAGGCCACTCCATTAAGGCCCTCAAACTTAACTTCTTTCTGCCCTTCGCTTCTCAGGGTCACTACCTTGGATAGGCAGTCAATACTGACATGCTGCTCTGATAGCCAGTCCATCCCTAATATTACATCAAACTCAACCAACGGTAGGACCGCTGCTATCAACACGAAGTCAACTCCTCCTAGCTCCCAATAAATGCGCCCTTTTGACCTGTTGGTCATGGATGACCCATTGGGCATGCGCACCTTCAGCTCTGCGCCCACCGAGAATGACTCAACTCCAATTCTCCGGATGAAGCTTTCCGCAAGAAATGAGTGCGACGCTCCCGTATCAAACAATACCCTAGCGGGGTATCCGAAAACTAACACAAAGCCTAAAATAGAGGCATCAAAAATAACGGTCTTAAAATATGAAGTATAAGATTTAATTTAAACTTCCTCATACATGTCACCACATCGGGTTGGCGGATCGCTTCCTGCTGTCCAAGGTTGTAAGCCCTTGGTTGCATTGGTTGGAACCGAGAAGCGCTAGACTCCGCCATCTTTCCTTTCTCTGCGACACTGGGGCCGGAGCGCACAGTCTGCTCCTGCCTTGGCTCCTGCTCAGCACCTCCTTGAGTATAAAAATGAGTTATGTGCCCTACCTTGCCACAATTAAAGCACGTCGGTGGTCCCTTAGAGTGATACCCTCTGAACATCCACTTTCTTTTATCACCGGTCTTGAATTGGTGAGGCTTTTTCTTCCACCTATTCCCTTCAGACTTTCCTTGGGATTGAGAAGTCTTCCCTTCCCCTTGCTTGGGAGCGAAACCCTTACGACATTGGCTTCGCTCCAGATCACTCTACCAACATCCTGGCAGCCTCAACTAGCTCGTTGAAACCAGCTCTCTTCATGGAGATGAGGGGTTGTCTTAGATTCTGCCCTCAGCCCCTGGTAAGAAGAGGTTTATCCATCTCCTCATCATCTGCCATTATTGTTCCTGCATAACGACCCAACCGAGTGAACTCCTGTACATACTCGTCCACCGTCTTATCCCGCTGCACCAAGTGCAGAAATTGCCTTTAGAGAGCCAACCTTTTCGACACAGGAATGTACTTCTTTAGGAAAGCATTCCCAAACTCTACCATGGGCGGGGTGCGTCCGAGAAACTGGCGGTTCGCTATGTCTCACCCACCACAACTTCGCATCTCCCTCCAACATAAAGGCCGCAAACTCAGATTTCTTCTCCTCTGGCATCTCTGCCGCCCTCAGAAGCTCTTGCATCCATGCCCACCAATCCTCCTCATCAGTCGGCGTACCAACTCCCTTGAATGTTGGAGGATGGAAGCTCAGGAATTACTTCATCTGCCGGTCTCCATGCCCGAAAACCACCGTTTCGGCCAATGACTATGCTCGCCTGCCTTCTCCGCCCGGCACGGCCTTCGTCGTATCTGGGGTAGCAGGAGTTGCTACTTGAGTTGTCGCTGCAGCTTGGGCTGCCACCATTGCTTCTGCAAGCATGCAACAGAAGTCGGTCGGGTTTACACCCATGCCCAAAGGACCCTGAGCAGTAGCACTGCTCGCTGAAAGCTCTTCTCTTGCTCTCGACGTACCCGCCTCGTTGCTTGCACTCTTAACAAAAGCAAGAATACAAGGAATCAGTCTCGAATCACAAGACTCAAACATAAGGAAACTCATGGTCCTGCATTACTCTTATGTGGATAACTTCTATACGCTATCTGATTACGTTAAATCGACCGCCCTAACTTACCTTGGATGCAAGCTTGCTTTGATACCAAATTGCAACCAACTCCCCTGTAATAACCGTATAATATGGGTCCGGTCGGGCCCCACAACATATAGATTCCACAGCTTTAGCATTAAAACATGATATTAACTACCCAATCTCAAAACTCAATAACAAACAACAGTGGAAACAGTAAACAAGACCAGAAGCTATCCACATAAATAAGAGTATCGAAGTGGCCTTAAGGCCTTACAACAATAGAGAGTCCAACACTCAAATGAATACATCAAGCATCAATGTACATAAGCACTCCTAGACTACCTCGGAATGCAAGCCGGAAAACTAGAGCATCAAACATACAATACAATAAACTAGAGCTAGTACAAAACTTGTAACACTTCATGAGGCTTAGGATTTTTTGGCCGGCGAGCTAGCTCCTGCTTGTGATCCTTGCCCTGTAAAAATTAGTGGTAACCTGGGTCAGTAAAGGCTGACCTCAAACTATATAACCAACACATCTCCTCCCGGCCGCCCCTAACGGACCCCTGGCTACCCATCCAACATGCAAGTCAGCACTTCGTATACAATATGCATAAACATGTAAAGCTCTAAAAGAACAGGTTTTGATGTCGCAAACAACAAACACGTTTTCTATGTTGAGCATATTATAAAAAGGGGCCTACTATGCAGCATGTATGCAAAACTCGAGCTTCACCCAATGCACCCTATTACGTATGCAACTAGCACATCATCAAAACATCTAGGTACTTCCAATTTCCCCATTGGCGTTAAGCCGCAAACAAAAAGGGTACTGCAATTACCATAACGATATACAAGTTGCAACACGGAAATCATGCCAAGGCCCCACCCGCTTGTGGGACTTAAATCCGGGCTTGCCTGCAAACTCTAACTTCACACGTCAGGATTCCGTCTCACACACAAACCAATTCTAAGAACCCTTGCTGGACCCCACCCGCATGTGGCTTCATTGCCCGGGCTTGCCCAAAGCTTGACGTTCTCGTCAGTCTCACAGAAGGGGACAAGTCTCGTCGGGACACTCTCCCCACATGACTTGCACGTCACGGGATAGCCAACCGACCACGGAGACAAAGCCGCGCCTTAGCACATCACAATCCAAAAACATTCCCACCCTAATCCATTATTTATACTGCAACGTCCCTGCGCACTAAGGAAACCATCTACCGTCAATGCGGAGCTAATCTTGTCCACCAAGGAAACCATCTACCGACAAAGCGGAGCTAACCTTGTCTGGTTCCGGTTATACGTACTCACTCGAGAAAAGTGGGAAATCACATACATCACAAACAACATCTTGCCGCAACGGATATCAACAAAATTCTTAAGGATCGCTATGCAACATCACCGAGTCAGACTAACGGTCGCGACTACGGCTTTACCCATAATGCCTAATCCACTAACGGAGCGGATCTCTAATGCAAAATCATGTCGGGTATAGACTCAATCGACCCGGAGGTTCCTATTGAACCTTGGCGACCATACCCCTCTCATTTGAGAGATTTGGTGCCCAAAAGCTTGAAAGAAAAAGATGTTAAGCACGAATCCTAGAAACCAAGAGGAGAATTGTCGTTACCATACGGCCCCTCTTCCTAGCCATGGGAACTTAGCAACATAAAAACCACCTCAACGGACTTGCCTCCGCAGATCTGGACTCGGCTCACGATTTGGGGCTCCGAACTTCTCCGGCAGCCGGATCTCTCCTTCACCTTCTTCCTTGCTCTCCCTTCTCTCTAAAACTTTGGAAAGAGCAGACTTGAAGAAGAATGAGGGTTTCAAACCTTATTCCCGAACATAACTCAGCAAGGACAGCTCTGGACCATCAGATCCCAATAGAAGGAAACGAACGACCATGATTCGCACTTAAAACCAAACTCCTGGGCCGAACACGGCTTGTGACATGCCCGTGTCCAAGGCCGTGTGCCTCAATCGACGTCGAAACCATCGCAGACAAAAAAGGACACGGGTTCTGGACACGCCTTTGTCAAATGTGGCACGCCCGTGTCACTCAGTATACGGTCGTGTGCCTGGGTGTGTTCCTCCCTTGACACAGGACCAAACACAACCCGAGGAGAACACGGGTACACTATATGCCCGTGTCACATTTGACACGCCCGTGTCAAACCCGAACACGCCTGGGCTCCAAGCAGTGTTTATCCCCTCACACGCCTAACTAACATCCCGAGCAGGATACGGCCTGCGACACGCCCGTGTCTCATGTCGTGTTCGTTATCTCGACGATCGTCGACCGCACTTTGGTCGACCACGCGAAAATTCGTCGAACCTGAGCATGACATGGCCTTGGACACACCCGTATCCCAGGTCGTGTTCACTGTCTCAACACTTCGTCGAGCTCAATTCATCGAGCTCAATTCATCGGCCACCCTGGTTCTTCGTCGAACCCGAGCACCACACGACCTTGGACACGCCCGTGTCCCAGGCCGTGTGACCCCTACCAACACCCCAACTTGGCTCTAAACACAGTCTGTCCCTCTTTCGAGTATCGGGGTGTTACACCAAATACCAGATAGGTATTTTGGTGGCCTTTGGACATAGCTGCAATTACAAATCAATTTGCCTTAGGAACCCAAACAAGTTTGCGTCCTTAGTCTATTGTTAGAACACTCCCCCTACAAGTATTAGCATTATGAGTGGTCTTTCTCATATTGCCAACTTGAAGAGTTGTAAAATTCGGGAATTAAACCAGCAGTCAATGGCAAAGTGACCAATCTTGCCACAACACAAACAGTCAAACCTGTTGTATCTTTGCCTCATGATCTCCTGCTTGACCTTTTGAAATGGTGGTCTAGCAGGGGAAGTATTCTTGGAGGAAGAAGCTTCATGGTGATTTCAATCACATGATTTCTTCTCCTTCAGTGGCTTTTCCACAATAGGCTTTACCTTTGGTGCTTTCTTAATGTTATTACCATGATTATAAGGGTCATAGCTCTGAAGAGTAATTTCTTCATAAGGTGCATTAAAGACACTCTCTCCAAATTTTCGGGGACGAGTCCATACTTGGTAACGAGACTTCGGCTCTACATAAGTAGTCCTAGCAAAGTGACCGTAGGACGAGTCAAGATCAAACTCGTTTCTTGGAAATATGACCTTCTTGAAAGAAGTCTGATCTTGAGGGTCTTTCCCTTTTTCTTTGGTCAAAGCCTTTTTGGGCGCCTTATTATCTCTCTTAGCCATATTCCTCCTAGAAAATTTACTTGGAGATTCAACATGGCCTAGCCCAGCACCCTTATCCTTAGCTGTAAGACCCCCCCCCCTTCCGGATCCCAAAACACGGCACGAAGGGGGGATCTTATGACCGGAACAGCCGCCTTGCGGTAGCATTAGCACATTGGCTAACCTGTACTACAAGACACCTATCCCGCCGGCTCCAACAATATCAATATAACTTGCCAACCCAACCAAAATATAAGCAAGAGAAGTCAAATCCACACTAAGTATATGATGTCCAAATCAGTACAACAAAAGAGAAGCTAGAACATGCTTCTACATATTAGAGTACAGTTATAGAAATTGCCCAAAAATGGGGTACATCAAAACCTCTCCACACTCACATCTGTGACTGACGGTATCGATGGCACCGTCACCTCAGGCCCTATCGTCCTGGCCTGGTTGTCCTGCTGCGTAGTCCGCGGCTGCTATACCTGCGGCGTGACCTCCTAAAAGGAAGACGTAGCAACTGTTAGTCGAAATGACTAAGTGGCTTCACATCCGCTCCCCCGGCGACTCCTCAACACCAGGAGAAGAGAAGGAACAAGGGTAATATATAAATGCAAGTAAAAGAAGTACAAGAAGTGGCAATAGTGTAAGAGTAACAGTATCATAATCTAGCAGTTATATAAGAGTTATAGTAAACTAACAAGTATAAGTAACAACAAGAAGGTAACTTAACTTATAAGAATGCCCATACAAACTTAAAAGTTAAGGATCAGGTTACATAAAGGTAACTCATCGTATAACAGTGCCCATACAAACTTATATGATGCGGATCTTGTTGTGCAATGTTATGAAATGCTATGTATGTTATGCAATGACTCACCCATGATCACACACATGCAATTGCTATGTCGACACAGACTGTAGTTCCCACTTTTCGAGCAGGTAGCTAACCTCTCAGGAATCAGCCACCGTGGCCAGGCGGTGACAGTAGAATGGGCACTTCTACTACTAGGTGGGTATCCACACTACTTCACCTAGGCCTCCGTACGCCTCAACACTAAGAACACAACAGTGGAGCCCATGCGTAGTATGGCCCAGCGGGGTCTTGGGTAGATGTGCACCAAGAACACAGCCCGAACTGGCCTTGTGTGACCCAGAAGGGGCCTTGGAAGTGAGCACGAGGACACAGCCCAACCGTTCACTTGGCACGGAAGGGGCCCCGGGACGTGAACACCGAGGACACATCCCAACCGCCCAAAGTCTAACTGTCAACTCCCGTCGGTGTGACGATCGGCGAGACCGTACACCTGCCACACTATCCTTAACCCAGGATTACGACATCGCGTTTCGACTCACACCGCATACAAAAGCCTCCTCGCCATAACATAGAAGGGGCCTCGGAAATAAGCATGAGGACACAGCCCAACCATCCATCCATACCTTATCTCAACACAAACAGAACAAGTGACGGTCAACACCGCACTCACATCCTCTCACAATACTACCCATAGGGAGACTACACTCTAAGTATTGGACTACTAAACTCATTCCATTAATCAAACACACTTATGGCCATAGTTATTCTTCTACGTGACTTTCCAAATAATATCAACTTATTGTAAACATGATGCGCATAAAACGATCTAACAATCATTCCAAATGATAACAACTTATTATAAACATGATGCGTATATAAAGATCTATCAATCTTTCCAAATGATAACATATTATAAACATGATGTGCATAAATAATAATCTACCAAATTTCTAACAAGTCAATTTGTTCAAGTAAGCTTGCTTCACAATTTGATTAATCATAAAAGAGTTCATTCAAGCCAAGTAACTTGAAATATTAATTCTACCGAATCCATTCCATATTGTATAAACCTAGAATTTAGGTGCCGAGTAAATCTGGACAACAACTTCAACCGGAGATTCCCGAAGCTACAGGAATCCGGTGAAGACGTGTAACCCCTCGATGGAAAGGTCTTTTTAAGGACCTCAACTTTCGTGTTTATCCGAAAGCCCAGATCTGGTCATATCACACCTAAACATGGCCACGACATTTTCTGCACGCATCTTAAGGCGGAATGAACGACATCGGTTCATCTTCTTCCTCAAGTCGATCCTGTCAAATCTCCTCCAGAAAATTCCTCCACCCTTATTCACCCTCAAGAGTACAATACACTTCACGAATCCATCCCTATCATCACATAGAAGAAGGGAGTGGTTGAAGAGATCTAAAACCTAGGACACAATTCCTAGTATGGCCTTTCCTAAAAAACTCCTCCTCTCCATCAAGACTCTCTTGAGTCGATGTCTCGCCTAGAAAAATAACTATAGATCTAGCACCAAGGGAGAGGGTAGGAAACTCACATCATTTCCAGCGGTTCCATTTCCGTCCTTAGACCTTGTGATTCTTCGCGGCGGCATCCTCTCCTTTACGGTGATGGCAGATCTTCTTCCCTAGATCTTCCTCCAGCAAACCCTCCTCCACAGGACTTCATTCAGAAAAATACGACTGGGAAGAAGAGTGAAATGACTACGGTTTTTTTCCACAGTCCATATATATACCAAGAGCAGAGCGTTACCGGAGGTTACAATGTCAAATCAATTCACCGACACGGCGAAGCATTACAGATGGTTACAATGCTGATTCAATACTCGACACGACGGAACACGCCCGGGTCACGCCCTTAGTCACGCACGTGACACCGGGCATGACGCCTATCGTCGAACGGCATTCGTCGAAGTCAACTAAAATTATCGAACGGAGAACACGCCCAGGTCACGCCCATGGTCACGCCCATGATCACGCCCGTGACGGGGGGTTGGCGTGACACCTAAATCATCGAACTCAGACAAAAAATCATTGAACGGAGAATTCGTTGAACTCTCCTAAAATCGTCGACCGGAGAACATGCCCCGGTCACGCCCGTGACATCGGGTGTGTAACTGATGAATTGTAAATATACCTATTTTTGTGTACATTAAATTAGTTATTTTCGTTTATTTTTGTCATTTTTACTTATTTTTATTCAATAAAATGCTCTTATTTTTGTAAATATTATACTAACTTGTTTTATTTTATTTTTCAGGAAAAAATAAAAAACTACCAAAAATTGACATGTCACGCCCGTGACATATGGGTCACGCCCGTGACCAGGGCGTGACACGTCAAAAACCGTGAAATCGGAAAATTTCTGAAGTAAAAGCTCGACACGCCCGTCGACACGCCCGTGTCACCCGACACGGGGCGTGACCCAAGCCCGTGTTCACTCCACTCGACGAATTCATCTCGACGATCGTCGAGTGTCGACACCAACAGTCACGCCTAGAGTCACGCCCGTGACCTAGGGCGTGACATCAATTTCCGCTCGACGATTTTCAACTCGACACTTTCAGCTCGACATTCGTCGAGTGTCGACACCTGCCGACACGCCCAGAGTCACGCCCGTGACCTGGGGCGTGACCTTTCCAGCTAGCCCGACAAGACCTGCCCGAAGACTTTCGGCGCGCACCGCGCCCAGATTCACCTACCTGTCACGCCCCCTGTCACGCCCGTGACCAAGGGCGTGACCACTGCGAGACCGCCACGTGTCCAGCCCGAAGTCAACTTTCCTGTCAAATCGCCGGCCGCCTTCCAAATAGTACTGTCACGCCCCCTGTCACGCCCGTGACCAAGGGCGTGACCCATGCAAATTTTTTCTATAAATTCAGAGGTTCTGCTCTGAATTCCTGTTCCACTTTTTGGATCCATTTTGTAAGGGAGGTGCTGCTCGGATGAGTTCCAAATGTGTTGTAAGGGATATTTTCTCCCTCTTTCTCTTTTTTTTTAGCTTGTAATAACCTTTTTATTAATGCAATTGTAGTTTTTTTTTCCATTACAACCCTTGGACTTCATCTATGTTTCATCTCTCATGCAATCTTATTTTTTTTGTTTTTGTTTTAACTTAGTTTTTGTTCTCTTTAAGAAGAGTGTGTGTGTGTATGAGTTTAAATTAGTTTTATTGCTTTCATAATCTTCATAGTTTAGCTTTTCCGTTCATATAATGTTCATCCTTATGAGTTTATAAAAACGTTTTAAAAGTGATTTTTTCTCCTTTTCGCTAGTTTTGTTCGTTTTTATTCGTAAAACTTTTTACTCCTTTTAATTTTATTATCACTTTTCTAGCATTTTTATAAAATTATAAGAATGAAAATATAGCCGTTTTAATTTTTCGCGCACTTAGTTTTTCATAAACTTTTTTCCTTATTTAATTTTTTCGCTCTCTTTTTATGCATTTCTACCGCATTTTAGCGGTAGAAATGTATCCGTTTTAATTTTCCGATCACTTGCATTTTGCGTTTATTTGCAATCTCTTTTGCTCCGTTTATTTTTATTTTAGTTTTTTATGCATTTCTACCGCATTCTAGCGGTAGAAATGCAGTTGTTTTAATTCTTCGGTAACTTAGTTTTTCTTAATTTTTTCGCTTGTGTGTGTGTGTGCGCATTTATTTCCGCCTACTCGTTAAGAGTTAAATGGCGCTTGCTTATTTTACTTTCTGTAGAGTGCGTGAGTTTGTAATTTTCCTTTTTTCCGCCTACTCACTTGAGTTTAATGGCTGGATTTCGTTTCAGTAGAGTGTGTGTGTTTTCATTTATGTCGAGAGAGAGTGTGCGTGCGTTGCATTTATTTTGTCCTACTCGTTTGAGTAGGACCCGTATTTATTCTCTCCTACTCATTTGAGTAGGACTTGCGTGTGTGCGTTTTACTGCTTTCTTTCTCCCGCCCACGCATTCGCGCCGGGACTCGCAATTTACTGCTTTCTTCAGTCCTACTCGTTTGGGTAGGACTTGCAATTTTCTGCTTTCTTCAGTCCTACTCGTTTGAGTAGGACTTGCAATTTTCAGCTTTCCTTTACTGCTTTCATTTTACTGCTTTCATTTACTGCTTTCTTTTTCTGCTTTCTTTTCTGCTTTTCCCGCAAGCCGTCTCCATTCCGATGAGTGGCTAACCGTTCTTAGCCCTCGGTATCGAAGAGCATTGGGACAGATAAAATAGCTTAAAATAATTAAAGGTCTTATTTTTCTAATTAATTAAAAGTACTTAAGGTTTGCCCGGGGTTAACGACGCGTAGGACCACATATCGATGTGTGGGCCCTATTTCCGTTTTCCATACGCTCGCCGAGAGGCCGTGCGTATGGACAGATCACCCCTTGGTAAAGAGAGTTCCGCACTAACCCTCGAGAGAGGAGGCGCGGCAACTCTACCAGATTGGGTTCCCCACCCGATAGCGGGGTTCTTAGCGTAATGCGGGCGTTAAGAGGAATCCTTCGTCGGACGAGAGCCCGGTCGAATAGTCTTAGCGTTCAGGTGAGCGATAGCCCTATAGCTAGGTGAGCTCATTTTAGTGGAACCTCCACGGCCAAGTCTCCGCCTTAATTAATTAGAAATTTAGGAGCTCTTTTTATTTAAAGTCTATTTTAGTTCAATTGTTTTCTCGGTGCCATCGAGCTAAGCTCTTCATCGGCACCACCTTATTGCTTTTCCCTTCATGTTTTCATTTTTCTTTCTGCCATTTTCTGCTTTTTATTATATATATAAATATCCCGACAAGTATTATCGGTAAAATAATAGTCCCCTCTAGGGAAGAGTACAAATAATCGAACCGGACCCAAGAACAATACGACCTCGATATTCCACCCGGAATATCCTGTACTACTCACGATAGGTGCACTTGCCTCCTTTCGTTAAAACTCGATCACAACCTTTTTTATATCCAAAATAAATAAATAAATACGCGCGCCCCGTTTTCTTAAATAAAATCAAATCCGCCTTTTTCTCAAATAAAACCGCCGGGGCGCCGCGCTTCATAAATAATTTTGGAGTTTTAACCATCAAGTTTTTGGCGCCGTTGCCGGGGATATTTTAGGTTCGTTATTTTAAACCCTGGAAATCTATTAATTTTACCTATATTTATACATATATATATATATAAATATGGCCAATATAATAATAATAATAACTAATATATATATATTTACAAATTTATAAAACCAACAAAAAAATTGAAAAAACTCAAACAAAAAAAAAAATTTAAAAAAAAACCTTAAAAATTTAAAATTTGAAAACACTATAAAACTAAAAAAAACTAAACTAAAAAAAAAACTAAAAATCCAAACAATGAAAAAAAAAAACTTAACAAAAAAAAATATTTTTATTTTCATTCTTGTTTTTGAAAAAAATAAAAAATAAAACAAAAAAAAATTAATTAAAAAAAAAATAAAACAAAAAAACTAAAAACTGAAAAACTTAAAAAAAAATAATATTTTCATTTAATTTAACTTATTATATTATATTTTATTTTGTTTCGGCGCGCTTTTCACTCTTGTGCGCGCTAGGGATCACTTTTTTAACACGCAGTGGTCGCTAAGGCCTTAGCTACCTCCGACTCCCCCACGCACACCCCCCTACCTCCCGCAATCTTTAGGCCGAGTTTATCTTTTTTGTTGTTGTTTTTTCCGTTCTTTTTGCTTTTTTTCTTTTCTAAATAATGCAGGGTTTCAACCTGGGCCTCCCGCGCTCGTCTTAGGGAAGCTCCTACCCTCCCTTTTTCTTTTTGTACTTATTATATTTTGTATATTATCATTCCGCATACTTAGACTGCAACATTGGGGACAATGTTGGGTTTAAGTATGTGGGTATTTTCCTATTCTACATTTTTTATATTCAGTACTTAACAAAAAATACAAAAAAATGCAAAAAATCAAAAAATTTCAAAAAATTTTTAATTAAAAAAAAAAAAAAAAAAAAAAAACTTCAAAAAAAAAAAAAAAATCTCTCTTCCCCCCTCTTCTTCTCTTTTTTGTAAAAACTTGCGTCTTGCCTGCCCACGACGGTCGACTCATCGAACCAACCATTCAAATAAGAGTCTGTTCGCGGGGCCGCAATCGAGTTTTTACTTTGCCCTTTTTTGTAAAAATCTCTCTTTCCCCCCTATCTTCTTTGTAAATAACTCTTCTTTCTCTCCTCATTCTTGTAAATAATTTATCCTCAAAAACTAAAACATAAAAAATTTAAAAAACCCAAAAACCCTAAAAAAAAAAGATAAAAAAATCTAAAAAAATCCTAAAAAGATAATAATTAAAACACAAAAAAATGATAAAACTCTAAAAATCAAAAAATTGTTTTGTTAAATTATGTAACAAAATAATTCGAATACACCATATCTTAACCCTTTTTGCTTTCCAAAAATCTAGTTTCGAGTTAATTTATATGCGAATTTTAGTTATTCTTTGCTTACTATTCGTTTATTAGTTAAAGTTCGATAGATTTAAGTGTCTGGGGTTAAGATTTAAAGAATTTTTTATGTCTTTTCCTTATAATAGGGAACTTGTTTTTCACCACCACTTCTAATTTTATAAATAGAACCTCGTTTTTTTATGTTAGAAAATAACATCCATGGATTTCAATTATTTCAACTTCATGCTTTTAGAAACATTGGAACGTTCATTTTAAAAAGGTTGCTCTCAAAACTTTTTGATTAAAAGCTAGTTTTATTTTTGAAAAACTAAACCCACTTCCATTTTTTTCGTGTCTTAATTGACATGTATTCCCCCCTATCCCTTAAAAGATTCTATGTCAATGGGAATAAGATTTCGTTCCGTAAACATAGGCACCCAATAATTTAAAAAGATTATATATGGAGTAAGAGGATAAAATTCATTACTCCTACAAATATACATTGGGTTAATTTTATCCTTATGAAGAAAGAAAAAAATTTTTTTATTATGTGTTAGGAAAATAAGATTTCGTTTTCCTAACTATCCAAAAAGAAAAAAATTGGAGGTTCGAGAAAAAATTACCTCGCCTCAATATTCAAGCCTTCTTCATAAACCACCAAACCACTTATCTCATTTCAATGATTCTAGAATTAATTTAAATTTTTTTGAGAGCATAACTTTTAAATTGCATTATTTTCTTTAACTTCTTTTAAGCAAAGGTTTTTTATATAAATCCAATCCATCTTTGTTAAGCTAACAAAAATAATTTTTTTGCTTTCTATTTTATTTTTTTTCTAGAAGTCTTTTTGAAACTCTTCCTCTATTCATAACATTTCATAAATTAGGATTTAATTCTTTAACCCCGGATGTTTATTTTGATCTTCCTTTTAATTAAGTCAAGCGGTAGCTAAACTTAGGATTTCTTTTATTCCTTATAAGTTCATCTCCAACTTTTGCTCTGGAATAGCAAAAGCTTAACTATGGGGGTATTTGATGAATTGTAAATATACCTATTTTTGTGTACATTAAATTAGTTATTTTCGTTTATTTTTGTCATTTTTACTTATTTTTATTCAATAAAATGCTCTTATTTTTGTAAATATTATACTAACTTGTTTTATTTTATTTTTCAGGAAAAAAATGAAAAACTACCAAAAATTGACATGTCAAGCCCGTGACATATGGGTCACGCCCGTGACCAGGGCGTGACACGTCAAAAACCGTGAAATCGGAAAATTTCTGAAGTAAAAGCTCGACACGCCCGTCGACACGCCCGTGTCACCCGACACGGGGCGTGACCCAAGCCCGTGTTCACTCCACTCGACGAATTCATCTCGACGATCGTCGAGTGTCGACACCAACAGTCACGCCTAGAGTCACGCCCGTGACCTAGGGCGTGACATCAATTTCCGCTCGACGATTTTCAACTCGACACTTTCAGCTCGACATTCGTCGAGTGTCGACACCTGCCGACACGCCCAGAGTCACGCCCGTGACCTGGGGCGTGACCTTTCCAGCTAGCCCGACAAGACCTGCCCGAAGACTTTCGGCGCGCACCGCGCCCAGATCCACCTGCCTGTCACGCCCCCTGTCACGCCCGTGACCAAGGGCGTGACCACTGCGAGACCGCCACGTGTCCAGCCCGAAGTCAACTTTCCCGTCAAATCGCCGGCCGCCTTCCAAATAGTACTGTCACGCCCCCTGTCACGCCCGTGACCAAGGGCGTGACCCATGCAAATTTTTTCTATAAATTCAGAGGTTCTGCTCTGAATTCCTGTTCCACTTTTTGGATCCATTTTGTAAGGGGAGGTGCTGCTCGGATGAGTTCCAAATGTGTTGTAAGGGATATTTTCTCCCTCTTTCTCTTTTTTTTTAGCTTTGTAATAACCTTTTTTATTAATGCAATTGTAGTTTTTTTTTCCATTACAACCCTTGGACTTCATCTATGTTTCATCTCTCATGCAATATTATTTTTTTTGTTTTTGTTTTAACTTAGTTTTTGTTCTCTTTAAGAAGAGTGTGTGTGTGTATGAGTTTAAATTAGTTTTATTGCTTTCATAATCTTCATAGTTTAGCTTTTCCGTTCATATAATGTTCATCCTTATGAGTTTATAAAAACGTTTTAAAAGTGATTTTTTCTCCTTTTCGCTAGTTTTGTTCGTTTTTATTCGTAAAACTTTTTACTCTTTTTAATTTTATTATCACTTTTCTAGCATTTTTATAAAATTATAAGAATGAAAATATAGCCGTTTTAATTTTTCGCGCACTTAGTTTTTCATAAACTTTTTCCTTATTTAATTTTTTCGCTCTCTTTTTATGCATTTCTACCGCATTTTAGCGGTAGAAATGTATCCGTTTTAATTTTCCGATCACTTGTATTTTGCGTTTATTTGCAATCTCTTTTGCTCCGTTTATTTTTATTTTAGCTTTTTATGCATTTCTACCGCATTCTAGCGGTAGAAATGCAGTTGTTTTAATTCTTCGGTAACTTAGTTTTTCTTAATTTTTTCGCTTGTGTGTGTGTGCGCATTTATTTCCGCCTACTCGTTAAGAGTTAAATGGCGCTTGCTTATTTTACTTTCTGTAGAGTGCGTGAGTTTGTAATTTTCCTTTTTCCGCCTACTCACTTGAGTTTAATGGCTGGATTTCGTTTCAGTAGAGTGTGTGTGTTTTCATTTATGTCGAGAGAGAGTGTGCGTGCGTTGCATTTATTTTGTCCTACTCGTTTGAGTAGGACCCGTATTTATTTTCTCCTACTCATTTGAGTAGGACTTGCATGCGTGCGTTTTACTGCTTTCTTTCTCCCGCCCACGCATTCGCGCCGGGACTCGCAATTTACTGCTTTCTTCAGTCCTACTCGTTTGGGTAGGACTTGCAATTTTCTGCTTTCTTCAGTCCTACTCGTTTGAGTAGGACTTGCAATTTTCAGCTTTCCTTTACTGCTTTCATTTTACTGCTTTCATTTACTGCTTTCTTTTTCTGCTTTCTTTTCTGCTTTTCCCGCAAGCCGTCCCCATTCCGATGAGTGGCTAACCGTTCTTAGCCCTCGGTATCGAAGAGCATTGGGACAGATAAAATAGCTTAAAATAATTAAAGGTCTTATTTTTCTAATTAATTAAAAGTACTTAAGGTTTGCCCGGGGTTAACGACGCGTAGGACCACATATCGATGTGTGGGCCCTATTTCCGTTTTTCATACGCTCGCCGAGAGGCCGTGCGTATGGACAGATCACCCCTTGGTAAAGAGAGTTCCGCACTAACCCTCGAGAGAGGAGGCGCGCCAACTCTACCGGATTGGGTTCCCCACCCGATAGCGGGGTTCTTAGCGTAATGCGGGCGTTAAGAGGAATCCTTCGTCGGACGAGAGCCCGGTCGAATAGTCTTAGCGTTCAGGTGAGCGATAGCCCTATAGCTAGGTGAGCTCATTTTAGTGGAACCTCCACGGCCAAGTCTCCGCCTTAATTAATTAGAAATTTAGGAGCTCTTTTTATTTAAAGTCTATTTTAGTTCAATTGTTTTCTCGGTGCCATCGAGCTAAGCTCTTCATCGGCACCACCTTATTGCTTTTCCCTTCATGCTTTCATTTTTCTTTCTGCCATTTTCTGCTTTTTATTATATATATAAATATCCCGACAAGTATTATCGGTAAAATAATAGTCCCCTCCAGGGAAGAGTAGAAATAATCGAACCGGACCCGAGAACAATACGACCTCGATATTCCACCCGGAATATCCTGTACTACTCACGATAGGTGCACTTGCCTCCTTTCGTTAAAACTCGATCACAACCTTTTTTATATCCAAAATAAATAAATAAATACGCGCGCCCCGTTTTCTTAAATAAAATCAAATCCGCCTTTTTCTCAAATAAAACCGCCGGGGCGCCGCGCTTCATAAATAATTTTGGAGTTTTAACCATCAGTAACCCTCTCACTCAAGAACCAACCACCTACTCGAGTACCTTTGGCAACTACTCGAGTACTTTTAGCACCTACTAGAGCATCTTAAGTCACGCCCCTGGGTCACGCCCGTGACCCAGGGCATGTAACCCACTTTACTCGAGTACTTTAAAAACTACTCGAGTAACCTCGGCAGCTACTCGAGTAACTTCAGTCACGCCCCTGGGTCACGCCCGTGACCCAGGGCGTGTAACCCACTTTACTCGAGTACTTTGAAAACTACTCGAGTAACCTCGGCAGCTACTCGAGTACCTTCAGTCACGCCCCTGGGTCACCCCCGTGACCCCGGGCGTGTAACCACTTTACTCGAGTACTTTGAAAACTACTCGAGTAACCTCGGCAGCTACTCGAGTACCTTCAGTCACGCCCCTGGGTCACGCCCCTGACCCACGACGTGTAACCCACTTTACTCGACTACTTTGAAAACTACTCGAGTAACCTGCTCTTGACTAACTTCTCCAATCAACAAGTGCCGCCCTTTTTTCTCCACTTTCCTGAACTCATGCCTACCCTCCTGACTCAAAACTCGCACGGGGGCCTAGCGCGAATCGGGACGTTACAAATCCTATAAGCAAAATAAAAGATTTCGTCCCTGAAATCAGGCTAGGGCTATGGGGGAGACAAGAATACAGAGAATAAATATGCCTTTAAACAAAATTACCTGGAGGAAATAATCCCGTTTAGCATTTTTGCATCAAGTCCACCGGCTCCCAGGTAAACTCCTCCTTCCCATGATTGGACCATTGTACCTTCACCAAGGAAACACTTTTTCGGCGTAATGTTCTTGTCTCGTTGTCAACAATCTGTACCGGCTCTAGTCGTACAGACCTATCCGACGCCACTGCACCATCAGTAGTGGGAATATATTGATCGGGCCGCAACAGCGCCTTTTGAAGCGACGATACATGGAACACATCGTGGATATTCTCTAGTTCTGGTGGTAAATCCAACTGATAGGCCAATGGGCCAATCCTTTCCAGTATAGAATAAGACCCAACATACCTTGGGCTGAGCTTTTTCACTCCACGGACCCGCGACACTCCATGCATCGGCCGAATCTTGAGGAACACTTTATCACCCACTTGGAACTCCACCATCCGGTGCTTTGCATTGTAATACTTCGCCTGCCGACTTTGAGCCTCCAACATGCGATCCCGTATCAATCTGACCGCCGCATCAGTATCATCTATATATTCATTTCCCAATGTCTTCAGATCTTCATCCTGCACCCAAGACAAGGGAGTCCTTCACCTTCTTCCGTAAAGGGCTTCATGTGGCGCCATGCCGATGCTCGCCTGATGGATATTATTATAGGAGAATTCCACTAGCGGCAAGAGCCTTTCCCATGGCTCTCCTCTGTCCAGCACACATAACCTCAATAAATCTTCTAGTGTTCTAATGGTCCGCTCAGACTGCCCGTCTGTCTGAGGGTGAAACGTTGTGCTAATGGTTAGGCGTGAGCCCAAATATGCATGCACCGCTTTCCACTCCTTGGAAGGAAATCGACCATCCCGATCCGAAATAATTGTCTTAGGTATGCCATGATACCGTACGAACTGCTCCACAAAGAGGCGTACCAAAACGTCCACGTGTGCTTCCTTCTTCATTGGAATGAACCGGGCCACCTTTGTCAGTCGATCAATAGTAACCTAAACTGAATCGTTCCCGGAGCGGGAGCGAGGCAGCCCATGGACGAAGTCGATGGAGATATCCTCAAACTTCCACTCGGTGATGGGCAACGACTGCAACAAACCACCGGGACTATTATATTCGACCTTCACCCTTTGACAAGCTTCGCAATGTGTAATATAGTAACGAA
The DNA here is from genome assembly GCA_039583875.1 of Platanthera guangdongensis. NCBI lineage: Eukaryota > Viridiplantae > Streptophyta > Magnoliopsida > Asparagales > Orchidaceae > Platanthera > Platanthera guangdongensis. Next base: position 94,007,341 of record CM077166.1, read on the forward strand.
CATCCTTCTTCATTCCCGGCCAGCACATGGTCTTTCTTAAGCCGGCATACATCTTGGCTATACCCGGGTGTACAGAATATTGAGAGCAATGTGCCTCTCTCAAAATATCCTCCCGGATTTTGCCGCCCTTGGGAATATAGAGACGACCACAAAAATAAACGAGGTAGTCTTTTAGTGTGTACTCATCGGCGGTCCCATATTCAATTGCCTTGATTGCCAGGGCCAAGGCCGCATCCATTCCTTGCTCCACCCGGATCCAGTCCTGGATATCACAAACTATGCTCATGCTTGCCAAATACTCCGCATACTCTGCCGAAGGAGCCTTGAATACCAAAGTAATATCCATCTCCTCAATCATCCGAGCCAACTTCATACTCATCAACCGATACCCTGGGCTAGAGCCTGGCACTTTTCTACTCAACGTATCGGCTACCGAGTTCACCTTCCCGGGGTGGTAGTTCATGGTGAACTCGTAGTCACATAGAAATTCCAACCACCGCCGTTGTCTCAGGTTCAACTCCTTCTGAGTGTGGACATACTTCAAGTTTTTGTGATCGGAAAAGATCTCGCAGTGGACGCCGTATAGATAGTGCCTCCAAACCTTCAAGGCGAACACCACTGCTCCCAACTCCAAATCGTGAACCGAGTAATTGATTTCATGCTTCTTTAGTTGCCTTGAAGCATATGCAATAACATGCCCGTGCTGCATCAATACCGCTCCCATCCCTTGATATGACGCGTCCGCGTAAACTTGAAATCCTTCCTTCCTAGATGGAAGTGCAAGGATGGGGGCGGAGGTAAGTTTATCCTTCAACTCTTGAAATGCCGCTTCACATTAAGGTGTCCACTCAAATGGGACACCCTACTTCATCAAGGAGGTAAGAGGGAGGGCAATCTTGGAGAATCCTTTTACGAACTTGCGGTAGTACCCGGAAAGTCCAAGAAAACTCCGTACATCGGACGCCGATTTCAAGGGCGACCATTCCTTCACAGCACGCACCTTGACCGGATCCACCGCTAGTCCAGCTCCACTGATTACATGGCTTAAGAAGGCAACCTCTTTGAGCCAAAATTCGCATTTGCTGAACTTGGGAACAAAGTGTGCTCTTTTAATTTCTCCAGAACCAAGGCCAGATGCTCGGTATGCTCCTCCTCCGTCTTTGAGTAGACTAGTATATCGTCAATGAAGACGATGGCGAAGACGTCCAAATAGGTTTTGAATACCTTGTTGAACAGGCTCATGAAAGCCGAAGGGGCAACTCATACAACCCATATCTTGAACTGAAGGCCATCTTCTGGATGTCCTCCTCCTGTATCCTTAACTTATAGTATCCCGAGCGCAAGTCCAGCTTAGAAAAGCAATGCGCTCCCACTAGTTGATCGAACAACTCGTCGATCTGAGGAAGCGGATAAGTGTTCCGCACCATCAGCCGGTTGAGTTCCCGATAGTTTATACACAAGCGCAGGGTTCCATCCTTCTTCTTCACAAACAATACAGGGGCTTCCTAGGGTGACGAACTGGGGCGAATGAACCCTGACTCCACCAATTTTTGCAATTGAACTCTAAACTCCGTGAGTTCCTTCGGGGCCATTCGGTAAGGGGCCTTGGATACAAGCTTGGCACCCGGTACTAGATTAATCTGGAAATCGACTTCTCTATGAGGGGGTAACCCTGGTAGTTTCTCTGGAAACACCTCGGGGAAATCCCGCACTACCCGTACATCCTTTAATTCCAATGCTTCTTCCTTCAACTCGAACCAGATCATGAATACCTCGTCCCCCTTCATATGAGCTTTTACAACCTGAACGGAAGATAACATCATGCGAGGCGCGAAGCCAATACCTTGGAAAATGACGTCAGAGTCTCCATGTCTCAAATAGATCCGCTTCTCCGCACAGTCAATCCTCGCGAAGTTCCAGTCCAGCCATGCCATGCCCAAAATGATGTCAAACTCCGGCATTCTCAGGACCATGGCGAGTGTATCAAAGGCCTTCCCATCAATAAATAACTCCAACTCGCACTTGGCGGTTGCGGTCATCTCCGAGCCGTCCAGAAGGCGTACACGTCGGGCTATGTCGGTAAAGTACTGTACACCCTCCATGTATTTTATGAAATCCTCGGACACAAAGGAGTGTGAGGTACCAATATCGAACAGTGCATAGGCCGTCTTCCCACCAATAATCACGGTGCCTAAGTACCAACAACCAAAACTTATTGCTATGTGTCTAGTAAGTCTTAATCAATCCAAGTTAGACCATGAAAATATGTTAATTAATTAAATCATACCTGCAATCACATATTGGGGGTTCTGTTCCTGCGCCATGTCAAGTGCGTACACCTGATCCCTAGCAGGGCCGGGGTTACCCCCTCGCGGTCCTCGTCCTTGACCACGTATGTGACCCCGCCCTCGAGGAGCTGCCGGCGGGAGAGCGGGAGGGACGTTTCCAAATAGCTGCGGGCAGAAAAGTCGGATGTGGCCTGGCTGGTTGCATTCGAAGAACACCAGCCCACGACGCCCTTCAGGTTGTTGAAATTGTTGAGGCTGAGGTGGTGGAGGCAGCGCAGGCGGCTGCGAAACCGGATGCTCCACCCTATAGTTCCGGTGGACACACCCTCCACCACTTTGATATCCTCTTCCTCCTCTGAAGTCCCGCCTCCTTCTATTGCTTGGGCTGGCTTCCATCACGTCCTCCGCAGGCCTCTTACTACATCCCAGCTGGTCTGCCTCCAATCTTTTTGCCATATCAATGATCTCCGCCAAGCTACCATCCGCTATAAACAAAAGGGATTGCCTTAGGGGATCTCGCAGACCTTTGTAGAAGCGCTTGGCATAACCTCTGTCATCCAACTCATAAGAACCTGCAAACCTTGCGAGATGCTGGAATTCCCGCTGGTATTTTGTAACCGACTTTGATCCCTGCTTTAGTAGAAGAAACCTCTGCTCAAGCTCATCTCAGGCCGATGTAGGGATAAACTGCTCCAAGAAAACACCCAAGATTTCACTCCAACTTATCTCTGTGTAGACCCGGCCTTGGAAGGTAGAGCCCATGAGGGACTTCCACCACCTCTTAGCATGTAAGTCCGAGACGGACACTGCTAATGTCACTGCCATGTTAGCCGGGCAACGAATACCAACCAACAACTCCTTTACCTTGTCTAGCCATTCCTCTGTATGTACGGCTGACTCCGTCCCAAGGTAGGCGGGAGGAGAGAGAGCCCGGAAGGTGCTCAGCCAGTTGTAGCTCGGGGCCTGTTGCTGCACCGGGGGCTGCTGCGCCATAAAAGCATCGAGGATGGCAGTGAGTGTCTGCCCCATCTCAGATTGTTGGAACTGAGTGGGAGTGGGTATGGAGGGCGCAGGAGTGCCTCCCATCTGCTCAACGAGCGCTGGAATCTACACATAAAATGCAAATGTATGGTCAGGTTGGCTAATCTTAGGTTCAAAGTTGGACATACTTAGCGTGAATTACATATGGGCACACCACTGCTTCCGCTAAGTCAGTTTGTCCCCAAACAGACTAATCAAATGGGGGTGGCACCATTGTTGAATGACTTCTTTAGTTGAGGATCATGGCAAACTGATACCATTTGTAAGACCCCCCCCTCCCGGATCCCAAAACACGGCACAAAGGGGGGATCTTATGCCCGGAACAGCCGCCTTGCGGTAGCATTAGCACACGGTCTAACCTGTACCACAAGACGCCTATCCCGCCGGCTCCAACAATATCAATATAACATGCCAACCCAACCAAAATATAAGCAAGAGAAGTCAAATCCACACTAAGTATATGATGTCCAAATCAGGACAACAAAAGAGATGCTAGAACATGCTTCTACATATCAGAGTACAACTATAGAAATTGCCCAAAAAGGGGCTACATCAAAACCTCTCCACACTCACATCTGTGACCGACGGTATCGATGGCACCGTCACCTCAGGCCCTGTCGTCCTGGCCTGGCTGTCCTGCTGCGTAGTCCGCGGCTGCTCTACCTGCGGCGTGACCTCCTAAAAGGAAGACGTAGCAACCGTTAGTCGAAACGACTAAGTGGCTTCACATCCGCTCCCCCGGCGACTCCTCGGCACCGGGCGAAGAGAAGGAATAAGGGTAATATATAAATTCAAGTAAAAGAAGTACAAGCAGGTGGCAATAGTGTAAGAGTAACAGTATCATAATCTAGCAGTTATATAAGAGCTATAGTAAACTAACAAGTATAAGTAACACCAGGAAAGTAACTTAACTTATAAGAATACCCATACAAACTTATAAGTTATGGATCAGGTTAAATAAAGGTAACTCATCGTATAAGAGTGCCCATACAAACTAATACGATGAGGATCTTGTTGTGCAATGTTATGAAATGCTATGTATGATATGCAATAACTCACCCATGATCACACACATGCAATTGCTATGTCGACACAGACGGTAGTTCCCACTTTTCGAGTAGGTAGCTAACCTCTCAGGCATCAGCCGCTGTGGCTAGGCGGTGATAGTAGAACGGGCACTTCTACTACTAGGCGAGTATCCACACTACTTCACCTAGGCCTCCGTATGCCTTAACGCTAAGAACACAACAGCGGAGCACATGCGTACTATGGCCCAGCGGGGTCTTGGGTAGATGTGCACCAAGAACACAGCCCGAACTGGCCTTGTGTGACCCGGAAGAGGCCTCGAAAGTGAGCACGAGGACACAGCCCAACAGTTCACTTGGCACGGAAGGGGCCCCGGGACATGAACACCGAGGACACAACACAACCACCCAAAGTCTAACTGTCAACTCCCGTCGGTGTGACGATCGGCGAGCCCGTAGACCTGCCACACTATCCTTAACCTAGGATTACGACACCGCATGTCTACTCACACGGCATGCAAAAGCCTCCTCGCCATAATATGGAAGGGGCCTCGGAAATAAGCACGAGGACACAGCCCAACCATCCATCCATACCTTATCTCAACACAAACCAAACAAGTGACGGTCAACACCGCACTCAAATCCTCTCACAATACTTCCCATAGCGAGACTACACTCTAAGTATTGGACTACTAACCTCATTCCATTAATCAAACACACTCATGGCCATATTTATTCTTCTACGTGACTTTCCAAATGATATCAACTTATTGTAAACATGATGCACATAAAACGATCTAACAATCCTTCCAAATGATTGCAACTTATTATAAACATGATGCGTATATAAAGATCTATCAATCTTTCCAAATGATAACATATTATAAATATGATGCGCATAAATAATAATCTACCAAATTTCTAACAAGTCAATTTGTTCAAGTAAGCTTGCTTCACAATTTGATTATATGAAATCCGATTAACAAACTTCATCGATCACGCAACTAAAATGATTAATCATAAAAGAGTTCATTCAATCCAAGTAACTTGAAATATTAATTCTACTGAATCCGTTCCATATTGTATAAACCCAGAATTTAGGTGCAGAGTAAATCTGGGCAGCAACTTCAACCGGAGATTCCCGAAGCTATAGGAATCTGGTGAAGACGTGTAACCCCTCGATGGAAAGGTCTTTTCAAGGGATTCAACTTTCGTGTTTAGCCGAAAGCCCAGATCTGGCCATATCACACCTACAAATGGCCATGAAGTTCACTGCGCGCAGAATACAGATTCTGCACGCATCTTAAGGCGGAATGAACGACATCGGTTCATCTTCTTCCTCAAGTCGACCCTCTCAAATCTCCTCCAAAAAATTCCTCCAACCTTATTCACCCTCAAGAGTACAATACCCTTCACGAAACCATACCTTATCATCACATAGAAGAAGGGAGTGGTTGAAGAGATCTGAAACCTAGGACACAAGTCCTAGTATGGCCTTTCCTAGAAAACTCCTCCTCTCCATCAAGACTCTCTTGAGTCGATGTCTCGCCTAGGAAACTAACTATACATCTAGCACCAAGGGAGAGGGTAGGAAACTCACATCATTTCCAGCGGTTCCATTTCCGGCCATAGACCTTGTGATTCTTCGCGACGGCATCCTCTCCTTTACGGCGATGGCGGATCTCCTTCCCTAGATCCTCCTCCAGTAAACCCTCCTTCTCCATAGGACTTATTTCAGAAAAATACGGCTGGGAAGAAGATTGAAATAGCTAGGGTTTTTTCCACAGTCCATATATATACCAAGAGCGGAGCGTTACCGGTGGTTACAATGTCCAATAAATTCACCGACACGGCGAAGCGTTACAGACGATTACAATGCCTTTTCAATACTTGACACGACGGAATACGCCCTGGTCACGCCCATGTTCACGCCCGTGACACCGGGAGTGATGCCTATCATCGAACGACATTCGTCGAAGTCAACTAAAATCATCGAACAGAGAACACGTCCAGGTCACGCCCATGGTCATGCCCATGGTCACGCCCGTGACGGGGGGCGTGACACCTAAATCGTCGAACTTAGCCAAAAATCGTCGAACGGAGAATTCGTTGAACTCTCCTAAAATCGTCGACCGGAGAACACGCCTCGGTCACGCCATAGTCACGCCCGTGACATAGGGCGTGTAACCCTCTCACTCGAGAACCAACCACCTACTCGAGTACCTTTAGCAACTACTCGAGTACTTTTAGCACCTACTCGAGTATCTTAAGGCATGCCCCTGGGTCACGCCCATGACCCAGGGAGTGTAACCCAATTTACTCGAGTACTTTGAAAACTACTCGAGTAACCTCGGCAGCTACTCGAGTAACTTCAGTCACGCCCCTGGGTCACGCCCGTGACCCAGGGCGTGTAACCCACTTTACTCGAGTACTTTGAAAACTACTCGAGTAACCTCAGCAGCAACTCGAGTACCTTCAGTCACGCCCCTGGGTCACGCCCGTGACCCAGGGCGTGTAACCCACTTTACTCGAGTACTTTGAAAACTACTTGAGTAACCTCGGCAGCTACTCGAGTACCTTCAGTCACGCCCCTGGGTCACGCCCGTGACCTAGGGCATGTAACCCACTTTACTCGAGTACTTTGAAAACTACTCGAGTAACCTCGGCAGCTACTCGAGTACCTTCAGTCACGCCCCTGGGTCACGCCCGTGACCCAGGGCGTGTAACCCACTTTACTCGAGTACTTTGAAAACTACTCGAGTAACCTACTCTTGACTAACGTCTCCAGTCCACAAGTGCCGCCCTTTGTTTCCTCCACTTTCCTGAACTCAAGCCTGCCCTCCTAACTCAAAACTCGCACGGGGGCCTAGTGCGAATCGGGACGTTACATTAGTTGAGAATTCAGCAACAAAAGGAAGGATAGTCTTGGGCTTCGAGAAACTTTCAACAAGTTTCTTTGTTGCTTCAAGTTCTGCTTCCAGTTCTTTTATGATCTTCTCCTTAAGGTCTAGGTGCTCGAGAGCCTTGTTATATTCTTCAATGGTAGTATTGAAGTTCTCTCTTAGTGAGTCATTCTTAGCTACTTCCTATCTCAAGGTGCTCTCTTCAGCCTTCAGAGACTTTATCTCTTTGGCTTGACTTTTCACGACTTTTCGACATTTGTCGTAAGCCTTGATCAACTCCTTATACTGGGCCATGAGTTCAGACTCATCGTCATAACAGATTTCCTTATGATCATGTTCAAAAACATCAAATTCAGGAAAAGGAGTGTGAGAATTTACCTTCCCAGTGAAATGGGGTTCTTGTTCATCATCAGTCTGAGCCATTAGCCCAAAGTAGGCTTCCTCTTCTTCACTCGACTCAGATGAGTCAGAGTCGCTAAGAGTCTTGCCCTTCTTGTCTATTAGGCTCTTTTCTGTTCTCGTCTTATTACAAGAAGATTTCTTTTCCTCTTTTCTTCCACCCTCCTTCTTCTTGTGGGGGCAGTCAGAAATAACGTGACCTGGCTTATTGCAGCAATAACAAATGATGTCAGTAGAAATATGTTTGTTCTGTTTAGTAGTATACCTGTCATGGCTACTTGTGCCTTTTCTGTGTCGATCACCATCATGATGTAATCTTAGGTAAGAGGCATCCTTGCCTTTCCATTGATTCTTTTTGTTCAAGAATTTCATGAACTGTCTTGAGAGTTGTGAGAACTCTCCTTCAGATAGTTCTGAGCCTGAAGTACTTGGCTCCAAGGTTTCATCTTCACTTACTTCTTGTGCTGGGGCAGGAGAGGCAGCCTTGGACTTCCTTGAGGTGTCTGTCTTGAGAGCTACAGACTTCCCCTTAGACGAGGAACTATTTTTCTCTTCTTCAGCTTTTCTTGAATTAATTTGTAGCTCATATGACATAAGATTTTAGAAGAGATTTTGCGGGTCCGTCTCAGCTAGCTTTCCAAATTCCCGAATGACACAAACCTTTTTATCTCATTCCTTAGTTAGGGATCTCAAGAACTTATCATTCAGTTCTCCGTTGGGGAAGACTCGGCCATATATTCTTAGGCCGTTGACTATCTTGAAGAAGTTTTCAAACATATCTGCAATTGTATCCTTGGGTCCTTGTCGGAAGGCTTCATATTTTTGATTTAGAAGGGATCTTCTGTCATCCCTAACTTCTTATGTGCCTTCCATCAAAGTGACGAGGGACTGCCATATTTTCTTAGCGGACTGGCAGTGGATCAGGTTCTGCAGCAACGAGTCATCAACTGAACTTGCAAAAATATTTTTTGCCTTCTTGTCTAAAGAGACAAGTGCAATCTCATCTTTGTCCAGATCCATCAACTTCTTGGGAACCTTCTTTGTTGGATCTATTGTGGAGACAGTCATAGGAATGTAAGGATCGTCTTAAAAAATCATGAGGATCCTTGGATCCACAGCTTCCATGAAAAATCTAATCCTCTCTTTCCACATGGGAAAGTTGTTCTTTGTACACAAGGGAAACTTAGCAAAACCTTTGGCCTTGTCCATGCTTGAATAACTCAGTAGACAACTTAGGTCAGATCAAATCAAGGTGTTAACCTTTTAATGATCAACCTGGCCCTGATACCCATTGAAAGTGTTCAGTTGTCTACCTAAATCACCTAGAGGGGCGTTAATAGGTGAGTTGTGTGTCTTTTTGTGGAATAAAAATTAGCGATCTATGCACAGAAAATAATCAAGCAATCACAGAGGACACAGAGATTTATAGTGGTTCCCCAACCTTGGGTACATTCACTTTCCACTCACCGATCTAGCAAAGCACTAGACTCGGCTACTCCACTATCTCGGATTGATAACAATCATACGCCTCGAAACAAAGTTCCTACAACTCAATCCACAACACGGATCTACACTCGAAAGATGAAAACTTCCTACAACTCGAAGAACAAATCTCCTACACTCGGAGAGTAATCTCCTATAAGAATAAATTGAGAATATGAAATACAAATAATAAAATTTCTCAGGTCTGGAGATTTCCGCCAAGGTCTTCTTCCTTTGAACTTTGCAGCACAGTCAGAATAATTTGAAGAAGATACTCGGCTTGATACTGATCTGAAACTTCTTGACTCACATGATCTGAGAGATGATGAAGAGTTGAAGAACAATCTTGATCTGCAAGTCGACTGATCTGAATCTTCTTGAACGAAAGCCCTATGCGATTTGTACGATGAGGATCGGTGGCGGCTTCCGTTTAGGAAGGAGAAAAGTGAATTCAGAATTTCTTAAAATGTTTCTTTTCAACGCTTGTTTTTTGGGTTAGTTGAGATGACAAGACTTTATATAAGATCTCCTTAACGGTCATAATTAACATTAATGACGTCCACATGAACCAATCACGTCAATTCATTTGAAAGTCCCATTAGATTAGGACTTAGCGAATTTTTCTAAAAATTATCTGCATTACTCGAGTGAAATAAGAGTTACTCGAGTACTACTTCAGGTTCTTGAGAAGACAATAACAGACTACTCGAGTAGAAGTCCTTCAGAAAATCCAGAACAAAATTCATCATCACTCGAGTAGAAAATGGTTACTCGAGTGTTAGAAGTATTACTCGAGAGATAGAGATGAACTACTCGAGAAAAAGACTTAGAGAAAATTCTGGGAGTTTAAAGCGGATCACTCGACTACTGGATCTAGACTGCTAAAGAAGTAAGCATACTACTCATGTACATAAATTTTACTACTCGAGTGAGTTAAATACAACTCGAGAACTTTGATTCTGTCACTCGAGACAAAGAGCTTATCTACTGGAGTGGTGAACATGACTACTCGAGTATAAGACTTAGAAAAATTCTGAGATAGAAAATCTGTTAACTCGAGAATAAGAAGGGGTCTACTCGAGTAATGAAACTGGCCACTAGAGAACTATGTTCAGACTTCTCGTGAACCATTCCCTTAATCGAAAGTCAGACTTAACTTACTCAAGTACTATCAGAAAATCTACTCGAGTGCATAAGTTCTTCTCGTGTAAAATACTTTGAATAAAATTGTTTCCTGAAAATTTTCCTTTCTTCTATGGAATCAGCAACATGTCTTTCTCCAACACCATGGGTCAACACAATGGATCACACAATGGGGATTACATTGTATAGTCTGATGTTTGGTGACCCATTGTAGACTGACATTGGTCTACACTTGGCAGTTTAGTCTTGCAAACACATAACTCAAACAATACATCAAATACAACTTAATTCATCTTAGTTCAAGGTTGACTTCACCAAATCTAGATTATTGTGGATATAATACCCAACAACAACAAGGACCCAACAATAGCCCTATATGTTTTCTGATCCACTGTCTTTCCCTGTTCATCAGAAATAATCACAGCATTGGAAGCCATGGGTGTTTTCATAGATGAGGCATTAGACATCCCAAATCTCTTAATTAGCTCCTTAGCATATTTAGATTGGGATATGAAAATGACATCAGAGGATTGCTTCACTTGAACACCAAGGAAGTGGGAAAGCTCACCCATGAGACTCATTTTAAACAAGGAATGCATCAGATAAGAAAACCTTTTTCATAGTTTGGAATCAGTAGAGCCAAAAATGATGTCATCTACATATATTTGTGCTATCAAAATTTTATTTTTATGATGCTTAATAGACAAAGTCCTATCTACAATGCACCTAGTGAACTTTGCTCAAAGTGAAACCTAGCTAGGGTTTCGTACCAATCTCTTGGAGCTTGATTTAAACTATAGAGAGCTTTATGCAACTTAAAAACAAAAGAGGGATGAGTTGGAGAGATAAAACCTGTTGGAGCATGCATTCCACGCTTCCTGGTTTGCTAATAACAAATATTATTTGTATTTGATATTTGGATGTTATTGGTGTGCAGGTAACACAGGTTAATATCTTATATCTTTTTGATGATGAATTAGATCAGCATTGAGCTCAGGAGATATCGTCAGGCAATAGTGGGTATCGCCAACCGGCGATAGCGCCACTCGACACTCGACGCATTTCCGCTCGACGCTCGACGAAGTTGTGGCTTGGAGATATCGCCAGGCGAAAGTGGGTATCGCCATAGGCGATAGCACAACTCGACGCATTTCCACTCGACTCTCGACGAAATCGTGGCTACCGTTATTTCGCTATCGTCAGATGGCGATATCCGGTATCGCGCGGCGATAGTGCACGGTTCGGCACTCAACGTTTGTGCCATGTGAAAATGAGGAGTTCGTGGGACACGTGGCAGCGGTTACTGCTATCGCCAGATGGCGATACCCAGTATTGCCCGGTGATAGCACCAGAATATAAAAGCCTCTCATTTTTTGAGAAAGTTATGAATTTCATTACCTGGAGTGCACTTACCTTCAAATACGATCCAGAGAGCTCCAGAACTTAGAGATACTCCATACTCTTAAGAAGGCCAAATAGCATGGAAGATTGACGGCACGTGCAAAGTATTCAAAGCATCTCTTGCAAGGATTCATCGACATCTTCAGCACTTTGTTTGAAGGGAGCGTCTAGCCTAAAGTGCTAAATTTGTTTTTAGTTATTTTTCATTTATTTTCTCATTGTAATCGGAAGGGAAATTTCCGCCTTGTTCGTGGCGTCTAGGTCCTTGTGTGGCTTAGGGGAAAATCGCCGCCTTGTGAGTGGCGTCCAAGTCCTTGTGTGGCTTAGGGAGAAGTCGTTGCCTTGTGTGGAGTGTCTAGATTGGGGTTAGATCTAGGGGGAAGCTAGTAGCAAGATCTAGGGAGAGATACGCTTTAGTCTGCCGGTTCTTGGTAGAAGAACCGGCGAATACACTAGAAAATTATTTATTTCATGAGCCTTTGTCTCTAGCTCCATAGAGACACTTTGTATGCAATTTAACTCTTTTGAAATATATCATTATTGTTTCTAGCTAGTATTCGTTTGCACTCTTCTATTATTTTGTTGTTATTCATTTATAAAGGTATTAGTAGACCTCCCTTATTCACGGGCACTGACTACAACTATTAGAAAGCTCGAATGTGATGTTTTCTAATAACACTAGATATTGATGTTTGGGGCATGGTAGAAACATGCTACACTACCCCTATTACTGTTGTAGGAAGTGTCTCTATGGAGAAACCCAATGACAAATGGGATGAAGCTGATAAGCTTTGATGTAAAAATAACGCTAAGGCAATGAACGCATTATTTTGTGTGTTATATAGGACTGAATTTAACCGTGTTTGTGCATGTGATACTACATATGATATTTGAAATCTTCTTGAAGTTACTCATGAAGAAACATCGCATGTAAAGGACTCGAAGCTTTTCCAGCTAGAATCGGAGTTTGAGAAGTTCAAAATGGAGGTTGATGAAGATATAGACTCCATGTACACGAGGTTTAGCAAGATAGTAAATGACTCGAGGATTCTAGGGAAGAATTTCTCAAATGGAGATTTGATGAGGAAAATACTTAGATCTCTTCCCCCAAAGTTTAATCCTAAAGTGACTGCCATCTCGGAGTCACACGATCTAAAGTCTCTCCAAATTGAGAATCTCATAGGAAACTTGAAAACTCATGAAGTGGAGTTGAGGATTTAACAACAAGAGTATAGCTTGGAGTCAAGAAAGAAAGCTTTGGCGTTGAAGTCCAAGAAGGAGAAGGAAAGCGAGTTTGATGAAAGAAATGATGAAGATGAAGAGAGTTTGTTTGTAAAGAAATTCAGGAGATTTATGAGAAATCCTAAAAGAAGAAATTCTTTCAAGAGATTTTTCCAGAAGAAAGAATATGGGAATAGTAAAGGAAAATCCCAAGCTGAAGAAGAGGATGATGAAGATAGACCACCACCTGAATTCTATCATTGCAGGAAGATTGGTCACAAAAAGAGCAAGTGCCCAAAGTAATTGAAAGAGCTGAAGGAGAAGCAGCACGGAAAGAAAGATAAGAAGAAGGTTCTAAAGGCTGAAACATGGGATGAAGCCACTTCTGAGGAGTCGAGCAGTTCAGGATCAGAAACTAAAGAGGAGGCCAACATGTTCTTGATGGGAAAGAGCGCTTCATCTTATGATGAAGGAAGCAGTGTCCAGAACGACACTGACGTAACTCCTGAAACTTATGATGATTTATTTTCAGAATTTTTAAGTACTTGCTAGTATTTAGATAAAAAACTGCATGAAATTAAGTTGATCAAATCTGAAAATAAAGTTTTAGTTAAAGAAAATAAAAAAACTAAAAAATGAAGTCAAAATTCTTGGAAAAGAGAAAGCATCTTGTCAAGAGGATTGTCCATCTTTGACAAAGATAGTGGAACTTGAGAAGGATCTCTCTAAGACTCAGACTCGGGTTGAGACTCTTACAAAAGAGAAAGAGGCCTTAGAGAGATCTTTAAAATTCTCTCAATCTCAAGTGGCAGGCAGCAGGAAGTCCTTCGCTAATCGTTGCAGCACCATAGTTGCCAAAAATAATGTATTAAGGGGACAAGTCCGAAATTTAGAAATGGCCACTAACAAATTTAGAGTGGGCCAAAAATCTCTAAATATGATTTTGGGAAACCAGTACTATGGTTCTGGAAAATTCGGACTTGGATACTCTCCTAAATGCTCTCGCCCGGCGACATCCACTGTCGCCGGCGATAAGAAAAATTCCAGGAAATTTACTTTCCAGATTAAAAAACAATCAATCTCATGTCCCTGTATCTTCCTGTAAAGGGTCAAAATCTATTTTAAAAAACCTGTCGACTTCTTTCATCAAGTGTGCCAAATGTTATAAGTTTGGTCACACAACACATTGTTGTAAGAAGACGGGATACTGCTTAGTCAAACAAATCTGGGTGCCTAAGGCTTCCACCTATTCTATGGGAGGAACCACTTGGGTAGCCGGATCTTTACTCTCATCCTCTTTCTAGGTGTGTTGGCAGGCTAAGGACAAAGAAGACGTGTGGTACTTGGACTCATGGCGTTCCAAGCACATGACGGGCAATAAATCAATGTTCCTTAGCCTGGAGATGAAGAAAGGAGGAGTAGTTACTTTTGGAGACAACGAAAAGGGGAAAATCATCGGCATTGGAGTAGTAGGTAACAAATCATTTTCTATCTCAAATGTTTTATATGTTAAAGGTTAGAAGCACAATTTAATTTCAATAAGTCAACTATGTGATATTGGCTTAAATGTCTTGTTTGATTCATCTTCAAACCTATGCAAAATTATTAACTCTAAAACAAATGATATTGTTATTACTGCTCCTAGATTTCAAAATGTCTACATGATTAGATTTAATGATTTATCACATTATTAGTTAAAATGTTTTATTTCTAAAAATGAGGAATTAGATTTGTTGCATAGACGTCTTGGACATTCTAGTTCAAAACTTATCATAAAATTGTCTCAAAATAAACTTATTAAAGGTTTACCTTCTTTGCATGGAAATTTATCATCTTTATGTTCACCATGTCAAAAAGCAAAATTTACAAAGTCTTCTTTTAAAAGCAAAAATATCGTTTCCACCACTAGGCCTTTAGAATTAATACATATGGATTTGTTTGGTCCTGTTAATACACTAAGCTTAGGAGGTAGAAAGTATACTTTTGTTTTGATTGATGATTTCTCTCATTTTAGTTGGACAATTTTCTTATCGTCTAAATCTGATGCATTTTTAGAATTTTCCAAATTATGTTTACGTGTTCAAAATGAAATAGAATTAAAAATAAAATGCATTCGTTCAGATCATGGAAGTGAATTTGATAATGAGAAATTTGTTTCTTTTTGCAATGATTTAGGAATTAAATCTAAATTTTTTACTCCTCGTACACCGCAACAAAATGGTGTGGTGGAAAGGAAAAATAGAACTTTGCAAGAACAAGCTCGCACTATGCTATCTGAATACAAATTACCTCGATCATTTTGAGCAGAAGCTGTTAGTACTTCTTGTTATGTTATTAATCGTGTTATGCTTCGACCCATCTAAAAATTAACACCTTATGAGTTATATTTTCAAAAGAAACCAAATGTGTCTTATTTTAAAGCTTTTGGATGTAAATGTTTTGTTTTGAACACTAAAGATAATTTTGGCAAATTTGATGAGAAGTGTGATGCAGGCATTTTTATTGGTTATTCTTCTACAAGTAAAGCTTATAGGATTTACAATAAGAGGACTAAAGTAGTTGAAGAATCAATACATGTTAAATTTGATGAGTTTTCTCCTTGTGTAGAAGCTAATAATACAGGTAAACATGAAGAGCCTTCTCCTCTACAAAGGGTGGATGACGATGAAAACCTTAGAGACAAAGATGAAGAAAAAGGAGTCGAACAAGAAGAAGAAGAAGAAGAGCAAGGATATGTGCCTCCAAGTGAACTAAGATTTTCAAAAGATCATTCCCAAGATTTGGTTATTGGAGAACCATCAAGAGGTGTAAGTACTCGTTCATCCGTACGAGAATTATTTTCAAATATGTGCTTTATTTCTGATATAGAACCTAAAAGTGTTGAAGCTGCTTTAAATGATAATTCTTGGTTTTTAGCTATGAATGACGAGCTTAATCAATTTGAACGTAATAAAGTTTGGAAGTTAGTAGAAAGACCGTCAAATCATCCTGTTGTAGGGGTTTAATGGATTTTTAAAAATAAACTTGATAGTGAATCTAGGGTCACTAGGAACAAAGCTAGACTCGTAGCAAAAGGTTATTCACAAATAGAAGTAATAGATTTTGATGAAACTTTTGCACCCGTAGCATGTTTAGAAGCAGTTAGAATATTTCTTGCATTTGCTAGTTTTAAGAAGTTTAAATTATTTCAAATGGATGTTAAGACTGCTTTTCTTAACGGGTATATTAAGGAGGAGGTTTATGTAGAACAACCTCCAGGCTTTGTTGATGTTAGATTTCCTGATCATGTTTATAAATTAGAAAAAGCCTTGTATGGTTTGAAACAAGCACCCCGAGCATGGTATGATAGATTGACTATTTATTTATTAAAAAATAATTATAAAATGGGCAGTGCTGATCGTACTTTATTTGTTAAACATATCCATGATGATCTTATCATTTTACAAATATATGTTGATGATATTATTTTTGGATCCACAAATGAAAAATTATGTGATAGTGTTATTGAAATTATGAAGAATGAATTTGAAATGAGCATGGTAGGCAAACTCACTTATTTTCTTGGTTTTCAAATCACTCAGAAGCATGATGGAATTTTTATTTGCCAATCTAAATATATTCATGATGTTTTAAAAAGATTTGGGTTTGAAAATCTAAAACAAGAAAATACCCCCATGAGTGTCTCATTAAAGTTAGGAAAAGATGAAAGTGGAATATCCATAGATCAAACACTTTATAGAGGAATGATAGGATCACTATTATATTTGACTACCTCTAGGCCTGATATTATGTTGCTGTATGTTTATGTGCTAGATTTCAAGCTAATCCCAAAGAGTCTCATTTCAAAGCAATTAAACACATTTTTAGATATCTTATTGGCACATCTAAATTAGGATTATGGTATCCACATAACGATACATTTATATTACATGGCTTTTCTAATTCAGATTATGCTGGATGTTCATTAGATCGTAAAAGCACCAGTGGCACCTGTAATTTTCTTGGCCCTTCACTTTTCTCTTGGTCAAGTAGAAAACAAAATTTTGTTGCCTTATCTACCACTGAGGCCGAGTACATAGCACTAGGCAGTTGTTGTGCCCAATCTTTATCGATGAATCAAACATTAGAAGATTTTGGAATAGTTCATGAAACCATTGAATTAAAATGTGATAATAAAAGTGCAATTGACTTAACGTATAATCCAGTTCATCATTCTAGATCCAAACACATTGATGTACGTCACCACTTCATAAGAGATCACATAAAACAAAATACGATCAAAGTTAATTTTATAAGCACTGATTCACAGCTTGCAGATATTTTCACTAAACCACTTACAGATACCCGTTTTTCATTTTTATGATTAGAACTAGGAATTCTAGACTTGCCAAATTAATAAATTACCATCGCAAGCCTCACAGAAAATTAACATAATTACATTGTTAACATCATGAACATTAAACCAAAATAACCATTACATGAATCATAAGTGGAAACACCACAATTTAAACATTCCATATCAAGTCTTACATTCTTCCAGAAGAAATACCACATATCATTACAGAATAGATAATATTACAGCATGAAATCAAAATCTAAGGCAATTCAAGAAAGTTCACTTTCATCAGCGATAGTGATTGTCGCCCGGCGATAGTGGCAAAATGTCCAGCAATCTAGAAATCTTCAAAAATTTCTGCTGTCACATCCACTGGTCTCTCCTTGATCATCTGCCGAAATGTACTTGCTGCTTCGCGTCCGACGTGCCCGGCGGGTCGATGTACGGGGCGGCTCCATGACCAGATCTTCCCATTCTACTGCTTCGGCTGTAGTGTGCTTCAACTTCAAAATTTTTGTCAGAAATTTAAAAAATTTCTGAATTCCCAAAAAGGTCTTCTTCACATCCCTCTTATGTTCTTCGAACGACTCTCGCAAGTCGTCTAACCCTTCTCGCAACGATCCACCTCTAGGAATTGGCAGGTTTCGTATAGTGGACACCGGTTCACTCCTCCTTTATGACCCTCCTCGTGTTGATCGGCAGACGGAAGATGTTCCACTCGTCGAATATATCATTGGAATACAATCATTGAAGTACAATTAGGGTGTTCAACTTCTTCCAATTAGGACTTTTCAATCTAAATGAGTATCGTACTATCTAGAGGACAAAATCTGCCACGTCAAACGGCTCTCGCTCCAAAATCATAAACGTCACATAACTATGTTAAGCCGTTATTTTACGTGTATCTCCGGATTTCAATAGGACGGTATGCCTTAGTATTTCTTGCACTAGCAGTGCATCCTCCGTCAGGGTGGCCATTGATTGGATTAGAGTTTTGATGGAATTTCCATGCAAAATCATATTCAATAATATCCAATCCCTCTCCTTCCGATAGTTCTCTACGACGTCTAGATTGGTGTCATGCTCTATTAGTCCAAATTCATCTCTCAAGTCATAGTGTGTTATTTCTACCATCTGTCCTTGAATTTTCGATCGAACTCTATCATTCAGTTCCGTGAAATGCAGATCTTTGAGATAATTGTAAAATTCTCGGATGAGTACGAAGGAGAATATGTCTGGAATAATAATTGACATTATTCCAGCCATTGCTAACAAGTAATGAATATGTGCATGCGTGGCCGGGTCAAATTCAATCACCCGTCTGATTCCTATATTAGCGTTCTCTATTCCAGGAAATGTTTGATATGATGTGTATGAGTCACTCCCTGTGCTTCTTCGTGCTTTGAAACTGGAAGCCATTTCTGTATATAAATTTTTTTTTAGTAACAGAAAACTTTTTTGGCTATCACCATCCGGCGATACCCATTGTCACCGGGCGATAGCGAAAATTCATTATTCTCCATTTCCGACTTCAGATATGGTTTCCTCCTTCCTCCAACATACCAGATCTGCAAGTTAGGGTTCTTAAATCATTTTGCACACCTTAAATTCACGAAATTATCCACATAATTTCTCTAATATAAGCTTAGTTTCTTAAGCTCCAAAAACTAAATTTTACCACTTTCAAACCTGGAAATTTCTCATCTAAACTCACATGTTACACTATCTTAACAATTAGATCCATAAAAAACCACAAAATTAAAGCAAAAATCCAAGTTTTCATACCTAGGTTTAGTGTTTTGCCGACTTCTCCTCCGCGTTTCACCCTCAGTATTCAGGAAAACTGGTTCAGTTTGATGCTTTTGACTGAATGTGCCGGTTTTAAACAATTTACCACTACCTCCGATCGGCGATACCCGGTATCGCCCGGCGATAGTGCCTTTTTCTTGATTCTTCAAATTGTCTTTCTGACTCAGTTTAAGGCCAGGTGTAATGTTTTTTTTTGAGTTTTATACTAACTTGGTTCTCCAGTTCCCATTCTTATATCCATTCTACATATTTCAGTACTAGTGTTCTTAAACTCGTGAACTTGTTTTCGCATGCCTCTAAGTATGAGAAATATTTTAGTTATGATAATGTTATTTCACTCACGGTTGTGCAAATCTTCGTATGTCTCCATCTTACAAAATGTGAATTGCAAATGTTTTAACCATAACCACTTATGCTGCATGCTTTCAGCGTCTGCTTTATCCGAGGTTAGTACAGTGCACCATAACATTAAATTATTCTATATGCTCTCACAAGTGAATTCGGACTCCTTTGTTCAGCTAAAGAAAAAATATATATGAGTACAAAAGTGTATCATCCCAAAAGTACAAACATTTGGTGATAGTTTCACACAACAAAAAAAACACTCAAATAATAAAGGGCTGACAAGGAACCTCCACCAAGCACTACTTACCCTCCTGATCAGTCTTCATGAGCATTGTGAGGTTGAGCACCTTGGCAAGAATTATAAAATGTCTTGTGCGAATTTTACATGAATAATTTCTTTCTTATGTGTGCTGACCTCTTGGGTACAAGTATAGCTCCGCATGTCTACCACCATGTTATGTTTTTTTTAACATTTGCATTTTTCATGTTTTTTTGTGAGACTAAGCATACGTTTTGCCACACCATCTCACATGTACACAACATTATCCTCTCTAAACGTTCTTCTTATGAGAATTGGACTGAGAACTGTTTCACCAACACCTTTTCACTAGTGTATGTGTTTGTGATATAGTTTGTTGACAGTTGCCACAGTTACTGTTTACTCATTTTATTTCTACTACATTGCTCACCTATCCTCTCTGAGTCTCTCTTTTTATGTTTTGTCCTTCTTTTCGCTTCCGTCGTACTCTTCGATCTCTTTTGATAATACCAAAGGGGGAGAAACTTTACACAAGCAATCATTCACCGTAGTCTGTTCTTATATCTTTGTGCACACTTGGAAGGACCATTATTTGTTTGAATTATTTGTAAAAATTTTTATTCAACTACATGAATTTTAATATGCTCCCATTTAGGGGGAGATCACATGTAGGGGGAGTGTTTCATCCAAGAGCAATTGTGTACATACACTTGTTTTGTCTTGATACACAAATATGGTGGACCTTTTTAACATTCATGATTTCTTTCTTAATGGATTTTTTATTATCAAAAGGGGGAGATTGTTGGAGCATGCATTCCACGCTTCCTGGTTTGTTAATAACAAATCTTGTTTGTATTTGATATTTGGAAGTTATTGGTGTGTAGGTAACACAGGTTAATATCTTATATCTTTTTGATGATGAATCAGATCAGAATTGAGCTCGAGAGATATCGCCAAGCGATAGTGGGTATCGCCAACAGGCGATAGCGCCACTCGACACTCGACGCATTTCGACTCGACGCTCGATGAAGTCGTGGCTTGGAGATATCGCCAGACGATAGTGGGTATCGCCACAGGCGATAGCGCCACTCGACGCATTTCCGCTCGACGCTTGACGAAATCGTGGCTACCGTTATTTCGCTATCACCAGATGGCGATATCCGGTATCACGCGGTGATAGTGCATGATTCGGTGCTCAACGTTTGTGCGATGCGAAAATGAGTAGTTCGTGGGACACGTGGCATCTAGATCTTTGTGTAGCTTAGGGGAAAATCGCCGCCTTGTGAGTGGCATCCAAGTCCTTGTGTAGCTTAGGGAGAAATCGTTGCTTGTGTGTAGCGACTAGATCGGGGTTAGATCTAGGGGAGGCTAGTAGCAAGATATTGGGAGAGTTATGCTTTAGCCTGCCGATTCTTGGTAGAAGAACTAGCGAATACACTAGAAAATTATTTATTTCATGAGCCTTTGTCTCTAGCTCTATAGAGACACTTTTTATGAAATTTAACTCTTTTGAAATATATCATTATTGTTTCTATCTAGTATTTGTTTGCACTCTTATATTACTTTGTTGTTATTCATCTTGTAAAGGTTGCTTAGATTGTTTAAGAAAATTAAAAAGAACTCTTATTCACCCCCCCCTGTAAGGGCGCTGTAAGATACAACAAAACCTGGTGGTTGCACTACATAGACTTCCTCTTTGAGTTCACCATTAAGAAAGTCACTTTTGACATCCGTTTGGTAGACTTTGAATTTCTTGTATGCTGCATATGCAAGGAATATTCTGATAGCCTCTAGCCTTGCAACAGGGGCAAAGGTCTGGTCATAATCAATTCTATCCTCTTATGAATAGCCTTGAGCTACCAATCTTACTTTGTTCCTTACAATAGATCCTTGAGCATCCAACGTGTTCCTAAAAATGTTTTTAGTTCCAATGATTGTTTAGTCTTTGGTCTTGGAACTAAATCCCAAACTCTGCATCTCTATAATTGGTTGAGCTCCTCTTGAATTGCAATAATCCAGTGGGGATTATGCTCTGCATCTTTTATGGATTGAGGTTCAATCTGAGATATGAAGCAAATATGCATCAAATCTTGGTTGAGTTGATGCCTTGTTTGCACACCAACTGATATGTCTCCCATCACTTGCGATATGGGATGATATCTAAGTGTGACAAAATCAGTAGGAGGAGTTGGTTGATCAATAGCTTGGGGAATTAAATCATCTTTTGGAATTATGTTCGTTGTTGTTGGTTCAACTGTTCCAATAATTTCTTCTTCACTTTCTTCATCAGTCTGTGGAGAATGATAAGATGTAACCTCTTGGGTGAGGTTTAAGTCATCCAATTTCTCACACAGAAAGGGTACCTGCAAAGTTTCTTTGGTATAATAACTCTTCTCCTTGTAAAACATGTTAGCTTCATCAAAAGAAATATGTAAGATTCTTCCATTTTTAAGGTAGATTTATTAAATACCCTATATGCCTTGCTGACTTGGGAATATCCAAGAAAAATTCCCTCTACAGCTTTGGCTTCAAACTTTCTAAGATGTTTCTTATTATTATTGTGAATATAACATCTACAACCAAATATTTTTAAATAATCTATTTTAGGTAGCTTCTCCTCAAGTAATTGATAAGGAGTCTAAACCCTTAAGTTTATGTATTAAACTTCTATTCAGAATATAATTTGTTGTGCTTGTAGCCTCTGCCTAAAAGGATAGGGGAAAGTAAGCATCTGCAAACAATGTCGCTACAGCTTCAATAAGGCTTCTACTTTTTCCTTTCTACTACCCCATTTTGTTGAGGAGTTCTAGGAGCAAATAAGCAATGCCTGATACCTTCCATCTCACAGAATTATGGCATAAGAAGTGATTCAAACTCAGTGTCATGATCACTTATGATCAATGCAACTGGAGTACAGTACTCAATCTTTATGCTCCTAAGAAGATCTGTAAGAACTTTAAAGTTATCTGACTTGTTTCACATAAAGAACGCCCAAGTGAATCTAGAGAAGTCATCTAAATAACTAGAGTGTAATATTTCCCTCTCAAACTTTGTACAACAATGGGTCCAAAAAGATCCATGCGTAGCAAATACAAAATTCTTGGTGGATCACTCTTATTAATGGATTTAAAGCTATTTTTAGTTTGCTTGCTTAATTGACAAGCCTTGCAGAGTCTTTCCTTCTTGTAGGGTACATAAGGCTATCCTCTAACAAGGTTGTCCCTAGATAGTTTAGCAATATTTCTTAAGTTTACATGTTCTAGTCTTTTATGTCATAAGTCATTAGTATTACTAATCTGGTTAAATAAACAAATTTTTGAAATGGCAGACTTCAAATTTACTACATAATGTTGGATCTCGTGGCCAACCTTAGAGGGGGGGGGGTTAATAAGGTTTGATGCATTATATGAAATTTAAAAGTATTTTGCACGAGGAAATCAAGTCCTGGAAGATATCGCGAGGCGTTAGATATCTAACGCGTGGCGGTACGTCTGTGGACTCATTTTCCTGCACAGGTTCGTTCGCAAACCTTACAGCACAAACACTAACTTGACAAAACAAGAACAATCACACAATGATGAAGAAGAAATAAGAGTTCCATTACATGGATAAAAATGACAATTGTTCTAAGTGATTACAAGTACGTGATCTCTGTGACGTCGAAGATCAAAGGCGATGGAATATAAAAACTCTTTCGGTTTTCTATACAGACCCACTACCTAGACCAGTTGGCTCTCTCCCTTTCCCTCCAAGAAAGGTCTTCGAACCTCTCTTCACCTCCGTGCAAGGAAGGGTCTTAGAGCCCCGCTAGATCCTCCAGATCTAGACGCCTTTATACCCAGGATGATTTCCCACAGAATCCTTCCCGGAATCCGATGACCCTTACCGGTCGATTTTCCTCTCCTCAAGATTTAGAAAAGACAAGAAGATTACAAAACTAAGAAATATAAATGTTTAAAAGGATGAAGTTCTCCCTCTTATAGAATACTCCGTGTAACGATCTGCGGCCGGAGCTTAAGCTCTCCGTTTGTAGGCAATCGGTCAGCTCTTCGTATTCGTTGTAGATCTTGGATCTTCGGAGTCTTTCGATCACGAGCGGGAGGCAGATGACTATCTTTTTCTTTTACGGAGACTTGTGGAATGAAGCGCAAGAAGGCGGTCGAACACTAGAATTCACGAACTCCCGTCCTTTCTTTTTCTCCAGATGTCAATCCTTGTCAGGCACTGAAACCAAGGCAGCCTTTTATATGTCTTCGTGAAAATAGGCTACCACTGGCAGTAAGACTAGCACCCGGCGAAAGGTTCACGCGCTTGTTATGCCAGCTGTCCTCCAAATATGGAAAGAAATATTCAAAATAAATATTTGTCATTTTAAAATTTTCTAGCGCCGCGCGGTAGGGCTAGCGTATATTTCGTCCAGAGTGCTACATCCAAATAAATCATTTCAGTAACGCCTGTGGTAGAACTAACATCAGGCGGTATGCCAGAGCTCGACGAAAAGTGCCTCGATGTTTGTCGAAGGGCTAGCGCGGTGCGGTAAGACTGACGCCGAATTCTTCGAGAGCGCTAGGTCCAAATAATTGATCGTGATAGTGTCTGGGGTAGAACTAGTGCTAGGTTGTAGTCCAGCACTCGACGAATTTGGCCGACGTTTGTCGAAGGGATAACGCGGCGTGGTAGGAGATAGCGCTTGGAGGTAGCATCCACTCAATGCCACTATCTCGACACACTCAACGAAATGGATAACACGACATGTTAGGTGATAGCGCTTGGTGGTAGCATCCAATCAACGCCACTATCTTGACACACTCATTGTCATTCTTCTCAATTCTCTCGATAAGGTTTTGAGTGGGCTAGCGCGTGGCGATAACTTCTAATGCCCGGTGGTAGGCACTATAGTAGGCTTCTACTCTTCACTTGAACCTGTCGACTTGCACACTCTATCAACGGAAAACATGATCAAATAAAATCTGGAAGTTGATATTCTCAAACATAGGGCATGTGAAACATCGGTCAGACAAACTCCCCCTTTTAATAATATCAACTTCTGTTCATGAGAAATAACACTGAGATAGAGTGCATATAAAGAATACAAGTTATAGGCTATCATCAGGTTGCAGTAGGTTCTCTGTGGTTTCCCTACTCATGCTCCCCCTCTACATATGTTCGACAAGCTCCCCTATCTATATGCACTCCGCCTACATGTGACCTCTCCTAATCCCATAGTCAAGAGCGTACTCATGAACACTTTATTCTCCCCCTTTGATAATATCAAAAGGGTGGGCAAGGCCAACCAGTCATGCATGATGAAAAATAGTAGAAATGATGAGCATTGTAAGAAATAGCAAGTAGTTCACACACAAAGGAAAGGATAAACATGACATGCATAGAGGTGACTCAACAAAAAAAAACATATCAGAGAATTTCAAGCTCATGAGTCACACACTTGAGCAAGATACACAGTCAGAGAAAATAAAGTTTCAGATTAATCAAGAATTGGACAACACAGACTAAACTAAGCACACAACAGGTACGTCTACAATGCCATAAAAGTGAGGAAGTAATCAAATGAGACAAACATTGAAGAACGTCATGAGTGTAAATCGTGTGCTAGTACGTATTGTGTGAAAAAAGGATAGTGTAGTTGTAGTCCAATTCTTATGCACGGATGTCTTAGACAAGGCAATGACTTGTGTGCGTGTAGCATCAAAAGTGAGATAACATCAAGAAAAATTGCATATTATCAATGTGAATATTGATTATTTAGGGACCTAACATAAGAAAAATAAGATGAATAATCACCTCACATGTCATTCGATGTTATACATGGGCAAAAACTATAGGCACTAATCTAAAGATATAGTCAATGCATAATATCGAAGTGACTCGTTAACCAAGGTGCTCATCCTCACAATGCTTATGAAGACTTATCAAGAGGAGTGAGTAGTGCTTGGGGGGACCGTGGCAAATGATGTGATAACAAGCATATTTTTATTTTGTTAGCATAGAGCTATAACTTTTGTTATCATTTTTTATTCACAGAGCCCCGAGCCAATCGAAATCTATCCACCTAGATAGATACACTTTAACTTGTATACATACGACTTTTGTACTAGTGTTTTGGCCCAATGTTTCACACCTAATATAATCACAAATGTATCATGACATAGATTATTCAGTAAATTTCTAGCATGTTAAAATATAGTGTCACGAGATATAGCATGTACACGTAGCATGTTTCATCTTGAGTGCACCGCTAGGGATGTGTGTTTCATGTGAAGTCATTCCCCTATCTAAATCCTCACACATACCTAGAGGCATAGTCAACACACACGACCTCATCTTGTTGCACTCAATAGCTAAGTACCTATAGATTCTGCCCACTATGACCGGAGGATAATGTTTACATAGATTACATGTTTAAACTCAAACATTATACGTACGCGTTATGGTCTAAGCCACAGTAATGTGAGCCCTCATAGCATTAGTTCTACAATAGGTTTTTTGTTTTAGAATTTTTGTTTTTATTTTTTTTGTGTGTGTTTTTTTTTGAAAAAGAAAAAAAGAAAACTCAAGCAACCAAAAACGAAGATATAACAACAAAGAATCTCAAATAAATATTATGTATAAGAAGCGAAGAACAAGTAGCAACATATTGAGAGAACGAACATCACATCGAAGACCTGAAGATAGCATGATAGACCATTATGCATGTAACTGAGTAAGATGATGTATGAAGCATTGCTCGTGCCCATGAGAAACCTCACAACACATTTCACGTACGCATTGTGTACACACTATAGCACCGTACTGAGTGACAGATTGGCATGAGGAGCTGCATAAAATCCATATGGTGGGGTGTTAATCCCATTTGCACACTAAATAACCCGCTCAACCTAACACTCTTTCCCCCAGCGCCACACAAGGACCTACTGGAACCCTCCCCGTTTAGGGATAAGACGTGGTTTATAGGTTAGCAATCCTAGTGATAGCACACCTACACCCCTGCTAATGTGTGAGACACAACAAAGAGAACCGTGTGTTGTTGATGGTATTATCAAAAGCATGACGACACTTTGTTTAAGAAGCTACTGCAGGCATTAAGCTTATCGCGCCGCCGTTGTTGGGAGATATATAGTTTACTGGTCAGATCTAATCCCGCACGACTGGACATTTCTCTTGCCTTGCTGCCGACACTCTTCATCCCTACAGCTCGTCTTCACTGTCAAGGTTCTCACCCTCACTTTCTGTCAAGTTTCTTATGATTTAGATTTCTAAACTAAAATTTTGGCTCCTCGTGTTTCTTTGATCACGTTCTAAGACATTTTTCAGATTTTTAGGTTGATTCATCTGTTTTTGCTATGGATCACTTCCCTTTTTCATAGATCCAGCTTTCGTATGATCGGATCTTTTGTCTTTTTGTTTTCAAACTGCGGATTTACAAAAAAAATCCCGTTTTTGTTACGATCTGGAGCCAAATCTTCATCCATGTGCCTTTCCATGATTTTCCAAGTTCGATGAGTTTCTTTCTTCGGATCTATGTTCAAATCTCCGATCTACTCAAGACATGCATGGATTTATGCTTTTTATAGTGTTTGGGAGGGGATTTGAGCCGAAAAGTATGATTTTAGGACATATTCGGCGCAACACAATGAAGTGCAGTCTGTCGAGCTACCGCCATGCGATGACACATTATCGCCCCACGGTACGTTCCATACCTCGGCATCGAACCCAGAAGAAGAAAAGAAAAAAATTATTTCCCCTCATTTTGTTTTGTGTATTTGCTACTGAGGCATTTTTACCATTTTTGTTTTTTGTTTACTTGAAGGAAAGGGCTTCGTCGAGCTCCAAGTCAGCCATGCCGCAGTTTTTCAAAGAGGTCCCGGGTGCCAGATTCCACCTACCAAGCCATAGATGAAGCCACTGTGAGCATTCCAATGATCATAGAGATTGATGATCATTATACTCAAATCTACGAGTATTTAGAGGGATCTTGTGTGATTTCAGTGATCTCATCCGGTTCTCCATTCTCCTCTGTCCTCACCTGAGAGTTCTCCAATAACCTTCGGGATCCTGCTTAGATGCGCCTCGGTGGGGGTGTCCAATCCTATATTGGCACGGAGGTAGTCACAATAACTCATGCGGATCTCGACACTAAATATGTATGGACCCCCAGTTGTCAAATCATAGATATTGTGGAATCTTTTAGAACTACAAGGAACTGGAGGGAGATGAATGAAGTTCTTCATGGTGTGGAGGGGCGTTCAGACCTCTTCACCTTGGTAGACACTCTCACTCCCAACGCTCGTATTATCTAGGATATCATATATCATTCCCTCATGTTCAAGGCTGGGGACCCCAGGAAGGTCATGGCCCAGCTATCGATGGTGACATATTATATCCTAGCTCAAAAGTCCTTTAGCGTCTCAGATCTCATACTTTCCATGATGCACTACACTTTTTGCCTCAAATCTCCTGACCGACAGTGGGTGAACACAATACCACTAGGTGGTGTAATTCAGAGAATCTTGACTGAGAAGTACCCGGTCATTGACTGGTCTGCATACCATATAGATAGCTTCCCGCGGGTCTACAAGGTAGGAGATATTATTTCTTCTTCACGGGCACGGGCACCTCCATCGCAGACACCGATACACCCCACAGGGTCCCTCAGGGAAGCCAGTCAAGACATCTACGACTTGGTGGAGGAGCATGGTCGGGAGATCACACGGACAGCAAAGGAGGTGAACGGCGGGAAAAAATGCTCAAGAAGATCATGGGCAGGCTTGATATTTCACCTACCTCTTCAGAGGAGTTACAACATATACATATTTTTCATGTCTTAACTATTATTGATTGATGTGTAATAAATAGGTGGGCTCCAGACTTAATTACGTATCATCTTTCATGAGATGTGTTTTGTGTTGTTTCTACACTCACTGTGATTTTCAGAAATTATGTTGTACTCAATTTCATAATGATGTCTTATCGTGCTAGATTACAACAATAATAAGATACACTCAAAGGAGATACATAAGGAACATGTAATAAAAAATATATTAAAAAATGAAATAGAAGAATAAGCATATCGTGATGTTGGTTATCGAGTAGTTTTGGTTTGATTATTTTCTACATCACACAATTCGTCGATACTAATGGATAAGAGATTAGGGTATCCAAAAGGAACCAAGGGTGGCGGTTCCTTTGTGTACCCAAGCATAGCGTGGTACACCTTGCAGAGATGGCGGTGAATGGGCCCTTTTGAGTGGAATGGGTGCGATATTTTGAATGATCGGCCTCCATTCATACTTTGGTTTAATGTTATTTTTTTGTTGCAAATTTCCTTCTAAAATTCAATGAGTCTTTGTATGATGATTTTTAATTGAATAATATTGCATTGGAGGATTAACAATCTTGAAGTTGTTCTTTAAGTCAAGATTATTTCGCTTAACATTAGGACTCATAGTATAGTAGTTGTTGACCGGAAATCTACATTCATTTGTTATTGAGTCATGAGTAATTCATTTTTCAAAGTGAGAGTTATTTCTATAGTTATAAGTTTCACTTGCGCAAGCTTGTGATTTTCTACTCTCTTTGATTAACTCAGCCTGTAGATGGTGGTTCATATTCAACATACATTTTTGTTTTATATGCAGCATAGGAATTGGGCTTTGCGTGTTTTTAAGTAGTATTTCCTTAAGCATGTTGATTTTTATAGTTCGCTCTTTGTTCTTCAGATTGAGGTTATGTCTAGCTTCATTGTATACGATTGTGCTCTTTTTTAGAGTTATGACAATAGATTTGATATTAGCTTTATACTTACTCCTAAAATCATCGAATATCTTGTTCATCTCTTCGATTTCAACTTTATAATTTCTGCATTCAGCACAGTCACTTTTTAATGTTGAGTTCTCTAGACATAATTTATCATTTTGTTCTTTTGTAAAACGAAACTCTTGTTCAAGAACCTTATATTTTTCTTTTAATTCATTATAATCTATACAAGGTGTAGAAGTGCTATCTAAAGAGCAGTTGGGAGGACAAGTCACATCACAATATGGTTCTACATTAAGTTGTGCCTTTAAAGTTTTGTTTTCGAGTCATAGGTTTGAATTAATATTTTTAAACTTCTTTATTCTACGCCTAGCATTTTCTAGCACATGCAATGTAGAGATAGATTTATAAGCAAATAGGGAATTTGACTTCCTTACAGAGTTATTGGACAAGGCATGATTTGAAAACGATGTCCTTTATCATCTTCCTCTTCGAACGATATATTTTCATCTTCCCTTTGGCATGATGTGTTTGATGTGTCCTCCTCCAAAAGTATGTCTTCATTTGGTTCTTCACTTGGATCCATAAGGAATTGCTCAGATTCATTATCTATAGAAAGAGAATTATATGTTAGCTCAAAAAATTACATATATCATATGCAGTAGGAAGAGTGTAGATGAGTTTAAAAATTTCTTGACCAAACCCGCAAAATAAACATTGCATAGCCTTAGCATTTATATGACACTCGTGCTTTGTTAAGTTATTTGGCGGCTTGAAACATGTTATATTCCACACTTTTATGTCTAGGAGTATAAGAAATTTCCTCATTAGCACACTCCATTCGTTATAGTTCACTCTTGTAAACAGTGGAGATGCAGCCGAATTTTCAGTATATAATTTTTCGTCCTCGCAAGTCGATTCATGATTATGGTTGGCCATTATTCCCGGTGGTGAAACCGTTTTGGAAAAAACCTGCCTCTAATACCACTTATTGGATCTCGTGGCCATACCTAGAGGTGGGGGGGGGGGGTGAATAAGGATTGATGCGTTATATGAAATTTAAAAATATTTCGGACCAGGAAATCAAGTCCTGGAAGCTACCGCGGGGCCTTAGGTATCTAACGTGCCACAGTACATCTTTGGACTCATTTTCCTACGCAAGTTTGTTTGCAAACCTCACAACACAACCACTAACTTGGCACAACCAGAACAATCACACAATCAGATGAAGAAGTAATAAGAGTTCCATTGCATGAATAAAAATGACAATTGTTCTACGTGATTACAAGAACGTGATCTCCGTGACGCCGGAGATCGAAGACGATGGAATATAAAAACTCTTTCGGTTTTCTATACCGACCCACTACCCGGACTGGTTGGCTCTATCCCTTTCTCTCCAAGAAAGGTCTTCGAGCCGCTCTTCACCTCCACGCAAGGAAGGGTCTTAGTGTCCCGCTAGATCCTCCAGATCTAGACGTCCTTATCCCCAGGGTAATTTCCCTAGGAATCCTTACCGAAATCCGACGACCCTTACCGGTCGATTTTCTTCTACTCAAGATTTAGAAAAGGCAAGAAGATTACAAAATTAAGAGATATAAATGTTTAAAAGGTTAAAGATCTCCCTCTTGTAGAATATTCCGTATAGCGATGTGCGGCCGGTGCTTAAGATGTTCGTTTGTAGGCAATTGGTCGGCTCTTCGTATTCGTTGTAGATCTTGGATCTTCGGATTCTTTTGATCATGAGCAGGAGGGAGACGACTATCTTTTTCTTTGACGGAGACTTGTGGAACGGAGCGCAAGAACTCCCGTCCTTTCTTTTTCTACAGATGTCGATCCTTGCAAGGCACTAAAACCAAGGCAGC
The DNA here is from genome assembly GCA_039583875.1 of Platanthera guangdongensis. NCBI lineage: Eukaryota > Viridiplantae > Streptophyta > Magnoliopsida > Asparagales > Orchidaceae > Platanthera > Platanthera guangdongensis. The sequence continues at coordinate 94,038,629 of CM077166.1, forward strand.
CTTTTATATGTCTTCATGAAAATAGGATACCGCCGACAGTAAGACTAGCACCAGGCGGTAGTTTCGCGTGCTTGTTGTGCCAGCTGTCCTCTAAATATGGAAAGAAATATTCAAAATAAATATATGTCATTTCAAAATTTGCTAGCTCCGCGCAGTAGGTCTAGCGCCTATTTCGTCCAGAGTGCTAGGTCCAAATAAATCATTTTGGTAATGCCTGCTGTAGAACTAGCATTAGGCGGTAGTCCAGCGCTCGACGAAAACTGGCTCGACATTCGTCTAAGGACTAACACGGCGTGGTAAGACTAACTGCGAATTCTTCCAGAGCGCTCGGTCCAAATAATTCATCGTGATAACTCATGCGGTAGAACTAGTGTTAGGCGGTAGAACTAGTGCTAGGCGGTAATCCAGTGCTCGACGAATTTGGCTAGACATTTGTCGAAGGGATAGCGCGGTATGATATGCAATAGCACTTGGCTGTAGCATCCACTTAATGCCACTGTTAACCCCTCAGTCCGCAGCATACTACAAGGTTCCAAAGCCCCCTTTCAGCAGGCGCGGACGCAATTTATCAGTCCGCCCAGTCCGACAAGGTCCCCAATTGGACCATGGTACCCCAGCAGCGGACGCAAGTGCCTGTCCGCGCAGTCCGCCAGCGTTTGAGGTATCAGGATCTATAGCGGCGGACGAAATGTCTCGTCCGCCCAGGCCGCCGCCCTCCAGCGGGCGCGCCCAACAGCAGTGGAGGCTCTAGTCCGCGAGCCCAGTCCGCCCCTTCTGCGCGGACTGGCGTGTTCTTTCTTTTTGCTTCCCGTCACCGCTGCCCGGTTCTCCTGTACCCCGGGCAGCCGGTTATTTTAACCCTGCCCGTTTGGGCAGGCCCCCTATCCTATAAATAGGGGGGAGGTGGTGCAACCAAGGCACGCTGACTCGGACCCAGGAGCCTACTTGTTACAGGCCGCAGACTCGAATCCTGTGCCTTGCGGACTCCCCCTTGCTCTGCTTCCCTCAGTCTTTTCCTTTCACTTGTAACTGAATCCTTCTTCAATCAAGGGAAAGACCGTCGCAAGAGAGGCATTCAGGCCGCGACGGGCGAAGTCTGTTGTTGCCGTGGTTCACGGTCCTGCTCTTCTTCCAGCTCTCATCCGCTTAGTAGATCGCTACTCGCAGTCTCCCTATTCCCCTGTGTTCGAACAGTTAGATGGTTGTGCTCGACCCCCCTTGTGTTTTCGTGCATCAACAGTTAACACGTGACCTTCAGATCCGAGTAGTGTTTTGAAATCAGCGGACGCAAGATGTCAGACCGCAGAGCCCGCTCTTCAGACCGCTCCAGCTCTTCAGAAGACTCCCTTTGGGACGCGATTGAGCAAGCTCGCCTTGAGGCCGAGCAGTCTCGCCGGCAGACCGACCAGCGTCTTGACACAATTAGCCAAGCTCTGCTCGCGCTGGCCCAGCGGCTTGCTCCTCAGGCCGCAGCGGACCCAGCGAACTTGCCAGTCCGCCAGACCCCAGCTCGCCGAACTCCGCTTCGGCAGTCGCCAGAAACTCCTCGGAACCCTGCTCAGTCCGCTGCCCCTCTGCGCCCTCAAGAGGAAGAGTTTACTTTCAGAGATTTCTTCAGAGAAGCTGCCAGGGGCACTCCTGCCCGCTAACTTCACTTTGTTGATCGCAAGTCCGCCGAGCCCGCGGACTCCTCGGCTCCAGTCCGCCCTTTCTACTCTGTAGAGTTTGACACCCCGTCTCCCTTTATTGACCGAATTAGATGGGAATCAGCTCCGAGCAACTTCAGGGAGCCTCGCATCCCATTCTATTCAGGAGCGACAGATCCAGTTTCTCGTCTCCAGGCATTTGAGGGGGCAGTTGCTTTGAGATGCCTCTCAGATGCAATTAAGTGTAAACTGCTGGTCACCACTCTCGAAGGGCAAGCGAGAGAATGGTTCTACGAGCTGCCTTCGGGCACTATCTCTTCTTTTGCGGAGCTTCGTAGCCAGTTACTGCTGAGGTTTGCTACCTCAAGGAAGAGGAAGAATGGGCCAGCTGCCCTATTTGAGATCAAGCAAAGGGATAATGAATCAGTAGCAAGATTCGTTGATCGCTTTCAAAGAGAAATTCAGGGGGTGAGGAATGTGAACCCCGACTATTATAAGGTCGCCTTGATCCACGGGCTTCGGGAGGGCCCTCTGAAGTTTAAAGCAACGACCAAGGCACCCGAGACTTATCAGGAGTTGATCGCCATGGTCAACCGTTTCATAGAAGGGGAAAATGCCAATCCGACCTATGTTTCATCCCTGACAGCCAAGGCTGAAGGAAGGGATGTCTCCGCTTCTTCCTCTCGTGGCAGGCCCCCTCGTCCAGACTTCCAGCCTCCGTCTCAAAGAGGCAGAAACTTCCGCAACAAAAAACCTTTCCAAGGCCATCAACAGTTTCATGAGCAGAGACTGCCGTTGGCCGCCGCTCCCGCCGTTCCATTGCAAGCTCTTCCCATCCATCAGCAAGCAGCCTTGCCTGCTCCGACCCAATTTGATGAGAGCCCCATGGAGGACCCTGCAGATCTGGACCTTGACGAAGTCATCCAGATCCTGCAAAGGAGATCAGAAGAGAAGAGGCAAGAGCCTCAGAAGATGTGGAAGCCGAGGAATAATTCACAATACTGCCAGTTCCACAAGGAAAAGGGTCATCTGACTGAGGAATGCAAGGCCCTTCGTGCGCTGATAGATAAGTTGCTTGCCGAGGGCAAGATTGACCTGGCCAAGAAAGATTCTCCTTCCTCTTCAAAACCATCCACCTCAAAGGGCAAAGAGGTAGTTGAGGCCTACCAAGAATGTGTGGATGTGGAGGACGAAGGCCGTCTGGGGCCGATCAACGTCCCAGTGGAGTGCTTCGATGCAGATGATGAAGGGGTTCTGGGACGCCTCTTCTTCATCCACGGTGGAGCAGGGACCGAGTCCACTCGGAAGTCATCAATTTCAAGGGTCACACAGGCAGAGGTGGCCTCTTCTTCCGTTGCTCCCCCAAGAGAAGTAGTCACCTTTGGCCCAGAAGATCTGCCTCAAACAGCCAACCCATTTGATGATGCAGTTGTAATCAAGGCTGTGCTTGGAGACTTCACAGTGGATAGAATTCTGGTTGACACGGGCAGTTCGGTTAACCTCCTCTTTAAGTCTACTTTTGAGGCCCTGAGGACCAGAAAGCCTCTGCTTTCCACTGAGGGGCCACTCTATGGTTTCTCAGGAGAGAGGAAAGAAGTGGAGGGCAGCGTCACCTTGCCAGTGAAGCTTGGAGGGGCAACAAAGCAGATACAGTTCATAGTAGTCGACGCCCCCAGAAGCTACCATGCCATCTTCGGCAGGCCCCTGCTGAACAAGTATCGAGCAGTGATTTCCACTTACCACCTAGCCATCAAGTTCTTCACCGATGGGAGGATGTGCCGGGTCCGTAGTGACCCAAGGAGAGCAAGGGAGTGCTACGTCCGCACTGTCAACATGGTTGAAGCCAGCCCTTCCCTTGCTCCAACAGAAGCTGCAGAAGCCTCTCCCAGTTCGAAAGTTGCTGCTGATGAAGGTGCTCACCTGGAACCTGCCCAGGTGACGCAAGGAGTCCCCATTACTGAAGGGGAGGAGAGGAAACTCTCCATCAACTCGGAGCTACCTGAAGACCAAAAGGCTGAGTTGATTTCCTGCCTGCTAAAGAACCTGGATGTCTTTGCCTGGTCAGCAGAAGACATGCCGGGGGTGGATCCTGATGTTGCTTGCCACCACCTGAATGTTGATCCCGGCTGCAAGCCTATCCAGCAGAAGAAGAGGGACGTGGCAACAAAGCTTGCAGAACCAATAAGTGAGGAGGTTGCGAAGCTCCTCAAGGCAAATTTTATTAAAGTAGTGCAATATCCCACCTAGATTTCAAATGTTGTAATGGTTAAAAAACCAGGGGGAAAATGTCGAATGTGTGTAGACTTTACTAAACTTAATAAAGCATGTCCTAAAGATTGCTACCCCTTGCCTCGGATAGATTCTTTAGTTGATTCCGCGGTAGGGTACTCTTACATGAGTTTTTTAGATGCGTTTTCTGGTTATCATCAGATAAGAATGCATAATCCCGACGTTCCTCACATGTCGTTCATTACTAACGATGGATGTTATTGCTACCTTGTGATGCCCTTTGGGATTAAGAATGCTGGCGCAACCTATCAACGGATGATGGACCGTGTGTTTAACCATCAGAAAGGGAGAAACCTAGAAGTGTATGTAGACGATCTCTTGATTAAGAGTAAATCGTTTTCGCTGCACTTGCTAGATCTAGCAGAGACGTTCGCTACTCTGCGTAGATACAAGATGAAGCTCAATCCTTCGAAGTGTACTTTTGGAGAGAGTAAGGGGAAGTTTCTTGGTCATCTCCTTACTCCGGAGGGACTTGCCCCCAATCCTGACAAGGTAAAAGCTATTCTTGAAATGCCTACCCCTCGTTCACCGAAGGAAGTTCAGCAGTTAGGGGGAAGTCTAGCAGGTCTTGCAAGATTTTTTTCTCGGGTTGGAGATAGGAGTGCCACCTTCTTTAAGACCCTCCGACGTGCTTCCAAGTTTGAGTGGACAGAAGAGTGCTCCCAGGCTTTTGAACAGTTAAAGATGCAGCTTACCTCATCGCCTCTGCTTCAGACCCCCCGCCCAGGAGAGGTTCTTTTCTTATACCTAGGGGTTGGCCCTGAGGCCGTCAGCTCCGTTCTTCTTCGGGAAGAAGGCAGAAAGCAATTCCCAATCTACTATGTCAGCCCTATTCTGAAGAGTGCAGAGACGCGGTATCCGATCCTGGAGAAGTTAGCCTTGGCACTGGTCATGTCAGCTCGCAGGCTTCGCCTGTACTTCCAAGCACATTCAATTCAAGTCATCACCGATCAACCTTTGAAGGGTGTGTTGGAAAAGCCCGAGCATTCCGGCAGACTAGCTAAGTGGGCAATAGAGCTAAGTGAATTTGAAATTTCTTATGTGCCCAAGACAGCCATTAAAGCTCAAGTCCTAGCAGATTTTCTGATCGACATGCCAGAGTCCAGTTCTGATCAAGCAAAAAGGTCACCTTTGGCTTGGACCATCTATGTTGATGGTGCCTCAAGCAGAAGTTCTTCTGGAGCAGGAGTGGTTCTCATCAATCCAAACGGAGTAAAATTGGAGCAGGCCATCAAGTTTTACTTTCCAGTAACCAACAACCAGGCCGAATATGAATCCCTGCTAGCAGGCTTGAGGCTCGCAAGGGAATTAGGAATCGATCATGTCCACATCAAAACCGATTCTCTGGTAATGGCGTCGCAAGTCCTCGGCAACTTCGAAGCAAGGGAGCCAGTCTTGAAAAAATATCTAGCTCTTGTGAAAATAGAAGTCGAAAGGTTTAAAAGCTTCACCATCGAACATATCCCCAGAACAGAGAATGAGGAGGCCGATTTTCTCTCTAAGCATGGGATGCCTTCAGGAGGCACAACTTCTGAGCTCTTCCGCCCTGCAGTAGTGGAAGGAGATCTGATTCAAGTAGATCAACGCGCCTCTTGGATGGACCCATTCATCCTATATCTGTCAACAGGAAATTATCATCATACAGTTAGAGACAAGAAAAAGTTCAGAATAAAAGCAGCTAACTACTTCCTAGTGGTGGGAATCCTTTATAGAAAGACCTTCCTCTCAACCATGGCCCGGTGTGTTTCAGAAGAAGAAGCTCACACTGTTTTGCAAGAGGTTCACTCAGGAGAGTGTGGAAGCCACTATGGAGCAAGAACTCTTGAAAAACGAGTCCTGCGACAAGGGTATTTCTGGCCCACAATGAAGAAAGACTCAGAGATCTACGCCAGAAGGTGTGTTCAATGCCAGAAGTTTGCTCCACTTCAGCACCAAGCAGCTCAGTCCCTCAGGTCGATTGCAACTCCTTGGCCCTTTGCGGTTTGGGGAATGGATCTCATTGGTCCTTTTCCCTTGGCAAGCGGGCAACGACGTTTTATTATCGTAATGATCGACTACTTCAGCAAGTGGATCGAAGCCAAGGCATTGGCTAAGACAACTACTCAGATCGTCAAGAACTTCATTTGGGGAGAAATTGTCTGCCGGCACAGGATACTAATGGCAATAATCGCTGACAATGGGCCACAATTCAACAACTCAGAGATGATAGATTTTTGCAGGCAGATCGGAACAGAGCTGCGTTTTGCATCAGTTCATCATCCCAAAAGCAATGGCCAGGTGGAAGCTGCCAACAAGCAGATCCTCAACTTGCTCAAAAAGAAAGTGCAGAATCTCAAGGGCAGTTGGGCTGATCAGCTCCCATCATTCCTCTGGTCCCTTAGGACAACGCCATCATCCGCAACCGGGGAGACTCCATTCAAACTCTCTCATGGCTCAGAGGCACTCATCCCGATTGAGTTTGAAGTCCCGTCACCCAGAGTACTGCTTGCAAGAGAAGGTGTTGATGATTGGGTTGAGTTGAATAATAAGCAGATGAGGTTCAGCTTGGAGCATATCGAGGAGGTCAGAGATCAAGCAGCCGTAAGGCAGGAAGAGGTCAAAAGGAGGATGACCCGTTACTTCGATCAGAATATAAGGATCAAACACTTCCAAGTGGGAGATCTAGTTCTAAAGAAGGTTGATGCCGCTGCAAGAGCTGGTTCAGTTGGAAAGCTTAATCCAAATTGGGTCGTCCCTTTTGTCGTCAAAGAAGCGTTAAAAAGCGGCGCTTACCGCTTGCAGACTCACGAAGGAGAGGATATACCACACACGTGGAGTGGGGATGATCTCAAGCGGTTCTATTCTTAAACTTCCTTTTTCTACTTTATGTATCCTCTTCAAGAATTATTATGAATAGAAACTGCTTGCTAACACTTCTTCGAGTGTTTTGTTGTAATCATAACAGATAAGGCGCTACGAGAGATTTCAAAAACGGTTCTACACCCGAACTCCCTTTTTCTTTCTTATGCTTCCTTTGCAAATGCATTTTCTTAATCAGAGAATCCATACTGACATTTTTTCTAGTGTTTTCTCTCTCTCCCAAAGACCTATAACGGTTCCCTGATACCAGGAGACATCGCCGAGTTCAGCTAGACCTCCCCTAGAGTCGTTGTCATTAGCATAACACCACGAAGACCACGTGTTACGAGGAGATTTCGCACCGTGTAGTGGGAGCTTGCAGGCTCTAGCGCGGTTGGATTCTGGACTTCGGATCCCGGCAGGTACCTGACCCCACCTTTACATTATGGAGGGCAAGGTGGGTGTAAAGCTCTACCATGCCGCTTTAGGGATATTGTTACAACTTCGATGATCACATGAGGAAAGTATGCCGTTCCGGCTCACCTGTCTGCGGGTCATCTTAGCTTGTAACCCTCGAACACTCCATGGTACCCTCAAGCAGTGCCTGCAGGAGACCCACAGCTTAGACTGTACTCCAGGCAAGAGGGCAGGGAACCGTTCCGCCAAGTGAGCATCTTGCTTTTTGCAGGAAATAGTATGCGGACTGGTTTTCTCTGTCCGCTCAGTCCGCCAATTTGGGTTGATCTTATAGCTTGTAGCCCGGTGAGGAAAGTATGCCGCCCAGGCTCACCTGCCCACCTGGTCGCGAGTTATGGGTCATTTCTATCTTTAGCGGACTGATTTTTTCTCTATCCACAGAGTCCGCCTATTTGGGTTGATCTTATAGCTTGTAGCCCGGTGAGGAAAGTATGCCGCCCAGGCTCACCTGCCCACCTGGTCGCGAGTTATGGGTCATTTCTATCTTTGGCGGACTGATTTTCTCTATCCGATCAGTCCGCCGACTTGGGTTGATCTTATAGCTTGTAGCCCGGTGAGGAAAGTATGCCATTCAGGCTCACCTACCCGCCTGGTCGCAAGCTATAGATCACTTCTATCTTTGGCGAACTGGATTCGTTATCCACAGTTTGGTAGTTTCCTTGGGATTGCAAGCTGGTTATCTTTAGCGGACTGATTTTCTCTATCCGGTCAGTCCGCCGACTTGGGTTGATCTTATAGCTTGTAGCCCGGTGAGGAAAGTATGCCGCTCAGGCTCACCTGCCCACCTGGTCGCAAGCTATAGATCATTTCTTTTATGAGCGGATTGGTTTTCTGTATCCGCTCAGTCCGCAGGGTACATATTCAAGTTTATATTCCTGTTATAAGCGGATTGGTCTTCTATATCTGCTCAGTTCGCAGAATGATTTTCATGTTATATAAGTTTGATCACTTCTATTATGAGCGGATTGGTTTTCTGTATCTGCTCAGTCCGCAGAATGATTCTCGCATTATTTGATAAGTTAATAATCAATGTGCTTTTATATTATGTGCAGTCTGGCTTGCGGACTACAGCTATAACTCAAGTACCCCAGGCATTGTTATCAGCTGGCTGTTCTCTGAGGCAGATACTGAATGAGTTGATGTCTAATTCTTTAATCAGCAAGATTCGTTAAATGATGTGATGAGCGGACAGTAACTTAAACTCAACAGGGTCCGCCTGACAAAATTCTTCTTTATGCTGTGATTAATCAACGCATCATGCGGACTGCTAAGTATCAGTGTGGTGAGCGTTGAAAAAAGAGCATTGCAGGAAGCACACATAGAAAAATATCCTTTCTATTTCATCAAAAAATTGTTTACATCGTTCTATATGTTCGGCGCACTGCAATCTTGCGTCCGCCACTTTTACAAAAAACAATATATATATGTATGTACATTGATCAATCAGTCCTCTGTTTCTTCTCGGGAGGTGCAGGGCTGTCACCGATGATGTCGACTTCTGGAGAATAGCCCCCCGAGCCGCTCCCGCTGCTACCTGATCCTGTACTAGTGGCGGACCCGCTATGCGAGCTCCCAGTAGCAGAGGAAGATGCAGAGGTGTCGGACTCGGCGGACAGCTCCTCTCCTCGTCGGCTCGATGCAGCATCGTCCGCATTTTCCTTGGCGCCTTGCTCTTCACCCTGCGAGCCTCCGTCTTCTTTCTCTTCTTCTTCTTCTTCTTCGTCGTCTTCTTCTTCCTCATCTTCACCTGCCTCAATGACGTCCTTTCCTTTTCTAGCTCTCTCCATCGCTGCGACCTGATGGGCCAGCTCAGGGAAGATCTCCAGAAAAGGGACGCCGCCCACTCCCTCCTTCATGAGGCCATCGCGGGCAAGTCGCTCAACAGCGACCTCGACAGTCTCCATCACAAAAGGGAGCGTGGCGGCCTGGAATTTATTGTTCTCCAAGTCATAGGCGACCTGCGAAAAGCAAGATTACAAACATCAGACAGATCGCGGCGGATAGAAAATTAAGACCGCGGCAAATTCAACTCACCCCCAGCTCCTCTCTTTGCCGAGCATTCCTCTCTCCCAGCCGCGCGTTCCTTTCCTTTAGCACTTTGTTATCCTTCTGAAGTTGTTCATTCTGCCTCAGCAGGTCCCTGGACAAAGTAGTGACGTAGTGGTTTGTTACCGCACTGTTCGCAGAAGCCTGGGAGGCCAGCAGAGGGAGGTCGGCGGCGGACCCCTTCTTGAGGTCGCTCAAGTTGCGCTTTCCGTAAAGAGTGGAGAGCGCAATATGAGCGTGGCGTGTTATCCGCGGACTCCTCCATGAAGGAAGCGCGGTGGATAGGCGGACATGCTTTTTCTTGCTGTGCCAGTGGACCATAGGGTTCCCCCTAAGGTCCCTCTGGCTGATACCGAAGCCGGTCATGGAGAAACTTTCGGAGGAAGAGTAGTCCACTGCGGGATCCCCTTCCTCCTTCCTCTTTTTTACAACTGCTTCCTTCTTCTCCCTTTGTGTAGGGACGAAGCCGCTCGGCGTCTGCGGCAAGTTTGCGGGCACCGCCAAGGTCGCTGCAAAAAGAGAACCAGAGTTAACGACATGGTCGCGGCGGATACAAAAGCTGAGTCCGCTAAACTACTTACTGTCCTCAGGCATGACATCCGCTAGGCTCGCCAGCAGCGGAAGGTAGTATTCGATATCAAGCCTGGCGTTGGCCAAGAACTCGACGATTGCGGACTCCAGGTCGTCCAGCTGCACATTTTTAAAGACAGAGTCCGCGCGCACCTGCGGATACGTGTGCGCGAACCCAAGGTCGCCCTCGAAAATCAAGAACCTCGAGGTCCAGTTGTGGATCTTGTTTGGAAGACCCACTACCTTCATCCCCCTGCAGTAGAAGTAGATTACTCCCTTGTAGGGGCGGCCTCCGGAGGCAGTTATGGAGCGGACGGAGAATATTTTGCGGAAGATGTTCATCGAGAAAGCAATCTTTTCAGATCGCAAATAAGAGATGTAGCTGTAGATCGCGGCAAGGGTATTCGGCGCGAGCTGGCCAGGGACCATCCCGTAGTGCTCAAAGATTGCAGCAAGCTCCCATAGGAGCGGGAACCTGAATCCGCTATCGAAATGGTCAACGGGAATGGCGATCTGGGTCGCCGTCGAAAAGTTCAACCTTTCCTGATGGGCGGGTAGGCGGACAAGTATGTTCGAGTCCGCCATCTTCTTTTCGACGAAGGCAGCCAGATCAGCCTCTGTCAAAGTACATTTTCGGTGGTCGGCAGAATGGAAGGCGACTGCAGCATCAGTGCGCGCGGACACCATGTTGCAGGCCGCAGGATTCTGTTTACTTCGATAATTTCCTACATAGAGAAAGCAGAAGGCAATATTTATAGATAAAGATTCTGACAGCTTTTTGACCAGTCCGCGCAGGTCGCATATTCAATCCGCACAGTCCGCAAAGAATTAAAAAGCAGCCAAACAAATAACACGGATACAAAGACAATTTAACATTCCAAGGGAAATTCAGAACCAAGTTGTGGCTGGTGCAGTTCCCTGTCCACCCAGGTCGCATATTTTCCCACCAGGTTAACAAGAAGCGGACACAGCGCTAGTCCACACAGTCCGCCACAGATCAAGCCAAGGATTAAGCAACATAAAATTGCGGATTTATAATCTGAGTCCGCATAGATCGCAATAAAAGTTCAATCAAACACATCACACAGCATTGTTTGCAGCGCAATTATACAGACGATTATACAAGAACATAAAAAATTAGAAGCACCGCGGACTTAGCGGTCCCTATTTTCAGTTCGCATAGGCTTCTCCGTCCTATCCCGGCATAGATGAGCCGCCTGATCGCTTATCTGAAGAATTTCACTATATACACGGCAGAGGTGGTGGTGGATGACATTGATGGTCCGGTGCATGTGGGCGGCTTCCCGGTCTACCCGGCTGAGAGGCACCATTGGCTCCGCTGCCGGCCTCGGCTCCTCATCCGCAGCATGTGGGACACCACCTGCCGGTGCCGCAATCTCAGGAGGAACGCGATCTGACGCCCGCGGCCTCTGCTCAGCGACCTCAGCAGTCCGCTTCTCCTTTCCTTCACGAGCCGACGCCAAGTGCTTGCCTCTGTAGTATCGGACGTCATCCGCGAGCCTTTTCCTTTCCCTTTCAGACCTCTCCAGCACCCGCGAGATGCTGGCGACCTGGTCTTTGAGGGCCTTCTCGCGTTCCGCAGACGCTTTCTCGCGCGCCGCGGACGCCCTCTCGCGCTCCGCCGCTTTCTCTAACTCTGCTTTGACACATTGCATTTCAGCTTCAAATTTCTTCTCTAACTCTTTTATTGTACTCAGGCTGGGCGGCTCATCTTCCGCGGACTCCACGTGTGAGACCGCGTCGGCACCAGTGTTGGGTGTGACCACGATCTCGCCACTCTCGATGGAGCCCGGCAGTGACTTTCTACCTGCAACAAATAAAGTCAACTTCGCATTCAAAGGCAGTTCGCGGCGGACTAAAAGAAAGGATAAAAGATCACTTTTAGATATAGCGGCAGCGAGTTTCCGACTATCGAAGATGATTGGCCGCCTTGCCCGCTCCGGGTCAAAGGCGCTTAACCGCCTTTTCCATTCGCGGTGAACCCTTGCTCTTCTCTCGGCAGCCGCACTTGTTGAGACCACGATATCGTCCGTCTTGGTGATAATTTTGATCGGTCTTGACGTCCGCGGCGGCGACCTGTAAAGCCACTTGCGCTGAAAGTATTTGGGCGTCGGCTGAAGTTTACCTGACCGCATCAGCTCCGCAGCAAGCCGCACATCCTCAGCGGCTTTGTCTGCCGCGGCCTGCTGCGAGGCTACCCCGACCGCAGCAACATGAGCAACGATTTGTTTCTTTTGCTCCTCTATCTTCTCCTTCAGCCTCTCCCTCTCCTCTTCCTCCGCAGCGGACAAGGAAGGGAGTTCGTCACCCTTATCTCCAGTAGTCTCCGCCTTATTCTGCTGCAGTACAACCAGCAAGGAGTCGTTGATTAAGTCAAGTCTACAAACGTCTATGGAATCAATTATCTCATCCGTGGATAGACTGACCGTTGAGAGGGAATTCTCTCCCTGGATTTGGGCCTCCGGAGTAACCAGATCGCCGTCTGGAACTTCTTTGTCGCGCGGCCTGTGTTGTAAGTCCGCTTCCCCAGTCCGCTTAGAGACGTTCTTCTCCTTCATTGCGCGGAGCTTCTTCTCAACCCGCTCGGCGACGGTCGCTCCGTCTCTCTTCCTCTTCTTCCTCTTGGCGGTCTTCTCTGCAGCATCCGCGGCGGACCCCCCTAAATCGGGCTGGTCAGCGCGGACAGGTTCAAGATTCACAGCAGACAATGCCTTTGAGGGCGCGTCGTCCTCTACCTCAGTCCGCCGGTCTTCTTCGTCCAAGTCAACGATTTGCACCGAGGCATTGGGGGAAGATATGTCAGTCTCCATGTGTTCGCCAGCAGTGTCCGCCGAGGTTGCGGTTTTCTGAGAAGGGGCGGAGTCCGATAAGGTTGCCATCTTCTCGCTCCTCAATGGTTCGGCGTCTACTACGGCATCCCCGCGAGCAGACACATCGACATGGCGGACTGCTTTCTCCGCAGGCTTCTGGCTCTGGGAACTCTCTCCTGTGGAGCGGACAGGATCTTTTCTTGTCGACCTCTTTACAATCTTCTTGGTCTTCATAGGCGTTGTCGGCTCCAGGTCGCCTTTTGCAGTAATGCTAGATAAGAAAGCTCCAAGCCTAGCCATGCCGGACTGGAAGGTGGAGACCGCAAGTGGTGAATAGCGCCCCGTGTCGATCGAGATTCTCAGCAGATCCAGACCGTCCAGCGATATTTATAGAGTTGGCGGCGTTTTCGAGGTTTGCGGACTCGGCGGTTAAGAAAACATTTTCGAAGTTTTCTGGAAACTTAAAAATGTGCGGGGATTATGTTAACCCCTCAGTCCGCAGCATACTACAAGGTTCCAAAGCCCCCCTTTCAGCAGGCGCGGACGCAATTTATCAGTCCGCCCAGTCCGGCAAGGTCCCCAATTGGACCGTGGTACCCCAGCAGCGGACGCAAGTGCCTGTCCGCGCAGTCCGCCAGCGTTTGAGGTATCAGGATCTACAGCGGCGGACGAAATGTCTCGTCCGCCCAGGCCGCCGCCCTCCAGCGGGCGCGCCCAGCAGCAGTGGAGGCTCTAGTCCGCGAGCCCAGTCCGCCCCTTCTGCGCGGACTGGCGTGTTCTTTCTTTTTGCTTCCCGTCACCGCTGCCCGGTTCTCCTGCACCCCGGGCAGCCGGTTATTTTAACCCTGCCCGTTTGGGCAGGCCCCCTATCCTATAAATAGGGGGGAGGTGGTGCACCCAAGGCACGCTGACTCGGACCCAGGAGCCTACTTGTTACAGGCTGCGGACTCGAATCCTGTGCCTTGCGGACTCCCCCTTGCTCTGCTTCCCTCAGTTTTTTCCTTTCACTTGTAACTGAATCCTTCTTCAATCAAGGGAAAGCTCGTCGCAAGAGAGGCATTCAGGCGGCGACGGGCGAAGTCTGGTGTTGTCGTGGTTCACGGCCCTGCTCTTCTTCCAGCTCTCATCCGCTTAGTAGATCGCTACTCATAGTCTCCCTATTCCCCTGTGTTCGAACAGTTAGCTGGTTGTGCTCGACCCCCCTTGTGTTTTCGTGCATCAACAGCCACTATCTCGATGCACTCAATGCCATGGATAGCGTGGCGCGTTAGGTGATAGCGCTTGGCGGTAGCATCCACTCAATGCAACTATCTCGATGCACTCAATGCCATTCTTCTCAACACTCTAGATGTGATGTTGAGTGGGCTAGCGTGTGGCAGTAACTTTTAACACCCGGCGGTAGGCACTATAGTAGGCTTCTACTCTTCACTTGAACTTGTCGACCTACACACTCTATCAACAGAAGACGTGATCAAATAAAATCTTGAAGTTGATATTCTCAAACACAGGGCATGTGAAACATCGGTCCAACACATAAATGTTACCTTGTCTAATTCCTTTTAAAACAATTTTTTTTTATTAGAAGTAATAGTACAACAAGATTGATTAAATGATACCTGATAACCTTCATCACATAATTGGCTTATGGATATTAGGTTATGCTTGACACCACTCACATATGCTACATTCCTGAAGGTGACAGCTCCAACTTTGACATTCCCATATCCTGTTTGTCCACAGTTGGAGTCTCCAAAGATCACATTTGGTCCAAGCTTTGACTTGTAAACAGATAGATTTCTCTTCTGCCGTCATATGTTTTGAGCACCCACTATCCAAGTACCACTGTTGCTTTGTGGTAGGATAGTATTTCACCTGCATGAAAATAAATTAGGTGTTCTTGACCTAGGTAACCTTGGGTCCTTGATTCTTCTCAAATTTATTACTGGAAATATAAGAAAATTAGGGATGGTCTTTATATCCTAAGGGGTGAAATCTTTTAGGTGGAATTATCCATTTAGTAAAAGGATTATTAATGGTTATAGCTTTCTTGAAGTTCTAAAAGGAATTTAAGTTTTTGTTATAGTGGTTTGTGTTCGACGAATTGCAATAAGTTCGTCGATCTTTATTCGACGAATAGGGATGAGTTCGTTGAACTCCGCTCAGAGAATGAAAGTACTCATTTTTTGCACCCCAATTTCGTCGATCGCGGTTCAACGAATTATATTGATTTAGTCGATCGCAGTTAGAAGAATGGTTATATCTAAATTCTGCGTTCATAGTTCGTCGATCTAAGTTCGACGAAACATATACATTTCGTCGATCTTGGTTCGACGAAAAATGCTGAACATTGTTTTTATTAAAAAAAAAAATTTATTTTTCTTGGGTTGATTTTTCTGAGGAATTTCTGTTTCTTTGTTATTAACTTCTACTTTTTATTTATCTTTGGTAGAAACAAATTTAATGGGGATAGAAAGAATATTTTTCTTAAGAAGAGGAGGCTGATTTGGTGAAGCTCCCAAGCCCAGTTTTCCATTAAGCATGACATTGACTGTGTTAGTGATATTCATCAATTTGATGATTGTCCATTAAGGGATTCTTCAAATTCTTTAGCCTCATTTAATTTAGTTTTTAAAGAAAAGATTTGTTCAGAAGTTAAGTCTAATTCATCCTTTACTTTGATGTTTTCAGATAATAGATTGTCATATTCAATTTGTTTTTTTCTGAGAAGTTTGATTTCCTTCTCAGATTTAATTAGATCATTCCATAGTAGTTTGAATTCAGTTTTAAAATGATCAGAAGTAAAATAAAAAGATGCAATTACCGGGTCCTCTTCTCATTCAGATTCTAAATTTTGTGCTAATGAAATAATAGCTTCTGTGTTGTTGCAAGAGGCATTAATTATCATTAAGCAGATCTCTCTGGCTTTTGCCTCTTCTTCATTGTCACTAGACCTGGATGAAGTTTCTTCTTCTGAGTCACTCCAAGTCTGAGCCACAAATCCTTTCTCCTTCTTCTTCTTATATTTGTTGGAGGAGGGATTGTTGGAGTGCTTCTTGGATTCTCTCTTTTCTCGTGTCCTTCTTTTGAGCCTCTGGACATTCTGGTAGAATGTGTCCTGGCTTCCTACGTCCATAGCATACAATTTCCTTAATAGAAGTCTTATCATATCTTGGCTTGTCTTCATTTATGGTTGACCTACTCCTAAAGTCTTTCTTAGCCATTTTGTAAAATCTTTTAGCTAATATACTCATTAGCTTTTCAATGGCTCGGAGTGCTTCTAATTCTTCAAATGCCTTAAAGGCAATGCTTTGCTCCTTCCTTCCTGAGGTAGAAGTCTTTTGTTCAGCTGCCTCCCTAGTTTTGATGAGCTTCTTATAAGACTTGAGCTTACCTAATAATAACTCAGTAGAAATCTCATTTAGTTTTTTCGCCTCCTTGATTGGCCAGATCCTAGAGTTCCATGTGCTAGGGAAGCACATAAGGATCCTGTCATAGATATATGTTAAAAAGATGTCCTAATCAAGAGTCTTCAACTCATTGATGATGAGGCTGAGTCTGGTGTACATTTCAGCAACTGATTCAGATTCACCCTTCTTGAAATTTCTCATATTGAGAAATCAAGTGGGACCTTCTGTCCTTTCTTTCATCTACTGAACCAGCAACCATAGCATTTAAGGAATCCTAGATATCCTTGGCTGAAGAACATTGAGCAACTTTCTGAAAAATATCATCAGACATTGTTTGATCCAAAATGTTCATGGATTTGGCATCTGTAATTTTCAGCTTCTTCTGAGCATCTGTCCACTCAGGTGATGAAACTGCACTTGTGCTTGTTGTTACAGTTGGTGTACGGGGACATATCATTATAGAATATAGATGTCTTCATCAATTGAATTCATATACAGTCTAATCCTTACCTTCTAGAGAGCAAACTTGTTAAGATTACACACTGGAGGTATGGTGCTTGAGTATTCCTTATTTTGTAGCGTGATATAAAAAGAGACTAGAGTAAATGGGATCTATCATAGATCTTTTGGTTCAGGTGTTAGCCTGTACATCCAATTAACCTTACCCTCTGATAATAATTGAAAGTGAAGGTATAGATCACACTAACTCTTGATGGGGGGTGAATAGAGTATTAGAAATCTTTTGATTAATTTTTATAGATGATTAAAATAAGTGATATCCACATGTATATGGGTAGAAATAAAACACAGAAATTATAGCACAGAAAATAACAAATAGAGCAACCAGATGAAACAAAGATTTTTTAGTGGTTCCTCTAAAACTTTGGTCCATTTAATCTTTTACCACCCTGGTAGGAAATCCACTATAAGTTTTTGATCAGGTGCCCTTCCACCATAGAATTTTGCTCAAGTGCCCTGTCACCACAAGTTCTATTTTCAAGGGAGATCTAGCAACCCTTTGAGCTATTGATCAGGTGCCCAAAAACCAAACTAAGTCTTTTGATCAGGAGACTTAACAAACAAGGCATTAACTTTTGAAGGGAGTTAGAAACACATTTACAGTGAGATAAAAAGAAATGTGATATTATCTTCTCTTTATCAAAGTTCTGAGAAGACTAGTGGATTGTTGTTGTTGTCAAATCTCCCCTTGAGATGTAGAGTAGTTCAGGAGAATGGAAGCTTTGCTCAGGGTGTAGGCCTTTAAGATGAGCACTTCTTCTTCTAGTAAATATCTCTGAGTGATTAATCTATTGGTCTCAGAGTGTATGTTGTACTGCTGGAATAAAACTTGAAGAAGAAGAATGAAGATGAACAAGATGTTCTGTGTCTCTTGTTCTTGTTCTCAGAATGCAAATAGTTTCTTTCTGCTTTTTCCTAACACTGTAAATTCTAACTGTTAGGCATTGCACGACAATTTTTTGAAAATCATTTATATCTGATTATTGATTTTGAAATTCAAATCCTTGAAGTCCTCTTCATATTTTCTGGGAATTAGAACGGCTGAATATTATCTTCAATGCATTTCCCTAACTGTCCCAGTAAATATGTTAAATAATAACTATATGAAAATCCTTAATTAATGCTGCCAAGAACAGCTATATACTTGAGAATATGAATATTAAATATCAGAGTATTACTGTCTGATATTTGAAATAATTTGAAATCAAATTTCCTTAGAGGGTCTGAGAAATTGAGAGAAGATAGTCGAACAGAACCTGTATGTAGTTAGTCGAACTAAGGAAAGTTTTAGTTGACCTAAGCTCCAATTTCGTCATGTTGATAACTCTCCTTTGTTGAGCTGAGCTCCAAGACCGTCAAAACGAAAAAGCACTTGCAAAACTGAGCTCCAAGTTCATCGAGCTGAGAAGACACTTCGTCGAGCTAAGATCCTGAGATAAGCTCACAGTTCATCGACCTGAGCTAGACTTTCGTCGAGCTCAACTCAGATAAGGAACTCTGAGTTATTTGATCTGAGATCGACGATCGTTGAGCTGAGTTCAGCTATCGTCGAACTCATTTTTCTGCAATCTTCAAAACTATCTTGTCTCTTAAGTCTTGAGTCTATGAAGTCTTCTGAAGCCTTCTAAAGGTAGGTCTTACTGAACTAACCAAAAGTAATTGACCTTAACCCTGGAACTAACAAATGACCCTAGACTATACATGTTGGGTCATCAATCCTAATAGTGAACCTAGACCAATTCTCAAGTAGGGTTCTAACACAAAGATAAGTCAAAAAAAGGTAAATTTAAAATTTTACGTGTGTAGCTAAGTGAATACGCAAACACCTGCTAATCTCTGCAAAATAAAACTCAAAAGTAGGTAAATTTAAAATATAACGCGAGTACCTGATGAGAACTCACAAACACCTCTAATCTGTATAGAAGAGAAGTCAAAAGTAGGTAAATTTAAAATATAATTCGTGTACCTATAGTGAACTCGTGAACACCTGCTAATCTCCGTCAATGAGATGTCAAAAGAAGGTAAATTTAAAATATAACATCAGTACCTAAAGAAAACTAGCGAACACCTGTTAAACTCTGCAAAAGAAAAGTCAAAAGCAGGTAAATTAAAAATATAACATGAGTACTTGAAGAGAACTCGCGAACACTTATTAATCTCTGCCAAAGTGAACTCAAAATAAGCAAAATTTTAAATATAATGTGAGTACCTTTAGTGAATTAGCGAACAACTACTAATATCTACAAAACAAAAGTCAAAAGCTGTTAAATTTAATATATAATGCGAGAACCTGAAGTGAACTCACGAACACCTGCTAATCTCTGCCAAAAATAAGTCAAAATTGTAAATTTAAAATTTAACGCGAGTTGATGAAGTGAACTTGTGAATACCTGGTAATCTCTGCATGTGAATACCTGCTAATCTGTGCAAATGAGAAGTTAGAAGCAGGTAAATTAAAAATATAATGCGAGTACCTGAAGTCAATTTGCGACAACTGCTAATCTCTGCAAATGAGAAGTCAAAAGCAGGTAAATTTAAAATATTATGCGAGTAATTGATGTGAACTCACGAACACCTGCTATTCAAGAGAAGTCAAAAGCATGTAAATTTAAAATATAATGCGAGTACCAGAAGTGAATTCACAAACACCTGTTAATCTATGTCAAAAAAATGTCAAAAGATTTTAAATTTAAAATATAACACGAGTACATAAGGAAAATCCACGAACACCTTCCAATCTATGCAAAATAGAAGTCAAAAACAGGTAAATTTAAAATATACAGCGTGTATCTGAAGTGAACTCTCGAACAATTGCTAATATCTACAAAACAGAAGTCAAAATCATGTAAATTTAAAATATAACTCGAGTCCTTAAAGTTAACTCGCGAACACTCGCTAATCTCTGCTAAAAAGAAGTCAAAAAGGTAAATTTGAAATATAACGCGAGTACCTTAAGTAACTCACAAAATCCTGCTAATCACTGCAAAAGAGAGATCAAAAGAGAGTAAATTTAAAATAAAAGTGTGTACCTCAAGTGAACTCCCGAACATCTGCTTATCTGTGCCAAAGAGAAGTAATAACGGTAAATTTAAAATAAACGTGTGTACCTCAAGTGAACTTGCGGACACCTGCTAATCTTTACAAAAAGAAATCAAAGGCAAGTAAATTTAAAATATAATGCATGTACTATAAGTGAACACACAAACACCTGTTAATCTCTACCAAAGAAAAGTTAAAAAAAGGTAAATTTAAAATTTAATTCGAGTAACTAAAGTGAACACGCAAACACCTACTAATCTGTGTCAAAGAGAAATTAAAATCAAGTAAATTTAAAATATAATGCGAGTAGCTGAAGTGAACTTGTGAACATCTGCTATTCACTGCCAAAGTGAAGTCAAAAAATGGTAAATTTAAAATTTAAGGCGAGTCCCTAAAGTGAACTCGCGAGTACCTACTAATCTCTGTCAAAGAGATGTCAAAAGAATGTAAATTTAAAATATAACATGAGAACCTGAAGTGAAATCACGAACACTTGCTAATCTTTACCAAAGAGAAGTAAAAAGAAGGTAAATTTAAAATATATCATGAGTACCTGAATTGAACTAGCGAACAACTGTTAATCTCAACAAAAGAGAAGTTAAAAGCAGGAAAATTTAAAATATAACATGAGTTCCTGAGGTGAAGTCGCGAACACCTACTAATCTCCGCCAAAGAAAAGTAAAAAAGATAAATTTAAAATTTAATGCGAGTAGTTGATGCGAACACGTGAACACCTACTAATCTTTACAAAAGTGATGTCAAAAGTAGGTAAATTTAAAATATAACTCGAGTAACTGAAGTGAACGGGCGAACAATTGCTAATATGTTTAAAGGAGAAGTCAGAAGCAGGTAAATTTAAAATATAATGCAAGTACCTTATATGAACTAGAGAACACCTGCTAATCTCTGCAAACAAGATGTCGAAAACATGTAAATTTAAAAAATAATGCGAGTACCTAAGTGAACTCTAGAACACCTCCTAATCTCTGCAAAAGAAAAGTGAAATGCACGTAAATGCAAAAGAAAAGTGAACTCTAGAACTCGCAAACACTTGCTAATCTCTGCCAAAGTAAAGTCAAAAGCAGGTAAATTTAAAATGTAACGTGAGTACCCGAAGTGTACTTGCGAACACATGCTTATCTCTACAAAAGAGAAGTCAAAAGCTGGTAAATAAAAAATATAACGCGTGTACATGAAGTGAACTCCCGAACACCTATTAATCTTTGCCAAAGAGAAACCCAAAAGGTAATTTTAAAATTTAACTCGAGTAGATGAAGTGACCACACGAACAACTGCTAATCTCTGTAAAAGAGAAATTAAAAGTAGGTAAATTTAAAATATAACACGAGTACCTGAAGTGAACTCGTTAACACCTGCTAATCTCTACCAAAGAGAAGTAAAAAAGGTAAATTTAATATTGAACGTGAGTAGCTGAAGTGAACACGCGGACAATTGCTAAACTCTACAAAGGAGAAGACAAAATCAGCTACATTTAAAATATAATGTGAGTACCTGATATGAACACAAGAATACTTCTATTCATTGCAAAAGAGAAGACAAAAGCAGGTAAATTTAAAATTTAACACGAGTAGCTGAAGTGAACTCTCGAACACATGCTAATCTCTATCAAAGAGATTTCAAAAAATGAAAATTTAAAATATAACACGAGTACCTAATGAAAACTCGTGAACAATTACTAATCTCTACAAAAGAAAAGTCAAAAACAGGTAATTAAAAAATAAAACATAAGTACCTAACGTGAGGTCGTTAAGACTTGATAATCTCTACAAAAGAAAAGTCAAAAGCACATAAATTTTAAATGTAACACGAGTAACTCAAGTGAACAAATGAACACCAGCAAATCTCTGCAAAAGAAAAGTCAAAAGCAGGTAAACTTAAAATATAATCCGTATACCTGAAGTGAACTCACAAACACTTTTTAATCTCTACAAAAGAGAAGTCAAAAGCAGCTAAATTTAACATATAATGCGAGTACCTTAAGTGAACTCGTTAGCACCTTCAAATCTCTGCAAAGGAGAAGTGAAAAGCAGGTAAATTTAAAATATAACTCGAGTACATAAAGAAAACCCGCGAACACTATTCATAAGTTGTAACGCCCCCCGAATTTTCGGCAATTATTTAAATCCTTGTTTGGCATTACGTTGGCGCATTTCCGGCTCGTGCCGTGGTTAGAGTACCTTGTTAGGTGTTCTTAGAGGTTATAGCCTGTTGTCTGGTTTCCCCAGCTAGCCGACGTCTGTTTTTGGAGGCCCGGCTGAGCCTCTTAGAGAATCCCTGTACTTTTGCTTCGGGCGAGGTTTGCCCAAGTATGTGGCCGTCGGAGGTTGTGTCCGACTTCGCCGATGTTTTCGTAACCCGAGTGTTTAGATACGGCGCAGATTTGTTCGGAATATGAGAGCGTTAATTTTCGCGTCATTTTTGATGGTCGCTAGTTAGCGGGTCGTCATTTATGTGAGCATATTTTCATGTTTGCGCATTTAGGGCATAGCGCGTGTTGTAGACATGCAAGGTTTTAATAATTTGCGTGTGCGTGCCTACGTTCATGTGTTAGTATGTATATTTGTTCATAGAGGTGTTAATTTATATGAGATGATAATTATAGTGGACTACTTGGTGTTTAGTTAATAGGATCGATTAGGGGCTGCTTTTTTACGCTTAGGCCAACTAAGTTAGGTTAGGGTTTATATAGTCTTCATAGGGATTATATAAATATATATATAAATACAAATATATAAATATATATATATATATATATATATATATATATATATATATATATATATATATATATATATTTATTTATTTATTTATTAGAGCCTTCATTAGGTTAGGAGATTCCTTTTCCCCCCAACCCGACGACGGCTTTCATAACCCGAGCGGAAGAACAGGCGGAAGCCCGGGGCTGCTCCGACCGCCGATTCACCGCCCAGATCTGCTTGAAATCGTGGTTTGAGGCCGGATCCGTGCTCCTCTAGCCGTGACAATCGTTCCGAGGTAGTTCTTTTTGGATTTCACCAATTTTTTTTCTTTCGATCGGGTGTCGAGGGTTCTTGTTCGTTCATGCTTTGATGGAGCTTTTCTTCCCAGGTTTCCCCTTCGATTGTTGCCCGCGGCCGGCGGTTTGGAAGTGAGTCTTGGCCGATTTTTTCCCTTGTTGTGTGTTCCCCAAAAACAAGGCAAGGCAAGTGGACCCTTCACCCTTATCATAGAAATTTCATTATGGTGCCCTTGATCTCCTTCTGTTAAATTTCAGATTTATTCCTTGCTCACCCAAGTTTTAAATTTTGAGATTTGTTGCTCACCCAAGCCTTGGCCGAAATTTCTTAAATGTTTTATTGTGTTGAGACGTTGCGGTTAGGAGTGTTGGATCTAGTCCTATATCTAATAATTCATTGACTTACATGTTGTATTTTTTTTTGGACTTGGGGTTGTGCCTGAATTTCGTTAAGGATTACGTTTTTTTTGTTCTTGTTTAAACCCCCCCCCCCCCTTGTGTGCGTAAATGGTGATAGGAAAGAGTTTATCCCTTTACTTGATTTCCATTTATGCTCTTGATGCGGGCTTCATCAAAAAAAAATGCTATAGACCACACAAGCTTAAAGACAAATATGTTTATGCAGTAAATAATTAAGATTAGAGCTTACCCCTCCTTTGGAAGAGTTCGGTGAAATTAGAGGTATTAGTATTAGCAAAACAACCACGGCCAAGTCCTGCAAGCGATGACAAATATGGTTAGAGGTAGCAACTTAGATTTAAAAAAAGTACTAAATAACAATCAGTGAGACTCAAATGTGTGACCTAACACGCAAGGTTAAAGTTCTTTCCTCCATGAGTCAATCAAGGAGATTTGTTTTTTTTTGTGTTGTGGGTTGCTCTAGAGCGTGTAGGGTTCAGTGTGACTTCTTGGTGGTTCATGGAACTACTAGTGAGAGTTTTCCCGAGTCTCTTGGTGCTGGAGTAGGATGTGATTTTGAGGTGGGTCGGACCAATGCCGCCACCCTTGTTTTACTTCTTGTCTTATTAAGACGTTATGGGTTGTTTGGTTGAGTTGGAATGATGCCACCACCATAACACCTTGAGATATTTAGGCCTGATAGACTTGGTTGGACCGTTACCGCCAGCCCAGGCCCTTGTTACTGATTTTGTCCATCTCCAGCACTAGGTGACTCTTCCTGCTCTAGCTTTATGCTAGGATTTATTTATTTTGCTAATCCTTCCTGCAGAGACTTGTGAGGCTTGACTTCACCCGTGCACTTGGTGCACCCCTTTTTTTACTCACTCATGGCGAGTATTTTTCCTTCACTTGTTTACTTTAGCTATTACCTGTTTCACATCTTCCTTGCTACTGTTTCATTTTCATATATATATATATTGCTTTGCTGAGGCGTTCTTTTCTTTGAATGCCTCAGGTTCAGGTTTATAGCCGACTGTGCGGCTAGGTTTCTTCTGAAGTTGCTAGTGCTATAGCTGCTGCTGAGTTTTCTTTTTCTCACTCCTCGGAGGTAGTTTCTTTAGACTTGTAGTACAGATATGCCTACTCACCAGTGGGTTCGTGTCAGTTGTTGGCGCTCACTGGTGGTTTCTCTTTTAGATGCTTTGTGCTTTGCTTATACTGCTAGATTTCCTGTTTTAGAGTTTATTGAACTTGTTTCTGGGATGATTTATGTTAGTTTGCTAGTTACTTTAAAACCTATAAAAGAAAATAACTATTATATCAAAAACATAGACCGCATGTTTTCCTTTCTAAAAAGCTTAATCACTATTTTCAAACCACGTAAAAGGGCATTTCCTATATATATTATATAAATTAAATCTAGGGTCTTGCATAGCCTTAGGTGTCCCCTGGGGATGCTTATGCATTCTCTTAGGATGTTAAAAAAAATGAATAAAATATTTTCCGCTACGTATAAGTATAATTTTGAAGGGTGGACTAGTTGATCCACGAAGCCGAGGGATACGGCCTCTAATATATAATTGATTTTCACATCATTAAAGCTTTTGAACTTTCATAGTCTTTGTAGTTGGTGGTTGCCTGAGCGTCGGCAGTTATCCCCTGTCCGACGTGGCATCACAACGCGTGTTTTCTTCTACTCTGATACTTCTTAATTTCGAAGAAAAATGCGGGTTATGACAGTTGGTATCAGAGGGAGGTTGCTTGACAATTTGTCGGTCAACCTTTCCTTGTAGGTATTAGAAGTTTAGCATCATGTCATACACACACCGATATGTCATCAGCACGTCTTGGCTGAAGCACGAACACTACACTCATAGCATAACATGAAGTATTCGGGGCATATTATGTAGTATGGGATGCATAATATGTGTTCGTATATGGATCCACCATAGGAGGCAACATGTGAGGGTTATGTAGTATGGGATGCATAACCTCACCACATGAATGCGATTAGCACGTTCTCTTTTTCATTGCATGAAAATGTTATGTAGTATGGGATGCATAACATTTTCATGTGTACGCCGCTCATAACATGCATTAGGGCCTTTTTAGAATGCATAGCACAATCATGCATAACATAACATTGCATAAGCACAATGTGTCAAGCTAAAGACTTGTTGGATGACATATGTACACACATGGTTTTGAGTCAAAAAGAATATAAATTCTTGCATTCTCGATATAGGCACAAGAGTTAGTGTGATGGTGGTGAACCTTCTTAGGTTAAGCATGACATTATTTCCTCTGTATAAAAATATATATATACAAATATAAAAAAAAACCCCAGAGCAAGTTGTCAGTGAAAGCAAGTACTTATGTAGGTTTGTCTGTACCGTTTTGTTTTGTCCTAGTAGTTGAACTAGGTTCTGATGATTGCTTGTTTGTTCTTTTTAGTATGGCGCCTAAGCGTAAAGTGGCGAGGTCGACTCCCCATTTAGAGGGCGAGTCTTCTGGTGCTCAAAGCGGTACAGTTATGGAAAGTCTGAGGCAGAGCAATGAGGCTCTATCGAGGCAGATGGTGGACGTTCAGTCTCAGATCCAGTCCCTGATATCTGTGGTGGCAGGGCTAGCCCCGAGAGCGCAGGATCCTACTGCGGGTTTAGCTGTTCCCGCACCTCCTGCACCCCCAGCCCCTTTGGTGCCTCCAGTGGTGGTGCCCCCGGAGATGGCTTTCATCACTCAGTTCCAGCGACTGCGACCCCCTACCTACGATGGTAAGGCGGACTTCATGATATTGGATGACTGGTTGATTACCATAGAAGAAATGTTTCATTACTCTGGAGTGTCTGAGGATCAGAAGGTGATGCTGGCCGCCTATCAGCTGAAGGGGTTAGCGAAGAGCTGGTGGATGAGGGAGAAGGAGGGAATTGTAGGAGGAAGCACATGGGCTTCCTTCAAAGAGATCTTGATGCGGAAATTTCTACTGTCAGTGGAGCGAGACAGGCTGATGAATGACTTCTTGCATCTGAAGCAGAGACAGCTCTCAGTCAGCGAGTATGAGATTGAGTTCAGCAAACCCAGTCGCTTTGCCCCTAGTTTGGTGAGCTCAGAGGAGGATAGAGCAAAGCGTTTCCTCGGTGGCCTGCGGAGCGATGTACAGCAGCTAGCGGTGGCTCATGGAGCGGTGAGTTATGCTAGGGCAGTGGAGGCCTCTTTGAAGGTAGAGGCCATCGAAAACGCGAAGCATAGAGGTCAGCAGGCGAGGAATGAGAAGAGGAAAGCTGTTGAAGCAAAGAGCCCCCAAGTGCCTGGTGCTCCTTCGGGGAAGAGGAGCAAGGAGGTTTGTAGTTTTTGTGGCCGGTCGGGCCATCCTGCTGAGAGATGTTTCAAGAGGGCGGCGGCGCAGAAGGAGCATGTGCATGCTATTCAGGGTGCTCCCAGGAAAAATGTGGTGTGTACTCTGTGCAAGAAAGAGTGGCATGATGTTGCCCGTTGCTGGTTGAAGGACAAGGTCTGCTATCAGCGCGTACAGAAAGGTCATAGCAAGGCCCGATGCCCGCAGCTCCAGTCTGTGCACCGACCAGTTCCTCTTCAGGCGTTGCCACCGCCTCAGTCTATGGATAGAGGCAAAGGGAAGCTGAATGTGATATCTTCAGTGAAGGCTCAAACTTCGACGCAAGTCATTTCAGGTAAACCTTCTCGCTAGTCTTTTACTTCCATTGCAGATTAGTTTGGATTTTGTTTTCTTTATTGATTGTGCAATTTCCCCGTTTATATTTATATAGGGAGTTTTAAGGTACGGAACCGTTGCGCGCGCGTTCTCTTTGACTCAGGTGCTACCCACTCATTTGTGGCTAGGGCCTTTGTAGAGCGGTGCCAGCTGGTTCTTGATCGTGTCGGTGATGCCTATTGCGTCAAATTCCCCTCCGGTGATTCTGTGATATCAGATCAGGGCATTCTGGATTGTCCTATTATGTTGGTGGATTTCCCAGCCAAGGCGGATCTGAAGGTTATAGACTTGGAAGATTTCGACGTCATCCTGGGTATGGATTGGTTGTCTAAATACGATGCAGTGATCTAGTGCAGGGGTAAGCTCTTATATTTCAAGAAGGACAACGGTCAGCCTGGGAGTATTTATCGCGATCCGCGCCAGGCCTCTTCGGCAATTTCTGCGGTATGTGCTCAGAGGTTATTCAGTTCTGATTGTTTTGCTTGCTTAGTCTCAGTGTTGGGGACAGTTAGCAGTGTGCCGCTGATGGATGAGATTCCTGTTGTCCGTGAATTTTTTGATGTGTTCCCTAGCGACCTTCCCGGTCTTCCCCCTGTTAGAGATGTCGAGTTCGTGATTGATTTGGAGCCGGGTACGCGTCCCATTGCTAAGGTTCCGTACCGGATGGCCCCGCGAGAGCTGGAGGAGCTGCGTACCCAGCTGGATGAGTTATTGGAGAAGGGTTTCATAAGGCAGAGCTCGTCGCCCTGGGGTGCACCCATTCTTTTTGTGAAGAAGAAAGATGGTTCGATGCGCCTTTGCATCGACTATAGGGAGTTGAATAAAGTCACCATCAAGAACAGGTACCCCCTGCCTAGAATTGACGACTTATTCGATCAGTTACGTGGCAGTTCTGTGTTCTCCAAGATTGACCTTCGATCAGGATATCATCAGCTCAGGATCCGGGAGTCGGACATTCCACGGACAACTTTTCGATCGAGGCATAGACATTTCAAATTCCTAGTTATGTCTTTTGGGTTGACCAACGCGCCATCAGCATTCATGGACATGATGAACCGGGTGTTCAAAGATTTTCTGGAGAAATTTGTGGTCGTATTCATAGACGACGTTCTGATTTACTCAAGGAATGCTGCGGAGCATGATCAGCACTTGCGGTTGGTGTTATCTCCCTTGAGAGATCATCAGTTGTACGCTAAGTTGAGCAAATGTGAGTTCTGGTTGCCTCAGGTGTCCTTCCTGGGTCATGTGGTGAACAAGGATGGCATTTTAGTGGACCCGGTGAAGATTTCTGCAGTGATGGATTGGCATAGGCCGAGCACCCCCAAGGAGATTAGGAGCTTCTTGGGGTTGGCCGGCTATTATAGAAGGTTTGTTGAGGGTTTTTCTACCTTGGCAGCGCCCTTAACTAAGCTGACGCAGAAACATGCAGCGTTCATCTGGAGCGAGCAGTGCGAGGAGGCCTTTCTAGAGCTAAAGAGGAGATTGTGCACCGCTCCTGTTTTGACATTGCCTACGGAGAGCAAGGACTATGATGTTTATGTGGATGCCTCGCATGTTGGGCTCGGAGGCGTGTTGATGTAAGAGGGGAAGGTGATCGCGTATGGGTCGCGGCAGTTGAAGACTCACGAGCGGAATTACCCTACGCATGACCTCGAGTTTGCGGCGGTGATTTTTGCATTGAAGCTGTGGAGGCATCTACTCTATGGGGCCCAGTGCAAGATTTTCACAGATCATAGGAGCCTGAAGTACGTGTTTACTCAGAAGGAGCTGAATCTGCGCCAGCGGCGGTGGCTAGAGTTTGTGGCCGATTATGACGTGGAGATCCAGTACCATCCAGGCAAGGCCAATGTGGTGGCCGACGCCCTGAGCCGCAAGACAGGGAAGATCTTCAACCTCACGGCGGACCGTTTAGTGGAAGAGTTCTTGTTGATGGACATCTCTGTGGGATGCTGTGATTTGCAAAGCAGTTTGGCAGTGGCAGAGTCATCTTGGATTTCGCTCACCAGGTTGTACCAGAAGGACGATCCGGATTTGTTACACCTATACCTTAGGGCTGAGAGAGAGGAGTTGCCGGATTTCTCCATCGATGATTCGGGTACCTTGAAGTACCGCGGCAGGTTTTGCATCCCCGCGGTTCGAGACATCAGGAGTATGGTATGCAAAGAGGCTCATGGATCCAGTGTTGCCTACCACCCAGGATCCACGAAGATGTATCATGATTTGAAGCAGATCGCCTGGTGGCATGGTATGAAAGGGGATATAGCTCGGTATGTTTCTGAATGTTACACTTGCAAGCGGGTGAAGGCCGATCATGGGAGGCCTGGTGGAAAGTTGACTCCTTTGGAAATCCCGACTTGGAAGTGGGAAAGTATCTCCATGGACTTCATTACGGTCTTACCAAGATCTCCAAGGGGATTTGATTCAGTTTGGGTGATCGTGGACCAATTGACGAAGTGTGCGCACTTCGTACCTTACAAGATCGACTATCTGATGAAGAAGATAGCAGAGTTGTATTTGAGCGAAGTCATCCGATTGCGTGGGGTTCCCGTGAGTATCATTTCAGACCGAGACTCCAAATTTACTTCCCGTTTCTGGAAGAGTTTCCAGGAGGGTTTGGGTACAGACTTGAGATATTCTACCGCTTACCACCCTCAGACAAATGGGCAGACCGAGCGTGTGAACCGGATTGTGGAGGATATGATCATGTGCTACATTCTAGATCACGGTGGAGCGTGGGATGAGCGTTTGCGGCTCATGGAGTTTGCCTACAATAACAGTTACCAAGAGAGCTTGCAAATGGCTCCCTTCGAGGCATTGTATGGGAGGCGCTGCAGAACTCCATTGTTTTGGACTGAGGCCGGTGAGAGGCCTTTGTTGGGTCCTGATGCTCTAGAGGAAATGGAGGTTATTGTGAAGCTCATTCGGGAAAAGCTTCGGTTAGCTCAGGAGAGATATGAGAAGAACGCCAACCGGCGTAGGTCCGATTTGGAATTTTCGGTAGAGGATTTGGTCTTCTTAAAGGTATCTCCGATGGTTGGAGTGAAGAGGTTCGGCAAGAACCATAAGCTGGATCCGAGGTATGTGGGCCCATTCAGAATTTTGGAGCGTATTGGTGTGGCAGCATCTAGGTTGGATCTACCAGCCAACTTCCCGGGCGTACATAATGTCTTTCATGTAAGCCAGCTGCGGAAGTGTGTGCGGAGCAGTGGGAAAGTCTTGGATGTCGTGCCCCAGTTGGAGCCTAACCTCTCATAAGTCGAGGTGCCGGTCCGCATCTTGGATACTCAAGATCGGGTGCTGCGGACAAAGTCTATCCCGATGGTGAAGGTTCTTTGGAAGAATCAAGATTTGGAAAGCGCGACTTGGGAGCTAGAGTCGGCTATGAGGGAGGCGTACCCTCGCCTGTTCTCCTGATTTGTTGGGTATGTTTTATTTCTAGTAACTTTTATTTTGTTACTTTCCTTCTATAGTAGAAGTAGGTACGTAAAGTTTCGGGGCGAAACTTTCTTTTAGGGGGAGTGACTGTAACGCCCCCCGAATTTTCGGCAATTATTTAAATCCTTGTATGGCGTTACGTTGGCGCATTTCCGGCTCGTGCCGTAGTTAGAGTACCTCGTTAGGTGTTCTTAGAGGTTATAGCCTGTTGTCTGGTTTCCCCAGCTAGCCGGCGTCTATTTTTGGAGGCCCGGCTGAGCCTCTTAGGGAATCCCTGTACTTTGGCTTCGGCCGAGGTTTGCCCAAGTATGTGGTCGTCGGAGGTTGTGTCCGACTTCGCCGATGTTTTCGTAACCCGAGTGTTTAGCTACGGCGCGGATTTGTTCGGAATCCGAGAGCGTTAATTTTCGCACCATTTTTGACGGTCGCTAGTTAGTGGGTCGTCATTTATGTGAGCATATTTTCATGTTTGTGCATTTAGGGCATAGCGCATGTTGTAGAAATGCAAGGTTTTAATAATTTGCGTGTGCGTGCCTACGTTCATGTGTTAGTATGTATATTTGTTCATAGAGGTGTTGATTTATATGTGATGATAATTATAGTGGACTACTTGGTGTTTCGTTAATAGGATCGATTAGGGGCTGCTTTTTTACGCTTAGGCCAACTAAGTTAGGTTAGGGTTTATATAGTCTTCATAGGGATTATATAAATATATATATATACAAATATATAAATATATATATATATATATATATATATATATATATATATATATATATATATTATTTATTTATTAGAGCCTTCATTAGGTTAGGAGATTCCTTTTCCCCCCAACCCGACGGCGGCTTTCAGAACCCGAGCGGAAGAACAGGCGGAAGCCCGGGGCTGCTCCGACCGCCGATTCACCGCCCAGATCTGCTTGAAATCGTGGTTTGAGGCCGGATCCGTGCTCCTCTAGCCATGACCATCATTCTGAGGTAGTTCTTTTTGGATTTCACCACTTTTTTTTTCTTTCGATCGGGTGTCGAGGGTTCTTGTTCGTTCGTGCTTTGATGGAGCTTTTCTTCCCAGGTTTCCCCTTCGATTGTTGCTCGCGGCCGGCGGTTTGGAAGTGAGTCTTGGCCGAATATTTTTTCCCTTGTTGTGTGTTCCCCAAAAACAAGGCAAGGCAAGTGCACCCTTCACCCTTATCATAGAAATTTCATTATGGTGCCCTTGATCTCCTTCTGTTAAATTTCAGATTTATTCCTTGCTCACCCAAGTTTGAAATTTTGAGATTTGTTGCTCACCCAAGCCTTGGCCGAAATTTCTTAAATGTTTTATTGTGTTGAGGCGTTGCTGTTAGGAGTGTTGGATCTAGTCCTATATCTAATAATTCATTGACTTACATGTTGTATTTTTTTTTGGACTTGGGGTTGTGCTCGGATTCCGTTAAGGATTACGTTTTTTTGTTCTTGTTTAAACCCCCCCTTGTGTATGTAAATGGTGATAGGAAAGAGTTTAGCCCTTTACTTGATTTCCAGTTATGCTCTTGATGTGGGCTTCATCAAAAAAAATGGTATAGACCACACAAGCTTAAAGACAAATATGTTTATGCAGTAAATAATTAAGATTAGAGCATACCCCTCCTTTGGAAGAGTTCGGTGAAATTAGAGGTATTAGTATTAAGAAAACAACCACGGCCAAGTCCTGCAAGCGATGACAAATATGGTTAGAGGTAGCAACTTAGATTTAAAAAAAGTACTAAATAACAATCAATGAGACTCAAATGTGTGACCTAACACGCAAGGTTAAAGTTCTTTCCTCCATGAGTCAATCAAGGAGATTTGTTTTTTTTGTGTTGTCGGTTGCTCTAGAGCGTGTAGGGTTCAGTGTGACTTCTTGGTGGTTCATGGAACTACTAGTGAGGGTTTTCCCGAGTCACTTAGTGCTGGAGTAGGATGTGATTTTGAGGTGGGTCGAACCGATGCCGCCACCCTTGTTTTACTTCTTGTCTTATTAAGACGTTATGGGTTGTTTGGTTGAGTTGGACTGATGCCACCACCACAACACCTTGAGATATTTAGGCCTGATAGACTTGGTTGGACCGTTGCCGCCAGCCCAGGCCCTTGTTACTGATTTTGTCCATCTCCAGCACTAGGTGACTCTTCCTGCTCTAGCTTTATGCTAGGATTTATTTATTTTGCTAATCCTTCCTGCAGAGACTTGTGAGGCTTGACTTCACCCGTGCACTTGGTGCACCCCTTTTTTTACTCACTCATGGCGAGTATTTTTCCTTCACTTGTTTACTTTAAATATTACCTGTTTCACATCTTCCTTGCTACTGTTTCATTTTCATATATATATATTGCTTTGATGAGGCGTTCTTTTCTTTGAATGCCTCAGGTTCAGGTTTATAGCCGACTGTACGGCTAGGTTTCTTCTGGAGTTGCTAGTGCTATAGCTACTGCTGAGTTTTCTTTTCCTCACTCCTGGGAGGTAGTTTCTTTAGACTTGTAGTACAGATATGCCTACTCACCAGTGGGTTCGTGTCAGTTATTGGCGCTCACTGGTGGTTTCTCTTTTAGATGCTTTGTACTTTGCTTATACTGCTAGATTTCCTGTTTTGGAGTTTATTGAACTTGTTTCTGGGATGATTTATGTTAGGTTGCTAGTTACTTTAAAACCTATAAAAGAAAATAATTATTATATCAAAAATATAGACCGCATGTTTTCCTTTCTAAGAAGCTTAATCACTATTTTCAAACCACGTAAAAGGACATTTCTTATATATATTATATAAATTAAATCTAGGGTCTTGCATAGCCTTAGGTGTCCCCTGGGGACGCTTATGCATTCTCTTAGGATGTTAAAAAAATGAATAAAGTATTTTCCGCTACGTATAAGTATAATTTTGAAGGGTGGACTAGTTGATCCACAAAGCTGAGGGATACGGCCTCTAATATATAATTGATTTTCACATCATTAAAGCTTTTGAACTTTCATAGTCTTTGTAGTTGGTGGTTGCCTGAGCGTCGGCAGTTATCCCCTGTCCGACGTGGCATCACAACACGTGTTTTCTTCTACTCTGATACTTCTTAATTTCGGAGAAAAATGCGGGTTATGACAGTTGGTATCAGAGGGAGGTTGTTTGACAATTTGTCGGGCAACCTTTCCTTGTAGGTATTAGAAGTTTAGCATCATGTCATACACACACCGATATGTCATCAGCACGTCTTGGCTGAAGCACGGACACTACACTCATAGCATAACATGAAGTATTCGGGGCATATTATGTAGTATGGGATGCATAATATGTGTTCGTATATGGATCCAGCATAGGAGGCAACATGTGAGGGTTATGTAGTATGGGATGCATAACCTCACCACATGAATGCGACTAGCACGTTCTCTTTTTCGTTGCATGAAAATGTTATGTAGTATGAGATGCATAACATTTTCATGTGTACGCCGCTCATAACATGCATTAGGGACTTTTTAGAATGCATAGCACAATCGTGCATAACATAACATTGCATAAGCACAATGTGCCAAGCTAAAGACTTGTTGGATGACATATGTACACACATGGTTTTGAGTCAAAAAGAATATAAATTCTTGCATTCTCGATATAGGCACAAGAGTTAGTGTGATGGTGGTGAACCTTCTTAGGTTAAGCATGACATTAGTTCCTCTGTATAAAAATATATATACACAAATATAAAAAAAAAAACCCAGAGCAAGTTGGCAGTGAAAGCAAGTACTTATGTAGGTTTGTCTGTACCGGTTTGTTTTGTCCTAGTAGTTGAACTAGGTTCTGATTATTGCTTGTTTGTTCTTTTTAGTATGGCGCCTAAGCGTAAAGTGGCGAGGTCGACTCCCCATTGAGAGGGCGAGTCTTCTGGTGCTCAAAGCGGTGCAGTTATGGAAAGTCTGAGGCAGAGCAATGAGGCTCTATCGAGGCAGATGGTGGACGTTCAGTCTCAGAGCCAGTCCCTGATATCTGTGGTGGCAGGGCTAGCCCGGAGAGCGCAGGATCCTGCTGCGGGTTTAGCTGTTCCCGCACCTCCTGCACCCCCAGCCCCTTTGGTGCCTCCAGTGGTGGTGCCCTCGGAGATGGCTTTCATCACTCAGTTCCAGCGACTGCGACACCCTACCTACGATAGTAAGGCGGACTTCATGATATTGGATGACTGGTTGATTACCATAGAAGAAATGTTTCATTACTCTGGAGTGTCTGAGGATCAGAAGGTGATGCTGGCCGCCTATCAGCTGAAGGGGTTAGCGAAGAGCTGGTGGATGAGGGAGAAGGAGGGAATGGTAGGAGGAAGCACTTGGGCTTCCTTCAAGGAGATCTTGATGAGGAAATTTCTACTGTCAGTGGAGCGAGACAGGCTGATGAATGACTTCTTGCATCTGAAGCAGAGACAGCTCTCAGTCAGCGAGTATGAGATTGAGTTCAGCAAACCCAGTCGCTTTGCCCCTACTTTGGTGAGCTCAGAGGAGGATAGAGCAAAGCGTTTCCTCGGTGGCCTGCGGAGCGATGTACAGCAGCTAGCGGTGGCTCATGGAGCGTTGAGTTATGCTAGGGCAGTGGAGGCCTCTTTGAAGGTAGAGGCCATCGAAAACGCGAAGCATAGAGGTCAGCAGGCGAGGAATGAGAAGAGGAAAGCTGTTGAAGCAAAGAGCCCCTAAGTGTCTGGTGCTCCTTCGGGGAAGAGGAGCAGGGAGGTTTGTAGTTTTTGTGGCCGGTCGGGCCATCCTGCTGAGAGATGTTTCAAGAGGGCGGCGGCGCAGAAGGAGCATGTGCATGCTATTCAGGGTGCTCCCAGGCAGAATGTGGTGTGTACTCTGTGCAAGAAAGAGTGGCATGATGTTGCCCGTTGCTGGTTGAAGGACAAGGTCTACTATCAGTGTGGACAGAAAGGTCATAGCAAGGCCCGATGCCCGCAGCTCCAGTCTGTGCACCGACTAGTTCCTCTTCAGGCGTTGCCACCGCCTCAGTCTATGGATAGAGGCAAAGGGAAGCTGAATGTGATATCTTCAGTGAAGGCTCAAACTTCGACGCAAGTCATTTCAGGTAAACCTTCTCGCTAGTCTTTTACTTCCATTGCAGATTAGTTTGGATTTTGTTTTCTTTATTGATTGTGCAATTTCCCCGTTTATATTTATATAAGAAGTTTTAAGGTAAGGAACCGTTGCGCGCGCGTTCTCTTTGACTCAGGTGCTACCCACTCATTTGTGGCTAGGGCCTTTGTAGAGCGGTGCCAGCTGGTTCTTGATCGTGTCGGTGATGCCTATTGCGTCAAATTCCCCTCCGGTGATTCTGTGATATCAGATCAGGGCATTCTGGATTGTCCTATTATGTTGGTGGATTTCCCAGCCAAGGCGGATCTGAAGGTTATAGACTTGGAAGATTTCGACGTCATCCTGGGTATGGATTGGTTGTCTAAATACGATGCAGTGATCCAGTACAGGGGTAAGCTCTTGGATTTCAAGAAGGACAACGGTCAGCCTGGGAGTATTTATCGCGATCCGCGCCAGGCCTCTTCGGCGATTTCTGCGGTATGTGCTCAGAGGTTATTTAGTTCTGATTGTTTTGCTTGCTTAGTCTCAGTGTTGGGGCAATTAGTAGTATGCCGCTGATGGATGAGATTCCTGTTGTCCGTGAATTTTCTGATGTGTTCCCTAGCGACCTTCCCGGTCTTCCCCCTGTCAGAGATGTCGAGTTCGTGATTGATTTGGAGCCGGGTACGCGTCCCATTGCTAAGGTGCCGTACCGGATGGCCCCGCGAGAGCTGGAGGAGTTGCGTACCCAGCTGGATGAGTTATTGGAGAAGGGTTTCATAAGTCAGAGCTCTTCGCCCTGGGGTGCACCCGTTCTTTTTGTGAAGAAGAAAGATGGTTCGATGCGCCTTTGCATCGACTATAGGGAGTTGAAAAAAGTCACCATCAAGAACAGGTACCCCCTGCCCAGAATCGACGACTTATTCGATCAGTTACGTGGCAGTTCTGTGTTCTCCAAGATTGACCTTCGATCAGGATATCATCAACTCAGGATCCGGGAGTCGGACATTCCACGGACAACTTTTCGATCGAGGCATAGACATTTCAAATTCCTAGTTATGTCTTTTGGGTTGACCAACGCGCCATCAGCATTCATGGACATGATGAACCGGGTGTTCAAAGATTTTCTGGAGAAATTTGTGGTCGTATTTATAGACGACGTTTTGATTTACTCACGGAATTCTGCGGAGCATGATCAACACTTGCGGTTGGTGTTATCTCCCTTGAGAGATCATCAGTTGTACGCTAAGTTGAGCAAATGTGAGTTCTGGTTGCCTCAGGTGTCCTTCCTGGGTCATGTGGTGAACAAGGATGCCATTTTAGTGGACCCGGTGAAGATTTCTGCAGTGAAGGATTGGCATAGGCCGAGCACCCCCAAGGAGATTAGGAGCTTCTTGGGGTTGGCCGGCTATTATAGAAGGTTTGTTGAGGGTTTTTCTACCTTGGCAGCGCCCTTAACTAAGCTGACGCAGAAACATGCAGCGTTCATCTGAAGCGAGCAGTGCGAGGAGGCCTTTCTAGAGCTAAAGAGGAGATTGTGCACAGCTCCTGTTTTGACATTGCCTACGGAGGGCAAGGACTATGATGTTTATGTGGATGCCACGCATGTTGGGCTCGGAGGCATGTTGATGCAAGAGGGGAAGGTGATCGCATATGGGTCGCGGCAGTTGAAGACTCACGAGCGGAATTACCCTACGCATGACCTCGAGTTTGCGGCGGTGATTTTTGCGTTGAAGCTGTGGAGGCATCTACTCTATGGGGCCCAGTGCAAGATTTTCACAGATCATAAGAGCTTGAAGTACATGTTTACTCAGAAGGAGCTGAATCTGCGCCAGCGGCGGTGGCTAGAGTTTGTGGCCGATTATGACGTGGAGATCCAGTACCATCCAGGCAAGGCCAATGTGGTGGCCGACGCCCTGAGCCGCAAGACAGGGAAGATCTTCAACCTCACGGCGGACTGTTTAGTGGAAGAGTTCTTGTTGATGGACATCTCTGTGGGATGCTGTGATTTGCAAAGCAGTTTGGCAGTGGCAGAGTCATCTTGGATTTCGCTCACCAGGTTGTACCAGAAGGACGATCCGGATTTGTTACACCTATACCTTAGGGCTGAGAGAGAGGAGTTGCCGGATTTCTCCATCGATGATTCGGGTACCTTGAAGTACCGCGGCAGGTTTTGCATCCCCGCGGTTCGAGACATCAGGAGTATGGTATGCAAAGAGGCTCATGGATCCAGTGTTGCCTACCACCCAGGATGCACGAAGATGTATCATGATTTGAAGCAGATCGCCTGGTGGCATGGTATGAAAGGGGATATAGCTCGGTATGTTTCTGAATGTTAACTTGCAAGCGGGTGAAGGCCGATCATGGGAGGCCTGGTGGAAAGTTGACTCCTTTGGAAATCTCGACTTGGAAGTGGGAAAGTATCTCCATGGACTTCATTACAGTCTTACCAAGATCTCCAAGGGGATTTGATTCAGTTTGGGTGATCGTGGACCAATTGACGATGTGTGCGCACTTCGTACCTTACAAGATCGACTATCCGATGAAGAAGATAGCAGAGTTGTATTTGAGCGAAGTCATCCGATTGCATGGGGTTCCCGTGAGTATCATTTCAGACCGAGACTCGAAATTTACTTCCCGTTTCTGGAAGAGTTTCCAGGAGGGTTTGGGTACAGACTTGAGATATTCTACCGCTTACCACCCTCAGACAAATGGGCAGACCGAGCGTGTGAACCGGATTGTGGAGGATATGATCATGTGCTACATTCTAGATCACGGTGGAGAGTGGGATGAGCGTTTGCGGCTCATGGTGTTTGCCTACAATAACAGTTACCAAGAGAGCTTGCAAATGGCTCCCTTCGAGGCATTGTATGGGAGGCGCTGCAGAACTCCATTGTTTTGGACTGAGGCCAGTGAGAGGCCTTTGTTGGGTCCTGATGCTCTAGAGGAATTGGAGGTTGCTGTGAAGCTCATTCGGGAAAAGCTTCGGTTAGCTCAGGAGAGATATGAGAAGAACGCCAACCGGCGTAGGTCCGATTTGGAATTTTCGGTGGAGGATTTGGTCTTCTTAAAGGTATCTCCGATGGTTGGAGTGAAGAGGTTCGGCA
The DNA here is from genome assembly GCA_039583875.1 of Platanthera guangdongensis. Taxonomy (NCBI): domain Eukaryota; kingdom Viridiplantae; phylum Streptophyta; class Magnoliopsida; order Asparagales; family Orchidaceae; genus Platanthera; species Platanthera guangdongensis. The sequence goes on from CM077166.1 coordinate 94,077,024, forward strand.
AGAACCATAAGCTGGATCCGAGGTACGTGGGCCCATTCAAAATTTTGGAGCGTATTGGTGTGGCAGCATATAGGTTGGATCTACCAGCCAACTTCCCGGGCGTACATAATGTGTTTCATGTAAGCCAGCTGCGGAAGTGTGTGCGGAGCAGTGGGCAAGTCTTGGATGTCGTGCCCCAGTTGGAGCCTAACCTCTCATATGTCGAGGTGCCGGTCCGCATCTTGGATACTCAGGATCGGGTGCTGCGGACAAAGTCTATCCCGATGGTGAAGGTTCTTTGGAAGAATCAAGATTTGGAAAGCGCGACTTGGGAGCTAGAGTCGGCTATGAGGGAGGCGTACCCTCGCCTGTTCTCCTGATTTGTTGGGTATGTTTTATTTCTAGTAACTTTTATTTTGTTACTTTCCTTCTATAGTAGAAGTAGGTACGTAAAGTTTCGGGGCGAAACTTTCTTTTAGGGGGAGTGACTGTAACGCCCCCCGAATTTTCGGCAATTATTTAAATCCTTGTTTGGCGTTACATTGGCTCATTTCCGGCTCGTGCCGTAGTTAGAGTACCTCGTTAGGTGTTCTTAGAGGTTATAGCCTGTTGTCTGGTTTCCCCAGCTAGCCGGCGTCTGTTTTTAGAGGCCCGGCTGAGCCTCTTAGGGAATCCCTGTACTTTGGCTTCGGGCGAGGTTTGCCCAAGTATGTGGTCGTCGGAGGTTGTGTCTGACTTCGCCGATGTTTTCGTAACCCGAGTGTTTAGCTACGGCGCGGATTTGTTCGGAATCCGAGAGCGTTAATTTTCGCACCATTTTTGACGGTCGCTAGTTAGTGGGTCGTCATTTATGTGAGCATATTTTCATGTTTGTGCATTTAGGGCATAGCGCATGTTGTAGACATGCAAGGTTTTAATAATTTGCGTGTGCGTGCCTACGTTCATGTGTTAGTATGTATATTTGTTCATAGAGGTGTTGATTTATATGTGATGATAATTATAGTGGACTACTTGGTGTTTAGTTAATAGGATCGATTAGGGGCTGCTTTTTTACGCTTAGGCCAACTAAGTTAGGTTAGGGTTTATATAGTCTTCATAGGGATTATATAAATATATATATATATATATATATATATATATATATATATATATATATATATATATATATATATATATATATATATATATATATATATATATATAGAGCCTTCATTAGGTTAGGAGATTCCTTTTCCCCCCAACCCGACGGCGGCTTTCAGAACCCGAGCGGAAGAATAGGCGGAAGCCCGGGGCTACTCCGACCGCCGATTCACCGCCCAGATCTGCTTGAAATCGTGGTTTGAGGCCGGATCCGTGCTCCTCTAGCCGTGACCATCGTTCCGAGTTAGTTCTTTTTGGATTTCACCACTTTTTGTTTTCTTTTGATCGGGTGTCGAGGGTTCTTGTTCGTTCGTGCTTTGATGGAGCTTTTCTTCCCAGGTTTCCCCTTCGATTGTTGCTCGCGGCCGGCGGTTTGGAAGTGAGTCTTGCCCGAATTTTTTTTCCCTTGTTGTGTGTTCCCCAAAAACAAGGCAAGGCAAGTGCACCCTTCACCCTTATCATAGAAATTTCATTATGGTGCCCTTGATCTCCTTCTGTTAAATTTCAGATTTATTCCTTGCTCACCCAAGTTTGAAATTTTGAGATTTGTTGCTCACCCAAGCCTTGGCCGAAATTTCTTAAATGTTTTATTGTGTTGAGACGTTGCGGTTAGGAGTGTTGGATCTAGTCCTATATCTAATAATTCATTGACTTACATGTTGTATTTTTTTTTGGACTTGGGGTTATGCTCGGATTCCGTTAAGGATTACGTTTTCTTGTTCTTGTTTAAACCCCCCCCCCCCCCCCCCGTTGTGTGTGTAATGGTGATAGGAAAGAGTTTAGCCCTTTACTTGATTTCCAGTTATGCTCTTAATGTGGGATTCATCAAAAAAAAATGCTATAGACCACACAAGCTTAAAGACAAATATGTTTATGCAGTAAATAATTAAGATTAGAGCATACCCCTCCTTTGGAAGAGTTCAGTGAAATTAGAGGTATTAGTATTAAGAAAACAACCACGGCCAAGTCCTGCAAGCGATGACAAATATGGTTAGAGGTAGCAACTTAGATTTAAAAAAAGTACTAAATAACAATCAGTGAGACTCAAATGTGTGACCTAACACGCAAGGTTAAAGTTCTTTCCTCCATGAGTCAATCAAGGAGATTTGTTTTTTTTTGTGTTGTCGGTTGCTCTAGAGCGTGTAGGGTTCAGTGTGACTTCTTGGTGGTTCATGGAACTACTAGTGAGGGTTTTCCCGAGTCACTTAGTGCTGGAGTAGGATGTGATTTTGAGGTGGGTCGGACCGATGCCGCCACCCTTGTTTTACTTCTTGTCTTATTAAGACGTTATGGGTTGTTTGGTTGAGTTGGACTGATGCCACCACCACAACACCTTGAGATATTTAGGCCTGATAGACTTGGTTGGACCGTTGCCGCCAGCCTAGGCCCTTGTTACTGATTTTGTCCATCTCCAGTACTAGGTGACTCTTCCTGCTCTAGCTTTATGCTAGGATTTATTTATTTTGCTAATCCTTCCTGCATAGACTTGTGAGGCTTGACTTCACCCGTGCACTTGGTGCACTCCTTTTTTTACTCACTCATGGCGAGTATTTTTCCTTCACTTGTTTACTTTAGCTATTACTTGTTTCACATCTTCCTTGCTACTGTTTCATTTTCATATATATTGCTTTGCTGAGACGTTCTTTTCTTTGAATGCCTCAGGTTCAGGTTTATAGCCGACTGTGTGGCTTGGTTTCTTCTGGAGTTGCTAGTGTTATAGCTGCTGCTGAGTTTTCTTTTCCTCACTCCTGGGAGGTAGTTTCTTTAGACTTGTAGTACAGATATGCCTACTCACCAGTGGGTTCGTGTCAGTTATTGGCGCTCACTGGTGGTTTCTCTTTTAGATGCTTTGTACTTTGCTTATACTGCTAGATTTCCTGTTTTGGAGTTTATTGAACTTGTTTCTGGGATGATTTATGTTAGGTTGCTAGTTACTTTAAAACCTATAAAAGAAAATAATTATTATATCAAAAACATAGACCGCATGTTTTCCTTTCTAAGAAGCTTAATCACTATTTTCAAACCACGTAAAAGGGCATTTCCTATATATATTATATAAATAAAATCTAGGGTCTTGCATAGCCTTAGGTGTCCCCTGGGGACGCTTATGCATTCTCTTAGGATGTTAAAAAAATGAATAAAGTATTTTCTGCTACGTATAAGTATAATTTTGAAGGGTGGACTAGTTGATCCACGAAGCCGAGGGATACGGCCTCTAATATATAATTGATTTTCACATCATTAAAGCTTTTGAACTTTCATAGTCTTTGTAGTTGGTGGTTGTCTGAGCGTCGGCAGTTATCCCCTGTCCGACGTGGCATCACAACGCGTGTTTTCTTCTACTCTGATACTTCTTAATTTCGGAGAAAAATGCGGGTTGTGACATAAGTAGGTAAATTTAAAATATAATGCGAGTACATTAGGTGAACTCAAAAACACTTGCTAATCTCTTCAAAGGAGAAGTCAAAATAGAGTAAATTTAAAATATAGCTCAAGTACCTGAAGTAAACTCGTGAACACTAACTAATCTCCGCAAAAGAGAAGTCTAAAGAAGCTAAATTTAAAATATAACGCGAGTACCTGAAGTAAACTCGCATAGAACTACAAATCCCTATAAAAGAGAAGTCAAAAGAAGATAAATTTAAAATATAACGCGACTACCTGAAGTGAACTCGCGAATACCTGCTAATCTCTGAAGAAGAGATGTCAAAAGCAGGTAATTTAAAATATAATACGAGTACCTGAATTGAACTTGCAAACACTTACAAATCTCTACAAAATAGAAGTGAAAAGCAGGTAAATTTAAAATATAATGTGAGTAACTGAAGTGAACTCACGAACACCTGCTAATTTCTATAAAAGAAATGTCAAAACTAGATAAATTAAAAATATAATGTGAGTACCTGAATTGGACTCATGAACACTTGCTAATCTCTGCAAAAGAGAAGTCAAAAAAATGTAAATTTAAAATATAACTCAAGTACCTGAAGTTAACTCACGAAAACCTGCTAATTTATGCTAAAGAGAAGTCAAAAGAAGGTAAATTTAAAATGTTACACGATTACTTGTAGTGAATTCGCGAACTCCTGCAAATCTCTGCAAAAGATAAGTCAAAAGAGGGTAAATTTAAAATATAAATCGTGTACCTAAAGTGAACTCCCAAACACATGTTTATCTCTGTCAAAGAGAAGTCAAAAAAGGTAAATTTAAAATTTAAAACGAGTAGCTGAAGTGAATTCGCAAACACCTGCTAATCTCTACAAATGAAAAGTCAAAGGCATGTAAATTTTAAATATAATGCATATACCTGAAGTGAACTCGCAAAAATCAGCCAATCTCTGTCAAAGAGATGTTCAAAGAAGGTAAATTTAAAATATAACATGAGTACCTAAAGTGAACACACAAACACCTGTTAATCTCTACAAAAGAGAAGTCAAAAGAGGGTAAATTTAAAATATAATGTGAGTACTTCATCTGATCTCACGAACACCTCTAATTTCTACAAAAAAGAAGTCAAAAATAGGTAAATTAAAAATATTATGCGAGTACCTAAAGTGAACTTGTGAACTACTATTAATCTCTATCAAAGAGATTTTAAAGAAGGTAAATTTAAAATATAACATGAGTACCTAAAGAAAACTCGCAAACACTTGCTAATCTTTGCAAAGAGAAGTCAAAAGTAGGTAAATTTAAAATATAACGCGAGTAATAGTATTGTACTCGCGAATATTTGCTAGTCTTTTCCAAAGAGAAGTCAAAAGAAGGTAAATTTAAAATATAATGTGAGTACCTGAAGTGAACTAGCAAACAACTGCTAATCTCTACAAAAAAGAAGTCAAAGTGGGTCAATTTAAAATATAATGCAAGTATCTGAAGTGAACACACGAACACCTGCTAATCTCTACCAAAGAGACCTCAAAAAAGGTAAATTTTGATAGCAGAAGGTAACACACAAACACCTGCTAATATCCGCAAAAGTGAAGTCAAAAGTAGGTAAATTTAAAACATAACTCGAGTAGTTAAAGTGAAGATGCGAACACCTGCTAATCTGTGCAAAGGAGAAGTCAAAAGAATGTAAATTTAAAATAAAATGCGAGTAACTTAAATGAACTAGCGAACACTTGCTAATATCTGCAAACGAGAAATCAAAAGCAGGTAAATTTTAAATATAACGTGAGTACCTTTAGTGAACTCGTGAGCACATGTTAATCTCTGCAAACGAGAAGTCAAAAGCAGGTAAATTTAAAATATAACGCAAGTATTTGAAGTGAACACAATAATACCTACTAATCTTTACAAAAGAGAAGTCAAAAGCAAGTAAATTTAAAATATAACATGAGTATATAAAGTGACTCGCATACACCTGCTAATACCTCTCAAAGAGAAGACAAAAGAAGGTAAATTTAAAATATAATTGCAACTACCTGAAGTCAACTCGCGAACACCTGCTAATCTTTGCAAAAAATAACTCAAAAGCTGGTAAATTTAAAATATAACGCGAGTACATGAATTGAACTCGCAAACACCTTCTAATCTCTGCAAAGGAGAAGTGAAAATCAGGTAAATTTAAAATATAACTCAAGTACATGAAGTGAACACCCGAACACTTGCTAATCTCTGCAAAAGTGAAATCAAAAGGAGGTAAATTTAAAATGAAACCCGATTACCTGAAGTGATCTCATGAACTCCTGCTAATCTATGCAAAAGAGAAGTCAAAAGAGGGTTAATTTAAAATATAAAGCATGTACCTACAGTGAACTACTGAACCCCTGCTTATCTCTACCAAAGAGAAGTCAAAAAAGTAAATTTAAAATTTAAAGTGAGTAGATGAAGTGAACTCGTGAACACCTGCTAATCTCTACAAAAGGAAAGTCAAAAGCGGGTAAATTTAAAATATAACGCATGTACCTGATGTGAGCACAGAAACACCTCTAATTACTACAAAAAAGAAGTCGAATGCAGGTAATTTTAAAATATAATGCAAGTACCTAAAGTGAACTTGCGAACACCTACTAATCTTTGTCAAAGAGATGTCAAAATAAGGTAAATTTAAAATATAACATGAGTACCTAAAGAAAACTCTCAAAAATATGCTAATCTCTGCAAAAGTGAAGTTAAAAGCAGGTAAATTTGAAATATAATGCGAGAACCTGATGTGAAATCGCAAACACATGCTAATCTCTGCCAAAGAGAAGTCAAAAGAAGATAAATTTAAAATATAATGTTAGTTCCTGAAGTGAAGTAGAGAACATCCTCTAATCTCTTCAAAAGAGAAGTCAAAAGCGGGTAAATTTAATATATAATGTGGGTACATGAAGTGAACTTACGAACATCTGCTAATCTTTTCCAAAGAGAAGACAAAAAAGGTAAATTTAAAATTTAACATGAGTAGCTGAAGTGAACACGCGAACACCTGATAATCTCTGCAAAATTGAAGTCAAAAGCAGGTAAACTTAAACTATAACTCGAGTAGCAGAAGTGAACATTTGAACACCTGCTAATTTGCGCAAAGGATAAGTTAGAAGAAGGTAAATTAAAAATATAACACGAGTACCTAAATTGAACTAGCAAACACCTGCTAATATCTGCAAACAAGAACTTAAAAGCAGGTAAATTTAAAATATAATGAGAGAAGTCGATGTGAACTCACAAACACCTACTAATCTCTGCAAAAGTGAAGTTAAAAGCATGTAAATTTATAATATAACGCGAGTACCTGTAGTAAACTCACGAACACCTTCTAATCTTTGTTAAAAATATGTCAAAAGAAGGTAAATTTAAAATATAACGCGAGTACATAAAGAACACCCACGAACACCTGCAAATCTCTGCAAAAGAGAAGTAAAAATAACTAAATTTAAAATATAATGCAAGTATCTGAAATGAACTCACAAACACTTGCTAATCTCTGCAAAAGATAAGTCAAAAGCATGTAAATTTAAAATATAACTCGAGTAGTTGAAGTAAACTCGCAAACACTTTCTAATCTCTGCTAAAAAGAAGTCAAAAGAAGGTAAATTTGAAATATAGTGTGGGTACCTTATGCGAACTAGCGAAATCCTACTAATCTCTGCAAAAGAGAAGTCAAAAGTCGGTAAATTTAAAATATTTAGCATGTACCTGAAGTGAACTCCCGAACTCCTACTTATCTCTGGCAAAGAGAAGTAAAAAAAGATAAATTTAAAATTTAACACAATCATGGAGGTGAACACACGAACACCTGTTAATCACTGTAAAAGAGAATTCAAAAGCTGGTAAATTTAAAATATAATGCATGTACCCGAAGTGAACTCGAGAAAACATGCTAATCTCTGCCAAAGAGAAGTAAAAAAAGGTAAATTTAAAATTTAATGCAAGTAGTTAAAGTAAATACGCAAACATCTGCTAATCTCTGCAAAAGAGAAGTCAAAAGCATATAAAAGAAAAATATAACGCGAGTACATGAAGTGAACTTGTATACATCTACAAATCCCTATCCAGGAGAAGTCAAAAGAAGGTAAATTTGAAATATAATGTGACTGGCTGAAGTGAACTCGCAAACACCTGCTAATCTCTGCAAAAGGGAAATCAAAAATGGGTAATTTTAAAATATAACGCGAGTACCTGAATTGAACTCGCAAACACCTACTAATCTCTGCAAAGAAGAAGTGAAAAGAAGGTAAATTTAAAATAAAATGCGAGTACCTGAAGTGAACTTGCAAACACCTGCTAATTTGTGCAAAAGAGATGTCAAAAGCAGGTAAATTTAAAATATAACACGAGTATCAGAAGTGAACTCCTAAACACTTTCTAATCTCACCAAAAGGGAAGTTAAAAGCATGTAAATTTAAAATATAACTCAAGTACATGAAGGGAACACCTAAACACTTGCTAATCTCGGCAAAAGAGAAGTCCAAAGAAGGTAAATTTAAAATGTAAGGCGATTACATGAATTGAACTCACGAACTCCTGCTAATATATGCAAAAGAGAAGTACAAAGAGGGTAAATTTAAAATATAAAGCATGTACCTGAAGTGAACTCCTGAACACCAGCTTATCTCTGCCAAAGGGATGTCAAAAAGGTAAATTTAAAATTTAACACGAGTAGATGAAGTGAACTAGAGAACACCTGCTAATCTTTGCCAAAGAAAAGTCAAAAGAGGGTAAATTTAAAATATAATGCATGTACCTGATGTGTTCCCACAAAGACCTCTAATTTATGCAAAGAAGAAGTCAAAAGTAGGTCAATTTAAAATATAATGCGAGTAACTAAAGTGAACTCGCAAACACCGGCTAATCTCAGTGAAAACGATGTCAAAAGAAGGAAAATTTAAAATATAACATGAGTACCTAAAGAAAACACACAAAAACCTGCTAATCTCTGGAAAAGACAACTCAAAAGTAGGTAAATTTAAAATATAATGTGAGCCTGATGTGAAATCGCGAACACTTGTTATTCTCTGCCAAAAAGAAGTCAAAAAAGGTAAATTTTAAATATAATGTGAGTACCAGAAGTGAACTACCGTACAACTGCTAATCTCTTCAAAAGAGAAGTCAAAAGCATGTAAATTTAATATTTAACGTGATTACATGAAGTGAACTCAAGAACAACTACTAATCTCTACCAAAGGTAAGTCAAAAAAGGTAAATTTAAAATTTAACGCGAGTTGTTCAAGTAAACATGCGAACAACTGGTAATTTTAGCAAAAATAAAGTCAAAATGAAGTAAACTTAAAATATAACACGAATAGCTGAAGTGAACATGCGAACACCTACTAATCAGTGCAAAGGAGAAGTTAGAAGCAGGTAAATTAAAAATATAACGCTAATACCTAAAGTGAACTAGCAAACACCTTCTAATCTCATCAAACAAGAAGTTAAAAGTAGGTAAATTTAAAAAATAATGCGAGAAGCTGATGTGAACTCACAAACACCTGCTAATCTCTACAAAAGAGAAGTTAAAATCTTGTAAATTTAAAATATAACGTGAGTAACTGAAGTGAACTCGCGAACACCTGCTAATCTTTGTTAAAAAGATGTCAAAGAAGATAAATATAAAATATAATGCGAGTACATAAAAAACCCATGAACACCTGCTAATCTCTATAAAAGGAAAGTCAAAACTAGGTAAATTTAAAATATAATGGAAGTATCTGAAGTGAACTCACGTACATTTGCTAATCTCTGCAAAAGAGAAGTCAAAAGTATGTAAATTTAAAATATAACCCGAGTACCTAAAGTGAACTCGCGAACACTTGCTAATCTCTACTAAAGAGAAGTCAAAAGAAGGTAAACTTGAAATGTAACCCGAGTACCTTATATGAACTCGTGAAATCCTGTTGTTGCGTCCATTGCACACAATGTCCCAGATTTGAAGAAGTCAATCATGTCAATGATTTACATAAAGTTGTATTTGATGTATACTTAAGTTCATGCGTGTAGGTTTGATCTTGAAACAATGACACGACAGGTATTTATAGTGATGTAACTGGTGGTCACAAAGTGAATATGTTGGATAGGCTGAAAATCGCCTAAATATAAAGTCATTGAGTGAAGTTTTTTCACTCAATGTCAAGTGAATAAAAGCGTTGAAAACAGCTTGTGTAATCTAGCTGCAGCTTAGTTGGTGATAAGGTGTGGTTTGAATACACCTTATCAAGGAGGTCTCGAGTTCGATCCCCGGCCTCAACAACCCGCCTGTATATGGAGAGGGGTTGGGGTGCATGGTCTGCAGACCTGGTTAGGCTGAACCCTTTCGAGCGTGGTGCTGGGGGTGCCGGCGGTCATCCTTGCGAGTGTGGGTTGTGGAGTCCATTCCAAAACGTTCACTTTTTATAACGGCCTCCCCAGCCCACGCTTGCAAGGATGGCCGCCGGTACCCCCAGCACCACGCTCGAAAGGTTCAGCCTAACCAGGTCTGCAGACCATAGACCCCAACCTCTCTCCATCCACAGGCGGGTTGTTGAGGCCGGGGATCGATCCCAAACCTTCTTGATAAGGAGTTTTCAAACCACTCGCCATCACCAACTAAGCGGCTGCTCAGTTGGTGATGGGGAGTGGTTTGAAAACTCCTTATCAACGAGGTCTCGGGTTTGATCCCCGGCCTCAACAACCCACCTGTGGATGGAGAGGGGTTGGGGTGCATGGTTTGCAGACCAGGTTAGGCTGAACCCTTTTGAGAGTGGTGCTGGGGGTGCCGGCGGCCGTCCTTACGAGCGTGGGCTGGGGAGGCCGTTACAGCTTGAATTGTCAAAGCCAAACAATTGGCAAGTTTAAGATATGGCTATGTCCACAGGCGTTGAGTGAAGTCTACCAACTCAATGCCATATGGAAAAAAGTTGTGAGACAGTGTAAAGTAATAAAAGCCTAAAAAGGAATAGTCTTAAATGTGGCTAAGTCCACTGGCGTTGAGTGAAGATCATTCACTCAATGCCATATTCGTTGAGTAAAGCTCTGTTGATCAATGCCACAAAACATTTGTGCAGATATTTGATTAAGTCCAAATGCATTGAGTGAAGCTTACTCACTCAATGCCATGTGATAAAAAGCGTTGACTAAATCTTAGTCAGTTAGAGTCTTTGATTTCACACAGAAATTTGGTCGTCCAAATGCATTGAGTGAAGGTTGCTCACTCAATGTCGTGTAATAGAACAAAATTTTGTTAAGTAGTTTCGCATTGAGTGAAGCTTACTCACTCGTTTCCAAGTGACAAAATATATTCAAGTAGTTCGATGTTGAGTGAAGCTTGCTCACTCAATTCCTAGTGATAGAAAATATGTATAAGTGTTTTGGCGTTGAGGGAAGCTTACACACTCAATGCCTATAGTAAAGATGTTTGATTTTAGCTATGTCCACAAATGATGATGTCTGCAAAGTCATCATGTTAATAGAGTTCAAACTAAGTGCGGGAAAGCTACACAACACGATAAATATTACCGATGGCCTACTATACATCTTCTTATGTTAAAACAAGGTGCAGTTATCTACTGCAGGTGGTCCCCACTGCTTCTTGGAGTGGTTGATCTGCGAAAGATATGAAGGGACAGCTTCAGATGTTGAACTCAACTTTTTAGGGTTTGACTAAAAGAAAACAAGAGCGACTCATCTTCTCCTTCCTCACCATTGCAGTCGAGAAGAAGCTTGAACTCGATCAGCAGAATGAAAAAGTTCAGTTAGGTGTAGCTTAACTTTTGCTATTACAAGTTCAAAAATATTACTGATAAAGAAAGGGAGGAGAACCTTCATGTCTTCTGGAGGTTCAGCTAGCTATTTGAAGAACACAAGACCTAATTGTTCTTCAGTCTACTACAGCTATTTCAAAAACAACATTTTGAGTTACTTCTGGCAGAGACAGTCTTTTATTGAAGAATATCTTCCAGATGCTATGAAGAAATTTAGAGTTAAGAAAACTCTACTCTAGTAGTTGACACAGAGAAATTAAAACCACTATATTTCTGTAGGATCCTTTTGGATCTGAGTTGTAGGGATCTTGGGCCTGAGGTAGGACAATTTTGCCTGAGGTAGGAGAGTCATTCTCTCTAAGTTGTATAGCACTTGTGCCTGAGCTGTAGGATCCTTTGGTTCTTAGGTAGAGCCTTTGTTCCTGGGCTATAGGAGAGTCATTCTATTTGATGTAGGATCCTTTGAGGATCTGAGGTAGGGCTGTCCTCTCAGCTTGAGTGGTAGGGCCTTTGGCTTGAGATATGTGATCTGTTGATCACTGATTTGTAGGGCTTAGTGCTTGAGCTATAAGTCTTGATGGAGACTGAGAGACCCTAAGGGATCTAAGGTGTATGCTCTTTGAGCTAAGTTTTGGAGAAGTTGTCTTGTATAACGGAAAGTTAGAAAGGTGGGAAGAAAGTGGATGTACTCATAATATGGGGAACCACTATATATTCTGTGTGTGCTTTTTTATGTTGCTTCTTTATTATAGGTTCTTGAAAGCAAATAACTGTCAACACACTAAGTACTTAAAGCAGAAACTTAAAGAAAGTCATAAGATACCAAAAACCTATTCACCACCCCGCCCCCCTCTAGGTTACAAGGTACCTTGAAAAAAAAGACTTTAAAGTGGTATCTGAGGGAGGTTGCTCAAAAAGGATTTAACAATCTGAGTGGATCTCCAAGGGTAGCTACAACTCTATACTTATGGGTTTTGGAGAGAGAAATAAGGAGCTAGGTTCCATGAAACTCCCCATCTACAGAGAGGAGAATTTTGGATACTAGAAAGAGAGGGCCTGGCTATTTATGGATGCATATGACCCTAGGAACTTTGTGATAGTAAAGGAGGGACCCTTCATCCCTATGAAGTTCTCTATTCTGGATTCAAATATCCTGACACCCAAGACTTATTCAGAAATGACCAATGATGATGTCATGTTGGATGTAGTAGACATGAGAGCCCAAAACATCATAGTCAGTGCTATTGATGATTTTACCTTTCAGAACTTGGTCCACTGCCAGACCTCCAAGGATATATGGGAAACCCTAGTGGTCTACATGGAGGGTATTGAAGAGGTAAGAGATGATAGAAAGTCCATGCTCAACCAAGAGTATGAGTCTTTCAGGCAATCCCTAAAAGAGAACATAGCTGCTTGCTCTGAAGGATTTTTTAGGATCACTAATGAACTGAGGACCTATAGGCGGGTGTTCAGTCATTATGAAATAAATGACAAGTTACTAAGATCTCTCACTAGAGACTGAGATACTAAGACATTTTCCATAAGGGAGGTGGCCAAGCTTGCTGAAACTCCTCCCCAAACATTATTTGTAAAGCTGCTCTCCTATGAGATACAGCTAGATGCCAGAAAAGAGGAGGAGGCCACCAGCAGATGGCAATCCAAGGAGAAGTCCTTGGCATTCAATGCAAATAACATCAGGAAGAGTAAGGAGAGGATTCCCTCTCTTATAAGAAAACCAGCTGATTTTGACAGCTCAGAGTCAGATGCATTAAAATGCAGCATGTCCTATGAGAACTTTGCTACCTTCTCCTAGAATTTTCAGAAAATGATCAAGAAGAAATAGTGGAAGAGCAGACCTTCCGCCTCTTCTCATCATAGGAGGAATCATTCCAAGGCTGACAAGTATGATTCTAAATCTAGTAAATATAATTCCTCTAAAGTTGTCTGCTACTACTGCAACAAACCAGGACATGTGTTAACTGACTGCCCAGTGAAGAGTAGGGAAGCTATTGAGAAAAATAACACCAACACAGGGGCAATATTGAGAAGTCCTTCATTGCTAAGATAGAGAAGTGCTGGATAGACTCATCTTCATCTAAGTCCGAAGAAGAAGAAGCCTATACTGGGTAGGTTGTTGCTGCTGAACAAAATTTTACAGCAGCAGATGAAGACTATCCTGCTGCCAGGATAGGTATCAGGGCCCCTCTATCACATACAGATTGTGATTTAGAGGTGGATGAGGAAGATGAAGAAGATGCCTACAACTGCAATGGGATGATGACAATGAATGATGAGGAAACCAGTCAGGATCAGCCTAGTCAAAGCAAGGTAAAATCTCTATCTTTCTCTTCCTCTGAGTATGGATATGACACTAGTCCCTGTACAAAACCCTCTTCATATAGAGGTGAAGATGATTTTGAATCAGAAGGAGTTGCAATCTATTGATTGACAACTATGGAAAACTTCTAGATGCCTTCAATAAGTACAAGAAGTTATCTAAGAAGCAAGTTGTGGAGATTGCCTCTCTACAGGTGGCTGCTTCCTAGCTGACTGAAACAACATCTTTGCTGGATCAAAAGGACAAGGAACTTAGCTAACTTAGGATCATGAATGATAACCAAATATTCTCCATAAAGTACAAGGATGGTGTCATCAGGGATCTTGAAGAGAGTCTATGGAGGGATAAAAGAATAATGGCTAGCTATTCTAAGCCAAGTACTGTGTTACCCTTGATAGACTCCTTCTCCTCTCAGAATGGGAAGAATGGGTTGGGATTCAAGAGAACAATAAGAGTTGCTCCTTCCAAAAAGAAGGGCAAAGCTCTAGCTCCAGCTCAGCCTCTTTCTTCTATGCCTCCAAATCCTTTTAGGAAAGTTCAGTTGCCTTCAAACAGGTATGACCAAGAAAGCATCTTTGGTTAGTTGATGAATGGCAGATCCACAGGGTGTAAACAAAAATGTTCACAACCAAAGTGGTAGGTATAGCAGGGTCAGTGGCTTTTTGTCTGCCCATGAAGAAATTTTACTGGCGCATCCTGGACCATTTGTCTTTGGTGCTGCATCCCCCATTCTCAAGAATGTGACTACAATAAAGGCTCGGGATCATTCAGTAAAGACTCAGACAAAGGGTCAATCTTTCAACCAGCCTGATTAGGTTGTGTCTGATGCCATCAGTTGAGCACGCTTTCTAAAAAGAAACTTGCTGCTGCTAGAACTCAAAGCAGGCCAAACAAGCCAGCTAGAAGAATTACCTTTAGTAAAATCCTTTCTGAAAGGAATCTGAAGAAGGCAGCTGCTCCTCTTCCTACTGTTCATCCAGAAGTTAACCAAACTGCTAGGCCTGCACAGAAAAGAAGATAAAACATTCATGAATGTTGGTGATGTAGCAAAGTTGGCCACTTTACTGTGAACTGCTAGCACAATCCAAGTGTTTCAAGAGCAGCTGCCAGCCCACCAGTCAGAAATGCAGCTGGTAGACAAGTTCGTTATAAGATTAACATGCACCTAGGACCCAAATAGAAATTGTTGTCCTAAGGTAAAGTAAAATTGTGTGATACAGGTTAGATCAAGTGGACATACACCTATATAGTACTTGGACAGTGGTGGTTCCATGCAAATGACTGGGCAAGGAGCAACTTGAAGGAGTACACTCCAGTGAAAGATGGACCCAAGGTTACCTTTGGTGGTTCAGATTGATGGGTGACTAGAGGCTATGGTAAGATTACCAATGGCATAGTCACCATCATAAAAGTATCTTATGTTGAAGAGTTGCGATGCAACCTCATAAGCATAGGCCAACATTTCTGATCTTGGCTATATTATTGTCTTCCACAAGGATGAGTTCCAGATTAAGAGGTCAAGTGACAAAGTGATCTTCTTGACAGGCACTAAGAGTGGAAATGTTTATTGTTTAAACTTTATATGTCTGGATACTGACTCACCTATTTTTATAGTGACAAATAAGAAAGTCTCATATTATGTCCAATGTCCCAAAAGGCTAGCTCATTTGAATTACAATACTATTAGAAAGCTTTTTAGTCAAGAGCTAGCTAGGAATGGTCCTAATGTAAAGTGCACCAAGGAGGACATTTGCTTAGCATGCCAAAAGAGCAAGCAGACAAAAGTCTCCTTCAAGGGCATTGGAATCAAAGACTCTGTGAGGTGTTTGTACCTTTTGCATATGGACATGTTTGGTCCTATGCCAGTTAATAGTATTGTAGAAAAGTCTAGACCCTTGTGGTGGTTGATGACTATTCCAGGTTTGCTTGGGTATACTTTCTCAAGAAAAAGAATGACACCATTGACATCTTCATCAAGTTTGTCAAGAAAATTGAGAATGAGTTTAACAGTTCAGTTGTCAAAATCAGAAGTGACCATTGAACTAAATTCCAGTCTGAAAGCATGACAATGTTCTGTGAAGAGCAAGGGATTCATCAAGAATTTTCTTCTCGAAGAACTCCCCGGCAAAATGGGATTGTTGGGAGGAAAAATAAGACTCTCACAAAGGCTGGAAGAACTTTGTTGAGTGACACATCTCTCCCAGAATATTTCTGGGCAGAGACAGTGAATACTACATTTCATGTCCACAACAGGGCCTCTATCACCAAAAGCCATAAGAAGACTGCCTATGAGATCTTGAACGGCAGAAAACCAAACCTGGGCTATCTCGGAATTTTTAGTAGTAAGTGTTATGTGCTTCGCAATGGGAAATCCTGTGTGACTAAGTTTGTTGCAATGTCCTTTGATGGGATTTTTTTTGGTACAACAATCATAGTAAAGCCTATAGGATCTACAACTTGAAGAGCCAAATTTTAGAAGAATCTATATATATAGTCTTTGATGAGTCTACTATGATTAACATTGAGTTGCAAAGCTTCTCTTCTAGTACTGCATGTATAAACCAGAATGATGGACCAGCAAACAATCAAGGAAGCAACTCCAGTTATCCAAGATTAAGTGGTCATTCTAGTAGAGGGACTGCAAGACACAAATGAGGTGGTTGAAGATCAGCAAGAAGCTTCCCTAGTAGCTGAAGCTGAAATTAGATTGCCACCAGCAATTAGGAATCTGAGGTGTCATACAAGAGACAAAATCATTGGTGATGTAGCCAAGGAGTAGTGACCAGGAGCAGAAGTATCAACACAGCACTCTACTCAAGCTTCCTATCACAAGTTTAGCCAAAGAAATTTGAAGATGCCAACATAGATCATTTCTAGATTGTTGTTATGCAAGAACAACTGAACCAGTTTAAGATATGTAAGGTATAAAAGCTGGTGATCCGACCACAAGGACTTAATGTCATTGGAGTCATATAGATTTACAAGAATAAATTTGATGAAAATGGCATTATAATCAAGAACAAGGAAAGGCTAGTAGCTAATGGGCACTAGAAAGATTAAGGTATTGATTTTGATCAAACCTTTGCCCCTGTTGCATGATTGGAGGCCATCAGACTGTTCCTTGCATAAGCTACACATAATGGATTGAAGGTCTACCAGATGAATGTGAAGTCGACCTTCCTAAATGGTGACTTAAAGGAAGAAGTCTATGTTGAGTAGCCTCCAGGTTTTGTTGTTCCTAACTCACTTGATTCTCTTTATTGACTTAGAAAAGCTCTATATGGGTTAAAGAAGACCCCTAGAGCTTGATATGATTCTTTGTCCAGCTTCCTCAATTGGAATAAATTCTTAAGGGAGAAGATAAACAAGACACTATTCCTAAGTGGAATCTAAGGGGAATATCATCCTAGTCCAGATATATGTAGGTGACATTATCTTTGGATGTACTGATGACAACCTTTGCAAAATGTTTGTCAAACTTATGCAAGGGAAGTTTGAGATGAGCAATATGAGTGAACTCAAGTTCTTCTTGGGTCACCAATTTAGACAGACTGATGATGGCTTGTCCATATCCCAGTCTAATTTCACCAGGGAGTTAATCAGGAAGTTTGGTATGGAGAATTCCTCCACCATAAAAACTCACATGGGGTTGAATATTACTATAGGCAAAGATGAGATAGGGAAACCTATTGATGAAACTTTTTATAGATAGATAATTGGCTCCCTTCGATATCTAACTACAAGTAGGCCAGACATCATGTATGCTACATCAGTTTGTGCTAGGTATCAGTTTTGCCCTAAAGAACCTGACAACTCTGTAGCAATGTGAATTTTAAGGTATCTTAAGGCCACACAAGATCTTGGCCTATGGTACCCTAGGAATGGGGAGTTTGAATTAAAAGGCTATTCAGATGCAGATTTTGTAGGCTGCAAAGAGGACAAGAAGTGCACTTCTGGCACCTGTTAGTTCTTGGGAGGAAGACTACTATCATGGAGCACCAAGAAGCAAACCTGTATTGTAATCTCAACTGCAGAGATAGAGTACATCTTAGCAGGTAGCTGCTGTGCTCAATTTTTGTGGATCCAGCATCAGGTCCAGGATTATAACCTCCAGATAAGTAGAAGTCCCATATGTTGTGATTCTACTAGTGCAATCTCAATTGCTAGGAAAGCTATCTCTCATAGGAGGACTAAGCGCATTGGGATTAGATATAATTTTATTATGGAGCATGTGGAATGTGAAGATATCAACATTGACTTTGTCCCTACAGACAAGCAAGTGGCTGACATGTTCACTAATCCACTAGATGAAGCAAAGTTCAACACCTCAAGTTTTAATTGGTTATCTTGAACTTGGTATAACTTCAGTTTCTCCTCATATTGTTGTAGGTTGTATTCCTTCTTGCAGGTGGACAAGTACTTCAGTGAATTGAAGATTATTTAAGTTGTACATCATGAATGGTATCATGCTGGTGGAAGTACTATCTAGATGGTGTAGACTATAGTGTCTATCAGGAAGCATGATAGATGATGCTTCTGTTGAGGGGGAGCAAGTCCATCACTGCTCCAGCACTCTCAAGTGGTTCAATTGTTGCTTATTTGTACTCAAAAAGGGGGAGCAAATACTCAGTGCCTCCCTGATAATTTACAGAAGTCAAAAGGGGGAGGAGAAGGATATGATCTGGTATCAGATCATATCAGAGGAGAAGGATACAAGTGATATAAGAACTATAAGAAGGATATGATCAAATTGAAGAAGACTAGGTAGTAGCAATTCAGTGGGAGCAGGTGTGATGACGATCACCCTACAAGCAAGGAAGTGTGGTAACTAAAACTTATTTTCTTGTTTGTAGTTAATTTTCTACTACTACATATGTTAGTGTATGTCATTGACTCAATTGATTGAGGGTTTTGACTTCTTCAAATGGGAGGAAAAGTTTTGGTGCATTGCCCACAATGTCCCAGATTTGAAGAAGTCAATCATGTCAATGATATACATAAAGTTGTACTTGAAGTATGCTTAAGTTCATGAATGTAGGTTTGATCTTTAAACATTGATAAGACCTGTATTCCAAGTGATGTGATAGGTGGTCACAAAGTGAAGATGTTGGATACGCTAAAATTGCATAAGTCCACAGGCGTTGAGTGAAGTCTATTCACTCAATGCTAGGTGAGTAAAAGCGTTGAGTATAGCTTGAATAGTTAGAGCCAAACAATTGGCAAGTTGAAGATATGGTTATGTCCATAAGCATTGAGTGAAGTCTACTCACTCAATGCTATATGGCAAAAATCGGTGAGACAGGATAAAGCAAAAAAAGCCTAAGAAAGAACAGGCTGAAATGTTGATAAGTCCACAGGCATTGAGTGAAGATCATTCACTCAACGCCATAACATTGTATTCATTGAGTATAGCTCTGTCAGTCAAAGCCATAGAAAATTTGTGCAGATATTTGACTAAGTCCATAGGCATTGAGTGAAGCTTACTCACTTAACCTCATGTGATAAAAAGAGTTGACTGAATCTTAGTTAGTCAGAGTCTGTGATTAAACATAGAAATTTGGCTAAGTCCAAATGCTTGAGTGAAGGTTGCTCACTCAATGTCGTGTAACAAAAGAAAATTTGTCAAGTAGTTTGGCATTGAGTGAAGCTTACTCACTCAACGCCAAGTCACAAAATCTATCCAAGTTGTTTGGCATTGTGTGATGGTTGTTCACTCACTGCTTTGTTACAGAAAATCTATCTAAGTGTTTTGGGATTGAGAAAAGATTACTCACTCCACGCCTATACTAAAGATGTTTGATTTTGGCTAAGTCTACAGATGATGACATCAACAAAGTCAACAATTCAATAGAGTTCAAACTAAGTGCGGGAAAGCTGCAGAACACGACAAATACTATCGATGGTCTACTATACATCTTATTCCGTTAAGGTAAGGTACAACTGTCAACTGCAGGTTATCCACACTGCTTCTTGGAGCCGTTGATCTGCGGAAGATATAAAGGGTCTGCTTTAGATGTTAAACTCAAGTTTTTAGGGTTTGATTAAAAGAAAACAAGAGCGGCTGGTCTTCTCTTTCCTCGCCATTGCTGTCGAGAACAAGCTTGAAGTCGACCAGCAGAACACGAAAGTTCAGTTAGTTGTAGCTTCACTTTTGCTACAACAAGTTCAAAAATATTTATGATGAAGAAAGAGAGGAGAGCCTTCAATCTTCTTGATGTTCAGTTAGCTATTTGAAGAACTCAAGACTTATCTGTTCTTCAGTATTCTATACGTAGTTCAGAAACACCACACTGAATTACTTGTAGCAGAGGCAGTCTGTTATATCTCTAGTTTGGATTTGGGCTAGGTTCACTAATTAGGTTGAGTCTGACTCACATTGTATAGCCAGGGTCAAGTGTATGAGTCCTACAGTTTAGGCTAGTCATTAGGTTCAACATTCATGAACCAGCCAGCAAAGGATTTCAGGAGACTCAAGACTTAGAAGAATCCAAAGTTCAAAATTATTAGTTCGAAATTCTTCGAACTCAGCTCGACGATCCTAGATCACAGATCGACGATCGTTCATCGTAGATTGACGAACTCAGAGTTACTACTCTGAGTTGATCTCAACGATATTTGAGCTCAGGTCGACGATCTCTTCATTCAGATAGATTCTTTGCTCGACGAAATCTGGAGTTCAACTTCAATAGATTCTTCCTAGTTTAGTTTCTCTGAACTCTGCTCGACGAAGATAGATTCTTAGCTCGACGAACTTAGAATACAGAATTGGCAAGATATTTCCAGAATATAGTTCGCTAAGCTCAGCTCGATGAACAGGATTTCTCAGCTCGACGAACTTGGAACTCCGGTCGACGAACTCTGTTCAGAGTTCGAAGAATTCTGTCCCGAGCCAGACTTAGAAGTTTTCCTCATTTCTGTCCTTATTTCTTATATTATTTAGCAGTAATTCTCTGAGTAATTAATGCTTATATTCCCCTAAATATAGCCATTATTGACAACATTAATTATGGTCTTCATCAGGGTTAATTACTTGCTTAATTTAATGGGACAGTTGGGGAAACTCATTAATGAATATTCCAGCCGTTTCATTCTCCAAATCAACCAGCTATTAATGCTTGGAATTCAAATTTTCAAAGGAGAATTTTTGACAGCAGAATATAAAAATAGATTTTCTCTTTTCAGATAAGGGAAGCAATACAGGAAAGACAAGCAGTGACAACACAAGAAAGAGCATACAGAGAAAAGATACAGAACTCTCTCTATGTAGAAAATATTTTGTTTTCCCCTTGTAATTTCTGAAGACTGAAGAAGAATAATAATGAAACATCAAGAGTCTTCTTCAACGTCTACTCAAGGAACATTCAAGGACAACAAATTTAAATCAGTCAGAAATTCCTGGATCACTTCAAGTCAAGGCTGAAGACCTACACCATGAGCAAGGCTCCAAGTCATTTCAGAAGGAGCTTTGACACCAGCAATCCACTAAAGTCTTCTCTGTTGATTAGAGAAAGAGAAGACATCATCAACTCTCTCACCTCCTGTATAAAGGGTTTATTAACTCCCTTTAAAAGTTTATTCTTGGTTTTTGGGTACCTGATCAAAAGACTAAACGGTTGTGAGATCTCCTTGGAAATAGATCTTTTGGTGGCAGTCACCTGATCAAAAACCTAATAGTGGACTCCTACCAGGGCGGTAGAAGAGTGGATGTACCCAGGTTGGGGAACCACTATAAAATTCTTGTGTTGTCTGGTTGCCTATTTTCTTTTTGTTCTTGCTTTGCTGTGATAGTATAGATTTGCTTAGGTTGAATTTCCTTTTATACTACTATAATTATCACCTATTTTATTACTCTGATAAATTTCTAAAACAACCAAAAGTTTTAAATTACTCTATTCACCCCCCCCCCCCCCTCCTCTAGAGTAATCAGATCTATCCTCTTATCTTTCTCTTGGAATCAATAGTATACCATATCTTTCAATTGGTTTCAGGGCGGTGTTCATTTGGTTGTACAAGCTAACACTTGAACCATAAGATCCTTGTTAGATCTGATTTTCGTTTTCCTAGTTTTTATGTTTATTTCATAGTATGGCACAGAACAAAGATTATGAAAGCACCAGACCTTCAGTCTGCAACCTGAATAAGTTTGATATCTGGAAGGCAAGAATTAGGCTTTTTACGAATTTTATTGATGAAGAAATATACAATTCTATTTTGACAGGACCACCAGCTCCAGTGGCTGCCACTACTGTAACACCCCCTATCCGTCGCATAGCATATAGCAGTAGGTCCGGTTGGGGCCCGACGCCATATACTATAGACAGACTGGGTGGTTACTCAATGGAAACCATCCTACCAATCCAGCGTCCTACACAGAGCATTCTAGTGGAAGCAGTTTTATAAGTTGCAATTAAAGAACCCACCACAAAGAGCACGAATGTCCACTAAATATACCAAATAGGAATGTTGTACATATACAAGTACTGGCCTTAAGGCCTTACAAAATTGTTTTACTTAATATTACATGATTTGCAAACCACGGCACACATGCCGGTCATACATGAATAAAAGCAGTAAACACTCCAATTAGGCCTTCGAGGGCCGGCTTCGCAATTTGGTCTTTAGCCCGCTATTGAACGCTTGGTCCAGCAGCACCTGCAAGCAACAAACCACCGCACGGTGGCAAACAAAAGCAACGGTCAGTAATGCTGACCAAATTATAACGATCCCGCCCCCAACTCGGGGCGGCGATGCTCCTTCCCTGCATTTTATTAGCATGAGCGAGCAGTGTATAAATATTCATTTCATCACAGGCGTAGGCTCACACGGCCACACACCCCGTGCACTCAGGGCACATTCTCGGTGAACACAGTCTAAGTCTGTCGACTCACCACCGTCCCTTTGGACGGCCAAATAATGAGCAATTTGTCTTCTCGACATGGGTCATGGTAATTAAAACCATAGACCGCCGAAGACCCTCATCTATGCCAACGACAAGTGCCACGTAACCTTAGGTCTCTTTAACCGAACGACATAGAACGGGTACGGTTCCATCTAACCCGTGCTCACATCGCAACGGTAATTTAAACCATATGTGCAGGTCAAACTTCTCCCGAGTCCCGTTTTCGTCACATATTTCACATAACTCAGTTATGTTCAAGTTGGCTCTCAGGCCTCCAAGTTGGCAAGATCACGTATCTGCCCAGTTTTCCGGGTGCACCTTTGGGTTAATCCCCAAGGCTCCCTGTTGCAATCTACCACGTAGAAAATGCGAAAAACAAACAATCGCACGAGTCTTCTCCGGAATTTATGCTATGCAACATCACCGATCCAAAACAACATGTCCGGGTAGGCTTCACACATCATGCCTATGTCCGTTCTCGCTTACGGACTCTACACAACGGGGACTATTCATGTCTACCCAAAGGAACGCCTCAAACTCACCGCAAACTCGCGAGAGCGGGCTTCCCTTTTGCAAAATAAGCAGAGCTTCACATGCTCAAGTAGAGTATCGTTACCCTAGCGTTCTTCCTTGGTGCCAATTAAATGTAAGTGGATGAAAAGCACCGCACTATCTTTGCCTCCGTAGATCTGAAGTCGGCTCGCGATTTGGAGCTTCGAAGCTCCTCTAATGGCCGGATCTAGCTTCTTCTTCCTCCTTTGCTCTCACCTCTCTCTTGACTTAGAAAGATAACCACTGAAGTAAGAATGAGGGTTTCAAAGGTCCAATCCCGTGTATATCCCATCAGGAATAACCCCCAGCCGTTGGATCCCAAATTAAAGAAATGAACGGCCTTGATTCGGGACTGAAAAGTGATACCTGGGCCGAACACGGCCTGACACACGCCCGTGTCCAGGGCCGTGTCCCCCATTCACCGTCAAAATCGATGCGCCTGGAACAACACACGGGCATCCAACACGCCCGTGTTCGACCTGACACGCCCGTGTTCCAACGGACACGGCCGTGTGGTCGGCCGTGTGCCTCCATCGACATAGCCCCCAAAATAACTCGAGACTCACACGGGTATTGCGCACGCCCGTATCCTAACCCGTGTCTACTAGAACACGCCTGGGCGCCAGGCCGTGATCACGGTCTTGACACTTCGTCGAGTGAAGTTCATCGACCACCCGACACGGCCTTGGACACGCCCGTGTCCTAGGCAATGTGCCTTGTCACGACACATCGTCGAGCGAAATTCGTCGACTCCCCGAGCCGATCGTCGACACGGGCTCGACACGCCCTGAGACACGCCCGTGTCTCAGGCCGTGTTCTCTGCTCGACGATCGTCGACTCCAAAATCGTCGACCTCGCGACCAAATCGTCGACTCCAGCCTGAGATGCCCTGGGACACGCCCGTGTCCCAGGCCGTGTGCCCCCTGCCAGATTCCAAATTTGTCCCAGAACGCCTCCCGTCGCTCTTTTGAGTTTCGGGGTGTTACAACTCTCCCCCTCTTAAAAGAATTTCGTCCACGAAATTATATGAAGGAAAGACAAGTACCAAAATTAAATTGTACCTAATCGGAACTACTCCGGATACTCGTCAAGCATAGTCTGCTCTCGTTCCTAGGAGAGCTCCTCCCGACCGCAATTGTCCCATCAGACCTTGACCATCCTGATATCTTTATTGCGCAGCCGCTTGACCTCCAAGTCCTCAATACGCACGGGCTTGACCTTTGTCGTTAACCTACCATCCACCGGCACTTGACCGACCGCGATCACTTGCGTAGGCTCTTGCACCGCCTTCCGTAGCGCCGATATATGGAATGCATCAAGTAATCCACTAAGCTCCACTGAAAACTTCAACCGATAGGCTGCTTCACCAACCCGCTCCAGAACCTCAAACGGCCCAAGGTACCTCGGGCTTAGCTTTTGCAATCGCCGTACCCGCGAGACACCCTTTAACGGCTTGATCTTTAAGTACACCCAGTCGCCCACAGTGAACTCCACGTTCCTGTGCTTGACATTATAGTACTTCGCTTGCCGGTCCTGAGCGATAAGTAACCTCTCCCGAATGGTTCGCACCAATGAAGTAGCATCATCCACTTCTAATCGCTTATACAACTTTGACTCACCCGTTTCCAGCCAGGACAACGGTGTGCGACATCTTCTACCATATAAAGATTGTCTTCCCATTGCTTTCCAAAGTCCAAGACACACATACGGAGCATGTCTTCCATAGTCCTATTGACCCTCTCGGTCTGCCCATCCGTTTGCGGAAGAAAGGCTGTGCTGAATTTTAACTTTGTTCCCCACATTTGCTGCACTAGCCTCCAATCATTGGACGTGAACCGCCCATCTCGGTCACTCACGATGTTGCGGGGCACATCGTGAAGCCATACTATATTATCCACATATAGCTTTGCCAACTTCTCCAGCAGGTCATCCTTCCTATGCGAAATGAAATGCGACACCTTTGTAAACTGATCTACGACCACCCAGATGGCGTCGTTTCCCCTTTTGCGACTTTGGCAAACTATGCACAAAGTTCATAGAGATGTCATCGAATTTCCACTCCGGAATAGGCAAGGAATTCAGAAATCCTCCCGGCTTTTGGCATTCCGCCTTCACCAAGGCTCAAATTTGGCACTTTGCGACGTAGAGTGCCACCTCCTTCTTCATACCCGGCCACCAAAACAGTTTCTTAATGTCGTGGTACATTTTTGTGCTCCCCGGGTGAATCGAGTACTTGGTATGGTGTGCCTCGTACAACAAGTCCACCCGTAAATTGCCCACACTTTGGACGCACAGACGACCGTCTTTCCAAAGTAATCCGTCCTCCACAACGAATTTGGGAATTTGACCAGTCCAGAGCTTCTACCATGAACTGCTTCATATGGACATCCAAATCCAAAGCCTACCGAATCCGATTAGCCAGGTCATATTGAACTTCAGTCCAATTCAGCACTGCTTCAGCACTTGCTTGCTTATCCACACAAACAATCTCCAACGCCTCCAACTCCCGAACCAACGCTCATCATGCATCGACAACCAATTGGCTTGAGCTGGGGCCCGACGACTCAACGCGTCCGCAACCGCATTACCTTTACCAGGCACGTAGTGGATCTTGAACGTATAGTCCCTCAGGAACTCCATCCATCTACGCTGCCGCATAGTCAGATCTTTCTGATCAATCAGATACTTCACGCTCTTATGACCGGCGTAGATATCCATCTTCACACCGTACAAATAATGTCTCCACAGCTTCAAGGCAAAAATCACGGCCGCTAACACCAAGTCATGGACCGGATAGTTCCTCTCGTACACCTTCAGCTGCCTCGAGCCATATGCTATAACGCTTCCATGCTGTAACAGCACACAACCCAAACCACTGCCCGAAGCATCACTATAAATCTCAGAACCTTCGGTCCCACTCGGCGGACTCGGCACAGGCGCCGTGGTCAACCGACATTTCAACTCCTCAAAAGCTCGCGCGCACTCCGGCGTCCAAACGAACTTCTGCTCCTTCCTCGTCAAAGTAGTGAGACGTAACGCTATCCGCGAGAAGAAGCATCTATAATAGCCGGCAAGCCCCAGAAAGCTCCGGACCTCCGCTACCGTAGAAAGCTCAGGACATTTTCGTCTCACAACAATCTTCACCGGATCCACTGCAATACCTTCCCCACTCACTACATGACCGAGGAACGCCACTAAGGACAACCAAAACTCGAACTTCGAGAACTTGGCGTACAATTGATTCCTTCTTAGCGTCTCCAAAACCAAATGAAGATGCCTGTAGTGATCTTCCTCACTCTGCAAGTACACCAAAATGTCATTGATGAAGACGATCACAAAATGGTCCAAGTACTCCCTGAACGTCATGTTCATCAAAACCATGAGCACTGACGGCACATTCGTCAGCCCAAACGGCATGACCGTAACCTCGTAATGCCCGTATCTTGTACTGAACGTTGTCTTAGGGATAACGCTCTCCCTTATCCTCAACTGATAGTTACAGACTTGAGATCCAATTTAGAGTACACCGTCGACCCGACCAACTGATCACAAAGATCATCGATCATGGGATTGGGTACTTGTTCTTTTCCGTTAGCTTGTTGAGCTCCCGATAATCAATACATAGCCTCAAGCTCCCGTCCTTCTTAACAAAGAGGACCGACGTGCTCCAAGGTGAAGAGATTGGACGCACATTCCCTTGCTCCAACAACTCTTGTAGTTGAACCTTCAACTCCGCCATTTCCTTAGGCGCTAGTTGATACGGAGAGCGTGACATAGGATTTGCACCTGGTACGATCTCTATCGTAAAATCTATCTCCCATTGCGGCGGGGCTCCAGGAAGATCGCTAGGGAACACATCAAGGTATTCTAATACCACTGAAATACTGTCCAACGCGGGCTTAGGCTTTGCAACCTCCACTAGTATAAAGAACAGTTCTACACCGGCACGAACTGCCTTCACCACCTGAAGAGTAGACATCAACGTATTGCTCGACCCCCTTCAAGCCCGTGAAAGTCGTCTCACGACTTGCTCCCAGCTTGACTTCCTTACTACCGCAATCGATATAGGCTTGCCGCTCCGAGAGCCAGTCCATGCCAAATTATTACGTCGAACCCCTCCAACGGCGGTAGAGACGTTAGCAAATGGAACTCCTGACTCCCAATACAAACATAAGCGCAACTAATACTACCCTCGCACATGAGCACCATTGGACCATAACGCATCCAATTTGTCTCTTATCATCGAAGGAGGTACTCTGACGCGCAATATAATTCCTAAATAAAGGAATGCGAAGCTCCCTAAATGAACGGTGCTCTCGCCAGAAAACTAAAATCAGAACAAAGCATAGCACAAGTAGTTCTAAGCTAACATGCACAAGGGCAACAAGTATTTAAGGCAAAACTATCTTTAAACCATACCTGTCCTCATGACGGTATGCTTCCTTCAGGGCTTTAGGCACTCACGGGCATAATGCCCCGACTCCCCATAGTTGAAACATGTGCCCGGGGTTTGGCCTGTAGTTGCCCCCGAAGCACCGAAAGGAGGGACTATACCCAAAGTCCTAGCCTTCTAATACCACTTTCGATATACATACTTTGAGGTGTTCAGCACTTTGAATGCCGTCTCCTTTGCACTAAAGTACTCGACTGCTCCTGACATAGCTTTCTTGGCCTTCTGAGCACCTTTCCAACAGTTTCGGCAAAGTGCCCTTTCTTTCCACATGTAAAACATGTGTAAGTAGCTTTGCTAGTCGATGCCGTAGCCCCTTTATCTAGCATTCCACCGGATGCAACTCTTATGGGGCTTGCATAGTTTGATACCATGGTCGCTGGCATCGGGAGAGTCTTCCTCAAATCTGCCTCCAAAGATCTAGTTGATTCCACAAAGGCTCGAAATCCCAATAACTTTGGTCCTTGCAGTAGAACTCGTAACTCGGCGTGCAAGCCATTATAAAATCTATCGACTGTAGCTTGCTCATTATCCAACTCGAAACATGGGTAGCGGCTTATCATAAGAAATGCTTGCAAATATTCCTCAACTGTGTGCGCTCCCTGCAATAAATACATATTCAGTTGCTGCCCCGATGGTCCAACAAAAGTCATCTGCTCCATCACGCCAACCGGCGTTGAAGCCACAATAGGGGCGCAGGGTTGTACATTTCTTCCAAGTTGTGCACCCGTCACAGCGAAAACCGCTTCAACGATCCTTATTACGGTTTCATACGAAGGAGGGGTCTCAAACACCTCAACGGGCGCACTATACTCCTCAGAAACCGGACAATCTGGCGGTCCAGCACCGCTTCCGGTCACCTATAGTGGTACAAAACACCGTTAAGTGACCAAATAAAATTGCAAACAGCAATTATAAGAACACGCAGGTTCCCCAAACACGTGTATTTTCATTCCTAAGTGCACATTCATGGGTTCTTTTGTTGTTATAACGATGACGCACACACATGTGCTTACCACCCCTTAAAAAGAATTCGTCCACGAATTCATTTTAAGCCTGACCGAAACCAGTAGTCTGATACCAAATTGTAACACCCCCTATCCATCGCATAGCATATAGCAGTAGGTCATGCTGGGGCCCGACGCTATATACTACAGACAGACCGGGTGGTTACTCAATGGAAACCATCCAACCAATCCAACGTCCTACATAGATCATTCTATCGGAAGCAGTTTTATAAGTTGCAATTAAAGAACCCAGCACAAAGAGCATGAATGTCCACTAAATATAGCAAATAGGAAGCAGTTTTAGCCCGCTATTGACCGCTTGGTCTAGCAGCACCTGCAAGCAACAAACCACCGCACTGTGGCAAACAAAAGCAACGGTCAGCAATGCTGACCAAATTATAACGATCCCGCCGCTAACTCGGGGCAGCGATGCTCCTTCCCTGCATTTTATTAGCATAAGCGAGCAGTGTATAAATATTCATTTCATCACAGGCATAGGCTCACACGGCCACACACCCCGTGCACTCAAGGCACATTCTCGGTGAACACAGTCTAAGTCTGTCGACTCACCACTATCCCTTTGGACGACCAAATAATGAGCAATTTGTCTTCCCGACATGGCTCATGGTAATTAAAACCATAGACCGCCGAAGACCCTCATCTATGCCAACGGCAAGTGCCACGTAACCTTAGGTCTCTTTAACCGAACGACATAGAACAGGTACGGTTTCATCTAACCCGTGCTCACATCGCAACGGTAATTTAAACCATATGTGCAGGTCAAACTTCTCCCGAGTCCCTTTTTCGTCACATATTTCACATAACTCGGTTATGTTCAAGTTGACTCTCAGGCCTCCAAGTTGGCAAGATCACGCATCTGCCCAGTTTTCCGGGTGCACCTTTGGGTTAATCCCCAAGGCTCCCTGTTGCAATCTACCACGTAGAAAACGCGAAAAACAAACAACCGCACGAGTCTTCTCCGACATTTTTGCTATGCAACATCACCGATCCAGACCAACATGTCCGGGTAGGCTTCACACATCATGCCTATGTCCATTCTCGCTTACGGACTCTACACAACGGGGACTATTCATGTCTACCCGAAGGAACGCCTCGAACTCACCGCAAACTCGCGAGAGCGGACTTCCCTTTTGCAAAAGAAGCAGAGCTTCACATGCTCAAGTAGAGAATCGTTACCCTAGCATTCTTCCTTGGCGCCATGGAAATGTAAGCGGATGAAAAGCACCGCACTCTCTTTGCCTCCGTAGATCTGAAGTCGGCTCGCGATTTGGAGCTTCGAAGCTCCTCCAATGGCCGGATCTAGCTTCTTATTCCTCCTTTGCTCTCACCTCTCTCTTGACTTAGAAAGAGAACCACTGAAGTAAGAATGAGGGTTTCAAAGGTCCAATCCTGTGTATATCCCATCAGGAATAACCCCCAGTCGTTGGATCCCAAATTAAAGAAACGAACGACCTTGATTCGGGCCTGAAAAGTGATACCTGGGCCGAACACGGCCTGACACACGCCCATGTCCAGGGCCGTGTCCCCCATTCACCGTTAAAATCGACGCGCCTGGAACAACATATGGGCATCCAACGGGCCCGTGTTCGACCTGACACGCCCGTGTTCCAACGGACACGGCCGTGCGGTCGGTCGTGTGCCTCCATCGATATAGCCCCCAAAACAACTCGAGACTCACAAGGGTATTGCGCATGCCTGTGTCCTAACCCGTGTCTACTCGAACACGCCTGGGCGCCAGGCTGTGTTCACGGTCTCGACACTTCGTTGAGTGAAGTTCATCGACCACCCGACACGGCCTTGGACACGCCCGTGTCCTAGGCCGTGTGCCTTGTCTCGACACATTGTCGAGCGAAATTCGTCGACTCCCTGAGCCAATCGTCGACACGGGCTCGATACGCCCGTGTCTCAGGCCGTATTCTCTGCTCGACGATCGTCGACTCCAAAATCGTCGACGTGCCTGGAACAACACACGGGCATCCAACACGCCCGTGTTCGACCTGACATGCCCGTGTTCCAACGGACACGGCCGTGTGGTCGGCCGTGTGCCTCCATCGACATAGCCCCCAAAACAACCCGAGACTCACACGGGTATTGCACACGCACGTGTCCTAACCCGTGTCTACTCGAACACGCCTGTGCGCCAGGCCGTGTTCACGATCTCGACACTTTGCCGAGTGAAGTTCGTCGACCAACCGACACGGCCTTGGACACGCCCGTGTCCTAGGTTGTGTGCCTTGTCTCGACACATCATCGAGCGAAATTTGTCGACTCCCGGGGCCGATCGTCGACACGGGCTCGACACGCCCTGACACACGCCCGTGTCTCAGGCCGTATTCTCTGCTCGACGATCGTCGACTCCAAAATCGTCGACCTCACGACCAAATCATCGACTCCAGCCTGACACACCCTGGGACACACCTGTGTCCCAGGCCATGTGCCCCCTGCTAGATTCCAAATTTGGCCCAGAACGCCTCCCGTCACTCTTTTGAGTTTTGGGGCGTTACAACTACTGCATGTTCCAGCACACATGTTGTTCCACCACCTGAGTGGACAGATGCTCAAAAGAAGGCCAAGATAGCAGATGCCAAGGCCATGCATATCTTAGCACAGACTATGTCAGATTACATAGTCCAGAAAGTGGATGAGTGCACATGTAACACCTCCCCTGTAATGACCGTATAATATGGGTTCGGCCGGGACCACACAACATACAGACGCCACAGCTTTAGCATTAAAAGATTATATTAACTCTACAATCTCAAAACTCAATACCAAACAACAACGGAAACAGCAAACAAGACAAGAAGCTATCCACATATATGAGTATCGAAACGGCCTTAAGGCCTTACAATAAAAGAGAGTCCAAAACTCACATGATAAGATCAAGCATCAATGTGCATGAGCACTCCTAAACTACCTCGGCATGCAAGCCGGAAAATGAGTGTATCAAA
This sequence comes from Platanthera guangdongensis, assembly GCA_039583875.1. Taxonomy (NCBI): domain Eukaryota; kingdom Viridiplantae; phylum Streptophyta; class Magnoliopsida; order Asparagales; family Orchidaceae; genus Platanthera; species Platanthera guangdongensis. The sequence continues at coordinate 94,108,521 of CM077166.1, forward strand.
CATACAATGCCACAAAATAGAGCTAGTACAAAACTTGAAACACTTCATGAGGGTTAGGCCTTTTTGGTCGGCGAGCTAGCTCCTGCTTGCGATCCTTACCCTGTAAAAATTGGTTGTAATGTGGGTCAGCAAAGGCTGACCTCAAACTGTGTAACAAACACATCTCCTCCCGGCTGCCCCAAACGTACCCCAGGGTACCCCTTCAACCTGCAAGTCAGCACTTCATATACCATATACATAAACAAGTGAAGCTCTAAAAGAACAGGTTTGGATGTCTCAAACAACAAACACGTTTTCTATATTGAGCACATAATAAAAAGGGGCCTCCTATGCAGCATGTATGCAAAACTTGGGCTTCACCCAAGACACTCTATCACGTATGCAACTAGCACAACATCAAAACATCTGGGTACTCCCAATTTCTCCAATGGCATTAACCCGCAAACAAGAGGGTACTACAATTCCCCTAACGGCATAACAGCCGCCACACGGAACTCTTGTCAAGGCCCCACCCGCTCATGGTTCTCAGACCCGGGATTCCCTGCAAGCTCTGACTTATCGCATCAGGATTCCATCTCACACACTGACCGATTCTAAGAACCCTTGTTGGACACCACCCGGTCATGGCCTCATTGCCCGGGCTTGCCCCATGCTTGGCATTCTCGTCAGTCTCACAGAAGGGAACTAGTCTCATCGGGACACTCTCCCCACATGACTTGCACGTCATGGGATAACCAGCCGACCACGGAGACAAAGCCGCGCCTTAGCACATCACAATCCATAATCATTCCCACCCTAATCCATCATTTGTACTGCAATGTCCCCGCGCACCAAGGAAACCATCTAACGTCAATGCGGAGCTAACCTTGTCCACCAAGAAAACCATCTACCACCATTGCGGAGCTAACCTTGTGTAACGAGTCCATCCATTCGTATAGTATATACTAAAAGGTCCGTTCGGGGCCCCACAGCATATACCATAAAACAGGCAGCGAAGTCACAGAGGGATACCATAGTTGCGCATCCTAACTCATTGCATTCTTGCGGAAGCCTATAACACGAAGCTGAACTCCAAACATGAATGTCCACTATATAAAGATCCACATTTGTATATATCAGGAATTTTCACTAAATACAAATCAGTTGGCCTTATGGCCTTACAAGTCCTTATATAAACAAAATATAGTATTTTAAGCTTAGCCTTCAAGGGCAAGCGGCAGCAGCAACAACAACAGTAGGGACTTCCGCCTTTATATGTCCCACTCGGCTCTCCAGCACCTGTACAAGGACATTCCACCCAATGGTGGAAAATAAGGCAACTGTCAGCATTCAGCTGACCAATTTCATAACGACCCTACCCCTTTCCCGGAGCAGTGGTATTCCTTCCCTACAGGCATAGCATTTCACTAGCAGATATATACATATCATACATTGTGCTCTCACGCACATACATTCCATCACAACCGTCAGCCATGCGGCCCAACAGTCCGTGCAGTCAGGGCACATTCTTGGTGTACCAGCGAACCAGTTGCCCACCACCGTATCAGGGCTGGAACCCAACGACAATATTGAGCATTTTACTCCATGGCGTGCAACCAGAGATTTTAGTCTTAATGACCCGGGATTGGCACATAGTCCCCCATTGTGTCATGGCGCGCAGGCATAATACTCTCGCTATGCGTTTCTGTCAAATGTCAATTCATCCAGACACTCATGGCAGACAACCATAACGAGTATACAGTTCAGCCTTTGCACATTGCTCAAATCATTAGTTCTATAACCAAACTAACGCGGGTCAGCATCCCTTTGTCCGTTCATCAAATAGCCACAGTGTTCTCACAGGACAGGCTTCACAATCACAGGTTAGCTATGTGTCACGCTCACCAGTATCGACAGAGCTCATTTTCCATCCGTAGATCTAACCATTTGCGGGTATTTTCCTGGGCTTTCCTACCAGTACTTCCTGCCACTACCCTTCACAGGCACAACCCAGCAAGCAGCACAAGTATGAAGGGTATTTTCCTGACTTACCATGTCAGTACTTCCTGCTACTACCCTTCACAGGTACCACCCATGAACATCAAGCGTTACAAGGGTATTTCTTGGACTTCCAATCCAGTACTTCCTGTTACTACCCTTCACAGGTACAACCCATTCAGCACAATCATTATACGGGAATTTTCCTGGACTACCACTCTAGTACTTCCTGCTACTGCCCTTCACAGGTTTAGCCCATCGACTCCTAAACTACACATTTCATCACGGAGTCATCTCTGGTGCATATATGCAACATCAGAAATTCAGACCAACCTGTCCAGATGGGCTTCACATAGCATGCCTATTTCGTACTCCATTTTCGGATCTATATGCCAAATTAGTGGGGATTCCAAGAATCAACCCAAGGGAACCCTTCACAAGCCACCCTCTAGTGGGGGAATCCCATGCATATGCCAAAATAGAAGCCTTCACATGACTGGGAAGAAAGATCGTTACCCTTGACAATTGTTTTGGTGCCAAGAGCTCCTAGTCGCCAGGACAGCAGCGCAGTGGCCTTTCCTCCACAATGTTAGCCTCAGATTGTGAACAGGAACTCCGCAGCTCCACCGGTGGTCGGCTCCTCTTCCTCCTCCTCCTTCTTCATCTCTCTCTAGCTTTGTAGAAATATAGTGGCCAAAAGCAAATGAGATTTCTCATCTCATTTGTCGGCCTTAAGGAAACTGGGAGGGCTCTCAGCCATTGGATCCCAGCTGAGAAAATAGACGGCCATGATTTTGCCACAAAAGGATAAATTTTGCCTGACATGGCCTGTGACACGCCCGTGTCACATGCCGTGTACCTTATGTAGTACACAACCGACTCCTCCAGAACAGTACACGCCCATGTGACATGCCCATATCACGGGTCGTGTCACTTGACACGCCTTCTGACACGCCCGTGTCTTTGGCCGTGTACATCAGGCTGCACAAAACCAACTTCAACCTGATCGGTACACGGCCCGTGTCATAGGCCATGTACCATAAGACACGACCGTGTCCTGCCCGTGTTCACCAGGCCTCAATGCCTTTGGCACATCCAGCAAAGGACACGGCCTGTGACATGCCTATGTCACTCGCCGTGTGCCCTTACATAGCAGCAGAAACTCCCCAGCTCAACTTCGTGGAACTGACTTCGTCAACCAGAGGAGGACACGGCCTCTGACACGCCTGTGTCAGAGGGTGTGTTCCCTCATGTTTTCCGAGAACGGATTTTTGTCGAACTCTCGCTGGCTACTCACCCGAGCAGGACATGCCCAAGTATCAGGCCATGTCACCTAATTTTTTCCCAATCCTGGGGTTTGGGGTGTTACAAACCTCCCCACCTTACAAAAATTTCATCCCCGAAATTTGCACAGAGTAAGGAAGCAAACACAAGAGATTTTATTCCATAATCGTGCAATATAACTCATACACACTACATAATAACAGTTACACAAAGGGCTCGGGAAATTCAGCTCACATGGTCTACTCTCGCTCCTATGTTAGCTCCTCACTACCGCAATTGTCCCACCGGACTTTGACCATCCCGATCATCTTGTTCCGCAACTGTTTATCGGCACGATCCTCGATCCGAATGGGCCTAACCTTCGTCGTTAGCACATACTCCACCGACACATGATCATTCTCGATCACTTGAGCTGGATCTTTGACGGCTTTTCAAACTATCGAGATGTGAAGCACATCATGTAATCCACCCAAGTGTTCCGAAAGAGCTAGCCGATATGCACATACAATGAGAGCATTTCGTCGAGCTGACATGCCCCCCCTGACACGCCCGTTGTAAGACCCCTCCTCCCCGGATTCCAAAACACGTCACGAAGGGGGAGTCTTATGCCCGGAACAGCCGCCTTGCGGTAGCATTAGCACACGGGCTAACCTGTACCACAAGACGCCTATTCCGCCGGCTACAACCATATCAATATAAATGCCAACCCAACCAAAAAAATAAGCAAGAGAAGTCAAAATCCACACTAAGTATATAATGTCCAAAACATGAAATAATGAGAAGTTAAACATGCTTCTACAAAATATCAGAGTACAGCTAATCATTGCCCAAACAGGCTACATCAGAGTAATCAAAATACTAACATCAGTAACCGACGGTATCGACGGCACCATCACATCAGGCCCTGTCGTCCTGGCCTGGTTGTCCTGCTACGTAGTCTGTGGCTGCTCTACCTGCGGCGTGACCTCCTAAAAAGTAAGACGTAGCAACCATTAGTCGAAACGACTAAGTGGTTTTACATCCGCTCCCCCGGTGACTCCTCGGCACCGGGCGGAGAAAAGGAACAAGAGTATAGTGTATAACAAGTATGCAAGTAAAGGAGTATAAGCAGGTGGCAAGGTACATGAATATAATGTATAATCTAGCAGTTCTACAAGCTAACATCATATAACAACAGGTGTAAGGAAATCTACAGCAGGAAAGTAACTTAACTTATAAGAATGCTCATACAAACTTATAAGTTAAGGATCGGGTTAAATAAAGTAACTCATCGTATAGGAGTGACCATACAAACTTATACGATGAGGATCTTATTGTGCAATGTTATGAAATGCTATGAATGCTATGCAATGACTCACCCATGCACACCCATGCAATTGCTATGTCGACACAGACTATAGTTCCCACTTTTCGAGCAGGTAGCTAACCTCTCAGGCATCAGCCGTCGTGGCCAGACGGTGACAGTAGAACGTGCGCTTCTACTACTAGGCGGGTATCACACTACTTCACCTAGGCCTCCGTACGCCTCAACGCTAAGAACACAACAGCAGAGCCCATGCGTACTATGGCCCAGCGGGGTCTTGGGTGGATGTGCACCAAGAACACAGCCCGAACTGGCCTTGTATGACCCGGAAGGGGCCTCGGAAGAAAGCACGAGGACACAGCCCAACCATTCACATGGCCGGAGGGGCCTCGGGACGTGAACACCGAGGACACAGCCCAAACCGACCAAGTCTAACTGCTAACTCCCGTCGGTGTGACGACTTGCGAGCCCGTAGACCTGCCACACTATCCTTAACCCAGGATTATGACACCGCGTGTCGACTCACACCACATGCAAATACCACATCAACATAACATGGAAGGGGCCTCAGAAGTAAGCACGAGAACATAGCCCAACCATCAATCCATACCTTATCACAACACAACTAAAACAAGTGACGGTCAACACCGCACTTACATCCCTTCGCAATACTACCCGTAGGGAGTCGACGCTCTAGGTATTGGACTACTAGACTCATTTCATTAACCAATCATACCCATGGCCATAATCTATACATCTATATGACTTTCCAAATGATGACAATGTAATATAAACATGGTGGGCATATAAAGATCTAACACACTTTCCATTCGATAATGTCATAATATAAACATGAAGTGCCCAATTATCAATCTTTCAATTTCTACCAATTCAATTCGTTTAAATAAGATTGTTTCACAATTTAATAATATGAAATCTGATTAATAAGCTACTTCAATCATGCAACAAATGAATACTCATAAAAGTTCAGCCAAGCCAAGTATCTTGCATTATTAATTCCACCGAATCGAAATCCATTTTCCATTAAGCCCAGATTTTAGGTGCAGGTTGAATCTGGACAGCAACTTCGACCGGAGATTCCTGAATCTACAAGAATCCGATGAAGTCGTGTAACCCCACGATGGAAAGGTATTTCCGTGGTCTACAACTCTCGTATTAAGACCTCAACCTAGATTTGATATTATCCTATTTGTAATCGGACTTGAAGTCCGCTGCGTACAGAACACGGTTTCTGCATACGGGATTTATTGAACACCATTTTCGTTTAGACTTTCCCGTGGCTACCCACTTCTCCAGAAGTCGTGCAACCATTCGTTGGAAAGGTATTTTCAAGGGCTTCAACTTTCGTGTTTAGCCGAAATCCCAGATCTGGTCATATCATACTTAACAATGACCACGAAATTCGTTGCACGCAAAATACAGATTCCGCATGCATCTTAAGGCGGAATGAACGGCATCGGTTCATCTTCCTCCTCAAGGCGATTCTTCCCAAATCATTCCAGAAAACCTCCTCCCTTATTCACCATCAAGAGGCCAATATCCTTCACGAAACCATCCCTTATCATCACATTGAAGAAGGGCGTGCTTGAAGAGATCTAAAACCTAAGACACAAGTCTTAGCATGGCCTTTCCTAGAAAACTCCTCCACACCATCAAGACTCTCTTGAGTCGATGTCTCGCCTATGAAAATAACTATAGATCTAGCACCAAGGGAGAGGGTAGGAAACTCACATTGGCTCCAGCGGTACCACCATTTCCGGCCATGGATCTCGTAGTTCTCCTTGGCGGCATCTTCTCTTTCACGGCGATGGCGGATCTCCTACGGTAGGACTTGCTCCAGCAGTTTCCCTCTCACCAGGAGTTCTCACAGGAATTAGGGGATGAAATGAACATGAAAACGGCTAGGGTTTTCTGTCCCCCTTATATATAAAATGTGACACGGGTAGGTACACGGCCGTGTCCTTACCCGTGTCCTGCCTAGCGAAGCGGCAACGACAGTTTCCATGTCTGTTCAATATTTGACACGGCCGTGTTCCTGGGCGTGTCCTTCTCGGGTTGCATCTCGACGATCCATCAAAATCGTCGACTGGAGCACACGGGTAGGGACACGCCCGTGTCTCTACCCGTGTACAGTTCATTCGTCGAAGTCGACGCGCAGTTCGTCGATCTCGACACCTTTCATCGAGTGGAACTCAACACACACGGGTATGGACACGCCCGTGTCGCTACCCGTGTCACATGATGTCGACACAGCTCGTCAGACTTTTATGTTTTCTAAATGTTTATTATTTTCATGTCTTCTTCTTATAATCCTTTAGCGTTTAGTTACAAACTCGCGCCTCATCAAATTATAAAGTCGTCCCCATACCGATGGGTGGCTAATCGTTATTAGCCTCGGCATCGAAGAGCATTGGGACATTAAAAAATGATTTGAAATAATTAAAGTTCTTAATTTTCACTTTAATTTTAGGACTTAAGGTTTACCTCGGGTTAACGACGCGTAGGACCACAAATCGTTGTGTGGGCCTTATTTTCGTTATCCATACGCTAGCTAGACGAGAGGCCATGCGTATGGACAGATCACCCCTGGGTAAAGAGAGTGGTGTGCATACCCTAGAGAGAGGACAAGTGTAATTCTTCCAAATTGGGTTCCCCACCCAATAGCGGGGTTCTTTGCATAAAGCGGGCGTTAAGAGGAATCCTTTGTCGGACTAACGTTCGGTCGAATAGTCTTAGGATTCAGGTGAGCGATATCCCTGTAGCTATGTGAGCTCATATCTGTGGAACCTCCACGGCCAAGTTGCCTTTTATTAATTTGAAATGTAAGTTCAATAATTACCAAAAGTTATTTTAGTCTTAATCTGATTCGATGCCGAGCGTTAACCCTTCATCGAATTTTTATAAATCATTTTCGCACTTCTCTTTTCTTTAGTTAATTAAAATCTTCATCTTACTTTCAGTAAAATAATAGTCCTCCTGGAGGAGTAAGAATAATTAACCCGACCCCGAGAACAATATGACCTCGGTATTCTCCCGAATATGGAGTACTACTTATGATAGGTGAACTTGCCTACCTTAGCAATCCCGCGCCGATCGACTCATCGAACCAACCACAATAAGAGTCTGTTCGCGGTCCATCAAGTTTTTGGCGCCATTGTCGGGGAAGTCTCTTTTGAGTTGTTATTCTGAATTCCGGAGTCTATTACTTTTACTTATTTTCTAAAAAAAACAAACAAAAATAAAAAAAAAGTTTCTTTCGTTTTTATTTTTTTTAGGGTGTATGACCCGTGGACAACCCTCTGAGTCTGAAGATTTTGACTTCGACCCTGAGATCGAACGCTCCCTTACGCATATTCGATCTCAACGCTGAATTCCTTCTTTAGACCGCGAAGAATCTATCGGCGAACCCTCTGTCGTAGTAATGGCTGACCCTAATCCGAATGCGGCCGCCGAGCGAACAATGTCTTATTACGCCCGGCCGAATTTGGACGATACTGGGTCTAGTATTGTTCGCCCTACGGTGGCGAATAATAATTTTGAAATAAAATCAAGTGTCATTCAAAAGGTCCAAAACGCCGTGCAATTCGATGGACTGCCGGATGAGGACCCGAATGTCCACTTGTCCAACTTTTTGGAAATATGCGACACCTTCAAAATTAATCGCGTCACTGATGACGCCATTCGCTTACGCTTATTTCCTTTTTCCCTTAAGTCCAAAGCCAAGGCGTGGTTGAATTCCCTCCCGCGAGGATGTATCACCACGTGGGCTGAGTTGACGGAGCGGTTCCTAACGAAGTACTTTCCACCCACAAAAACTGCAAAGTTGCGGGCGGACATTTCTTCGTTTGTGCAAAAAGAACCCGAGTCACTTTATGAGACTTGGGAATAGTTTAAGGAGTTCCTCCGCCGGTGCCCGCACCACGTGCTTCCAACATGGTTGCAGGTACAAATTTTTTATAATGGCCTGAACTTTCAAACGCGTCAAATGATTGACGCGGCTGCCGAGGGTACCCTTAACAACAAAACCCCCGAGGCCGCCCAGTATTTATTCGAAGAGATGGCTATGAACGCCTATCAATGGAACGTCCCGCGGGGATGCCCAAAGCCGGTGGCTGGCCTTTTTGAAGTGGATGTCACTGCTCTTTTAACCCTTCAAGTTGAAAGGTTAACAAAGCAGGTGGCGGAGATGTCTGTTGCCTCCTCCACTCCGCCTTGTTTTATTCCCCCTAACATCTGCGTGGTTGAAGAGTTCGTGGACTTCGTAGGAAATGCGGGTCATCCTTCCTTCAACCCCAACAACAACCCGTATAGTAATAACTATAATCCGGGTTGGAGGAATCACCCCAATTTTTCTTGGAGCAACCCGAACAATGCTCAGGGTCCCCCTATTTCTTATACGCCCGGATTTCTGCCTCCTCCTCCTCTTCCAAACCCCTCCCCGATGGAGGAAATTTTTTCTAAATATATAGCATCCAACAAATCAAATATCCGGAACATCACCGGATCGCTAAAAACACTTGAACAACAGGTTGGACAGCTGGCGAGGATGATGTCCGAGCGCGCGCTCGGGGCACTACCGGGAAACACGGAGCCCAATCCGCGGGAGAACGCCAACGCTATAACCCTCCGTAGCGGAAAGGAGGTGATCGATCCAAAACGGATCGATCCACAGGTACATATTTCGCCTCCTACCCCTCTTCCCTCTTCTTCGTCTACGTTACCTTTACCGAATTTAAACGAAAAAATTATTTTAAACAAGGTTTTAACGTATCCGCATAGATTAGATAACGAGCGTAAGGACGCGCAATATGAAAAATTTATTTTATTATTATAACAAATTCATATTAATGTTCCTTTTTGCGATGCTATCTCGCAAATGCCCAAATATGCAAAAATTTTAAAAGAATTACTTTCTAATAAACATAAATTAGTGGATATTTTGCATGTATCTCTCAACGCTGTCAGCTTGGCGGCCCTTACTAATAAATTGCCCACAAAACAAAGCAACCCCTGACGGTTTTTCATCTCGTGCCTTTTTGGTGATATATTAGTAAAATACGCCTTAGCTGATTTAGGGGCTAGCATTAATCTGATGTCGTTCTCACTCTTTCAACGTTTAGGTTTGGGTACTCCTAGTTCTACGAATATGCGCATCCAATTAGCGGATCGCTCGGTTAAGTTCCCTATCGGGATAGTGGAGGACGTCCTTGTCCAAGTCGACAAGTTTACCTTTCTGGTAGACTTCGTCATCTTAGACATCGAGGAGGACGCCAAGGTACCAATAATACTCGGTCGCCCTTTTCTCGCCACCTTCCGCGCACTAATAGATGTTAGTAATGGTAGTCTTCTCCTCCGAGTAGGAGATGATCAAGTTACTTTCTCTATTAATCCCTCGATGGACAATTTGTCATCGAGTGACGATTTCTGCTATTCTTTAGATACTTTTTTTTGGAGATCGTTCTTCTCCCATTTTTGAGTCCGTATTTTTAAATGATAATATTTATGTGCTCGAAAATTTTCAATGTGATGAGGATACCTCTATAGGATTGCCTTTCGAACCAATTGGTAAGAAAAACATAGGAATTAAAACCTCCCAAGAAGAACCGCCCATCCTAGACCTTAAACCCTTACCCGCATCACTCAAATATGCTTTTTTGGGAAAAGGCGATACGCTTCCCGTTATTATTTCTTCGGACTTGAGTGATTTGGAGATTTCTGATTTATTGGACGTTTAATTTAAACATCGCCATGCAATTGCGTGGCAAATCTATGACTTAAAGGGGATTAACCCCTACTTTTGCACCCGTAAGATATTTCTTAACGATAATTGCCGCAAAACGATTCAGCCGCAGTGTCGTCTTAACCCAAACATGAAAGACGTCGTTAAAGATGAGATTATTACGTTATTAGATGCGGGGATTATCTACCCTATTTCGTACAATGCATGGGTTAGTCTCGTGCATGTCGTGCCTAAGAAGGGCGGTCTAACCGTAGTGGAGATTGAGCATAACGAGCTCGTCCCAACTCATACTGTTACGGGTTGGCGAGTGTGCATCGATTATAGAAAACTTAATGATGCCACCCGCAAGGACCATTTCCCACTACCATTTCTTGACCAGATTTTAGAGCGTTTATCCGGTCATCCATATTATTGTTTTCTTGATGGTTTATCGGGGTTTTTCCAAATCCCCATTTCCCCCGATGATCAAGAGAAAACAACTTTTACTTGCCTGTTTGGCACCTTCGCATACCGAAGAATGCCATTTGGACTCTGCAGTGCGTCGGCTACATTCCAAAGATGTATGCTAGCGATATTTGGCGAGCTAGTAGAAGACCTTATGGAAGTCTTTATGGATTACTTTTCTGTTTTCGGACGCTCTTTTCTCGATTGCCTTCACAATCTAGATCGTGTCCTTCAACGGTGCGAGGACACAAGCCTTGTTTTAAATTGGGAAAAATGCAACTTTATGGTTCGAGGAGGTTTGGTCCTCGGCCATATGATTTCGTCTAAGGGTATGGAGGTGGATAAGGCCAAAATAGAAATCATAGAAAAACCTCTGCAACCAACAAACGTAAAATCTATTAGGAGTTTCTTAGGCCATGCTGGATTTTACCGACGATTTATTCCAGATTTTTCAAAAATAACAAAGCCGATAACTCACCTCTTGGAAAAGGAATCACGTTTCATTTTAGTAGTGAATGCGAGTCCGTTTTAATTTAATAAAACAAAAACTTATCACCTCACCAATTTTAATGGCCACTAATTGGTCCCTTCCGTTCAAAATTATGTGTGACGCTAGTGATATTGCCTTAGGTGTCGTTCTTGGCCAACGCGTAGAAAAACAATTTCATCCAATTTATTACGCTAGCAAGACGATCACTTCCGCACAAGTAAACTACACGACAACGGAAAAGGAACTCTTAGCCGTCGTCTTCGCTTTTGATAAGTTTCGCTCGTATATAACGCTATCTAAATTTATCGTATTTACCGATCACTCCGCTCTTAAATAACTTGATGTTATCGTATATAACTTGATGTTACCCAAGATGTCCGAAGATGCATTGCAGGTGTGGAGTGCTTGCAAATTCTTAAGCAATGCCACGCGGGTCCAGCCGGTGGGCATTATCAAGCCAACCGGACCGCTCGGAAGGCGCTAGAGGCGGGCTACTTTTGGCCCACTCTTTTCAAAGACGCGCACACTTTTGTGCGCGCATTCGATAGCTGTCAGAGGTCGGGTAACATCTCTCGTCGCGACGAGATGCCCCAAAACATGTTTTTAGAATGCAAAGTCTTCGATTTATGGGGCATAGATTTTGTTGGCCCCCTACCTCCCTCTTTGAAAAATATGTATATTTTAGTGGCGGTCGAATACGTATCGAGGTGGCTGGAAGCGCAAGATCTCCCCACCAATGACGCGCGAGTCATCGTTATATTTCTTAAAAAACTATTTTCTCGCTTCGGCACGCCTCGCGCAATTGTTAGTTATAGGGGAATGCATTTCTATAATGCTCTTATGGCTAAGACGTTAGCTAAATACGGAGTCAGACACAAACTTCCCACCCCTACCACCCACAAACTAGTGGCCAAGTCGAGGTAGTCAATCGAGAGATCAAGCGAATATTAGAGAAAAGTGTTTCACTAAATAGGAAAGATTGGTCCGTTAAACTCGACGATGTGTTGTGGGGGTATCAGACGGCATACAAAACCACAATTGGTTGTACGTCGTTTCGGTTAGTTTATGGCAAAGTGTGCCATTTACCCGTAGAACTAGAGCATCGCGCTCTTTGGCCTTTAAATTTTTAAACCTCGACTCCAACTTAGCCGCTCAGAATAGAAAACTACAACTAAACGAGCTCGATGAATGGCGTGCAAACACTTACGAGAACAATAAGTTCTATAAGGAGCGTTCTAAGTTATATCATGATCGAAAACTAAAGTCCCCAAAATTATTTTCTCCGGGCGATCTTGTCCTTCTTTACAATTCACGTCTTATGCTTTTTCCGGGTAAACTAAAATCTTGATGGTCTGGTCCCTTCCTAGTTGAAGAAGTTTTTCCATATGGGACCGTACTCGTCTCCCACCCGGAAAAAAGTTCGTTTAAAGTAAATGGTCATCGTTAAAGTCTTATATAGCGGGCGATCTAGTGATCGGTTTTAACGAAACCATAACTTTCCTCCACATTATAAACCCGCCAAAATAGTCAAGCTACACGACTATAAACAAAGCGCTCTTGGGAGGCACCCCTCGCTTATCTTTTCTCTCTTTCCTTATTATGTTTGCTGTTTTTTCTAATAAACGCAGGGTTTCTGATCGGCCTCCCCAAACACGTTTCAGGGAAGCTTCTACCACCCCCCCCACCCGCTCTTTATTTTCTTTGTACTTATTGCATTTCTTATTTGTTCCGCATACTTACGTTACAACATTGTGGACTGAAAGTCCACTTAGTGTCAACTACCTTCACCTATGGGGGGAATAGGTGTCTTGCAGCGTTTTTGCGGAATTAAAATCGTACCTGCACAAGAAAACAAAACAACATAGCACAGAAAGGACACAAGCAAATTATAGTGGTTCCCCGATTTGGGTACATCCACTTTCCCCCTTCGACCTATCTCCCAACCAGGGACGACTCGGTCACTTCACCAATAGGATTGAAATCCAATCCTTGCACTAACGGAAGGAACCCTTCCACACATAGGAGTCACCACTCCCACAACACGAGTTGCACCCAACCCTTACAACTAGGAACTAACGTTCCTTTATAACAAAATAGAAATTGGAGTGTATTAGAAATACAAACTACTTATGGAGAATAAGGTGTCCCTCTTCGTTTGACGACGTGTTCTTGAAGTCAACGAAGAGTCCACAACCCTAAATCTCACTTAGAGAGAATCTCTCCCGAAACCGGCGGCGGCAAGAAGTGCGGCGGCTTGGTTCTCGGGTTCGGCGGCGACAACGGCGTGCTGCGGCAGTTCTTTGGAGATTCAATCTTCGTAGCAAAGCTAGCAAGATCTTCCAATGGTCACACTAGGATCGATCGTCTCGATCGATTCGAAAGGGGAAGGTTTTCCCGATCAACGAATCAAGAGACAAAGGATCTCTGGTTAGACATGTGAGACGCTGTGCTTGGCTGAGCTTTTGTCGCCGGGAGATCTGGAAGAAACCACGATCAAAAGCCGGCGATCAACTGGCACGAGCGGCGACGGCGGCGGAGAAAGTTTCGCGATCTAGGTCACGTCGGCGGCTCGGCTTCTTCCTGTTTCAAAAATTTCTCCTTAGACTGTTCAAAAATACGCGAGTATTTATACAGTAGAATACTTCTTTATGACCGTTGTGGGTCCCACCAGAAGAAACCCTAAAACCGGTTCAAAACAGCACCTTAACATTTGATCCGGTCCAGCGTGCTTCAGTAATTCGCCTAAGGCAAAATCGGCGAGAATCGAAGGCCATTCGGCGAGAATCAGCCAGTGATCACTTGGTGATTCTCGTCGATTATTACTTAGACGATTTTTCGTCTTTCCACCCATGAGCTGCTCTTTGACCCATCCTTGCTCCTTGTCTGCTCTTGCATTATCACAGCCCTGTACTTGAAAATAAGTACACTCCAATAGAGAGAGTACACATAGGCCAACACACTGATCTGCTCAATGAGGGATTACGTCGCGCAGACCCGTGTATATTGACCTACTGCACCCTGACATTGGTGTGTACTTAGCGTGGAATAACTGCAAGCACAAATTAAAAGATTTCATCAAATACATTGTCTATTTACCTTAGCTTGTTCAGGGGCTTCTTCAAATCAGGTACGTTGTGGATACAATACCCAACAATCTCCCCTTATTTGAAGAAGCCTAAACCCTACAAGCTAAGGTGAATAGAGCGTATGGGAATGAAAATCATAAACTTAAAATTGAGTTGAGAGAGATATTCATTACCAATACCAATTTCTTGAGAGCAAACTTGGAGCCACCTTAGTCTTAGCCTAGAGGGTAATCTCCCCCTTTTCGGCTTCTGCATATCTGAGTCTGTTGCATTTGACCCCTTGCTCCCCCTCAGATCTTGCAGCTGTGCTCACACTTGAGTTCCTGGCAGAGGCTCCCCCTAGATGCACGAGCCTGGAGCTTCTGCAGTCTTCATTCCTCATAGTTTAGCATCCCCAATTTAGTTTTGAAAAAAACTGAACTTGGCTTCATCTAAGGGCTTTGTGAAAATATCTGCAATCTGCTTGTCCGTGGGGACATAATAGAGAGAGATGTCCTTGTTCTCCTCGTGCTCCCGAATGAAGTGGTAGCGCACTTCAATATGCTTCGTTCTGCTGTGCGATACCGGATTGTTGGCAATTGCAATTGCACTGGAGGAGTCGCAGTACATTGGTACTTCCTTGAACTGAAGGTCGTAGTCAGCTAACTGGTTTCTGATCCATAGGAGTTGTGCGCAACAGCTGCCTGCCGAGATGTACTCATACTCTGTTGTGGAGGTTGCTACACAATTCTGCTTCTTACTGTTCCATGAGATAAGCCTTCTTCCGAGGAATTGACACGTCCCGGAAGTGCTTTTCCTGTCATCCCTACTCCCTGCAAAATCAACATCTGAAAAACCTATTAGCTCGACATCATTATTTCTCGGGTACCAGAAGCCAAGATTGGGAGTACCTTTAAGGTATCTTAGAATTCGCTTTGTAGCGACATAGTTAGATTCCTTAGTGTTCACCTGATATCTGGCACAGACACATGTGGAGAACATGATATCCGGTCTACTGGCAGTAAGGTAGAGCAGGGATCCAATGATGCTTCGGTATTTGGTTTCATCGAAAGGTTTACCTTTCTCATCCTTATCCAGAGACATAGTGGACCCCATTGGAGTCCTCATGGAGGTTACATTCTCCATACCGAATTTCTTGAGGAGTTCATTTGTGAACTTCGTCTGAGAGATGAAGATTCCATCCTCAGACTGTTTCATTTGAAGTCCCAAGAAATACTTTAGCTCTCCCATACTGCTCATTTCAAACTTTCCTTGCATAAGTTTAGAAAACTTTTTGCAAAGATTGTTGTCCATTGAGCCTAATATAATGTCATCGACATAGATTTGCACCAGCAAAATCATGCCTTTGACTTCCCTGAGAAATAATGTCTTATCTATTTTACCTCTAGAGAACTTGTTCTCAAGAAAAAAACTAGATAAAGTCTCATACCAAGCTCGTGGAGCTTGTTTTAAACCATATAGATCTTTATTAAGAAAATATACATGATTGGGATAAGTAGGATTGACAAAACCTGGGGGTTGAGCGACGTATACTTCCTCTTCCAGGTCTCCGTTCAAGAATGCTGATTTCACTTCCATTTGATAGACTGTGAATCCTTTGTGCGAAGCATACGCCAGGAACAATCTGATTGCCTCGAGCCTTGCCACTGGTGCAAAGGTCTGGTCGAAGTCAATCCCCTCCTCCTATCTGTAACCTTGAGCCACCAGCCTGGCCTTGTTCTTTATGATGACACCATGTTCATCCAGTTTGTTTCCGAAGATCCACTTGGTGCCAATCACATTCTGCTTTTGTGGTCTGGGAACCAGCGTCCAAACGTTGCATCGTTCGAATTGATGCAGTTCATCTTGCATGGCCAAAATTCATGCCGCATCTTTGTTCGCCTCGTCGAACTTCTTTGGCTCAACCTGTGACAGGAAGCTAAGATGCAAAATCTCGTTAATAGTACCTCTTCTAGTTCTGACACTGTCACGAGGATCTCCGATGATCTGATCTTTAGGATGATCCCTCACGTACCGGAGCTCTAGAAGTCTGGCGTCTGTAGCTTCGACTACTTCTTGGGCTTCTCCTTCTTCTAAGAGATTTGCTCCATTTTGATCTTCAACATTCCCAGTTGACGTTGAGGTGGAAACTTTGACGTACTTAGGAGTTTCATCTTTAGCGGTCTCATCGAGACTCAGCTGTTCAAGTCATGCACCTGCATCTTCAAGAATACCGCTGGAAGAATTGCTGTTAAGCAAGCTTCCTTCATCAAATACAACATTAATTGATTCTTCTACCACTAGGATTTTCTTATTGAAGACCCTATATGCCCGACTGTGGGTACTATAGCCCATGAATATGCCTTCGAAGCATTTTTCACCAAATTTAGTACGCGGGTACTTCCCATTATTCAGTACATAACATCTGGAATCAAAGATTCTCAAATAGGACTTGGTTGGTTTCCTGCCTTTCAGTAGTTCGTAGGGCGTCTTACGATGACTTTTGTTGATCAATGCCCGATTTTGAACATGACAAGCCGTATTGACCCCCTCAGCCCAGAAGTATTCTGGGAGTGAAGCGTCATTCAACATTGTCGTGCAGGCTTCAATGAGTGTTCTATTTCTCCCCTCCGCGACTCCGTTTTGTTGAGGAGTGCGCGGGGAGGAAAACTCATGAAAGATACTAAGTTCTTCACAGAACTCTGTCATAGCACCAGACTCGAACTCTGTTCCATGGTCACTTCTGATTTTGACCACTGAGTAGTTAAGTTCATTCTGGATCTGCTTGACAAAGCTGGTGAAGATGTCAAACGTATCAGACTTGCGTTTTAAAAAGAACACCCAGGTAAAGCGAGAGTGATCATCTACAATCACGAGCGTATAAGACTTCCCTCCTAAGCGATGAACTTGCATTGGACCAAACAAGTCCATGTGCAGAAGATAAAGACATTTGGAGGAGTCTTTGTCTGAGATGCCCTTAAAGGTAGCCCGAGTCTGTTTGCCCATCTGGCATGCAGGACAGGGACTATCTTTGATACACTTAATAATGGGAGCATCCCTCACTAAATCTTTAGAAAATAGCATATTAATTGTCTTGTAATTTATATGTGCCAATCTCTTGTGTCATTGTTCACAAAGAGATGCACTGTCTTTTGCTACTAGGCATACGGGGATAGATGAATCTAAGCTAAGAAAATCTATGCAGAAGATATTTCTGCTCCTAATGCCTGATAATACGTTCTCAGAAGATGCACATGAGATTATCAGGCATTTATCCTTGCAGAACTTAACGTCATAACCTTTATCACATAACTGACTTACACTAATCAGGTTATGGTTTAACCCTTCAACATAGGCCACGTCGGTGATAGAGATTATACCGTTGGAAATCATACCGTAACCTCTGGTGACTCCTCGATCTGACCCCACAAAGATGACTTTGGTTCCATTCTCGACTGCAGTGTAATCACGCAGCAGGCTTCTTGTCCCAGTCATATGCCGGGAGCATCCACTGTCCAAGTACCATATTGGAGTTTTGGTGGCCTTTGGACATTCCTGCAAAACAAAATTAATTTCCCTTAGGAACCCAATCGAACTTGGGTCCTAGATTCTTGGTTAGCATACTCCCCCTCAGGTGGTTAACCCTATGAGTGGTCGGCCTTGCATTGCTAACATAAGGAGTCTCGTTATACCTCGGATTAAACCAACAATCCACGGCAAAGTGACCAACTTTTCCATAACACCAACAGTCAAATCTGTTGTACATCTTCCTAGGCTCCTGCTTTACCCTGGGAATGGTGGGTACAGCCGGGGCCTTGGATCTGGAGGTGGAGGCATCATAGTGATTGCAGTCACATGATTTCTTCACCTTCTGTTCCTTCAGTATAACAGGCTTGGCTTTTGGTGCCTGCTTTCTATTATGGCCGCTAGAGAATTGACCATAATTTCCCATGTGGATTTCCTCATAAGGTGCCTTGAAGACACTCTCACCGAAGTTGCGGGAAAAAGTCCAACCATCATATCGGCTCTTTGGCTTTGCAACCGAGGGCCGGAAATGATGACCAAAGGTTGACTCAAAGTCATGTTGGTTGTAGGGAAAGCTAGGCTTTCTGAACGCAACAGGACTGAGTGGGGTCTTTCCCTTTTCAGCAGCAGAGGCCTTCTTGGCGGCCTTATTCTTTCTCTGGTTCCTGTTTCTCCTGGATGTGGAACCAGATACCCCTACATGCCCCATGCCAGCTCCTTTGGCCTGAGCAGAGAAGGTATCAACTAATGGAAGAACTGTTTTTGGCATAGAGAAGCTCTTGACGATCTTCCTTTCTGCCGCAAGTTGTTCTTCCAACTTGTCGACTTCCTCCTGCTTAAGATCAAGGAGCTTAAGAGACTCTGAATGCTTTGAAGTCAGGTCTAGGTGCTCCTGTCGGAGAGAGATCAAACTGGTGATCTCTTCCCTTAGGGAGACACTCTCACCCTTAAGGAATTTCACTTCCTTTTTCTCAGCCTTCAATCTCTTATGGCACTCCTCGAAAGTGTTGAACAGAAGCTCATACTTCTCGAGGAGCTCCGCTTCACGGGCCGAAGAGCTATGCTCAAGGTCATCATCCTGTGACTCAGGATCAGATTCAGAGTCGGAGAGAGGGACCCACCAGCCCGAAGTAGGCTTCCTCATCATTACTGGAGTCTGAGGAATCAGACTCACTCAGTGTCTTTGGCCTTTTGGCGATGTAGCTCCTCACTTTCTTCTTATCTCTAGAGGACTTGTGCTCCTCTCCCTTCCCCTTTTCTCTCTTGCCTTGGTGGCAGTCGGCCACGATGTGTCCTGGCTTATTGCATCCAAAACAAATAATGTCAGAGGAGCGATGTTTGTTCGGTTTAGAAGCATACCTGTCAGAAGAATAATTTTTCTTCTGATGCCTGGAGGAGGAGCCGTCTCTCTTTCTTTGATTCCTCATCTTGAGGAACTTCTTGAATTCTCGGGTGATGAGGGAGAAATCTTCCTCAGACAACTCTGAGCTGGAGGAGCATGGCTCGGAGTCCTCCTCCTCATCCTTTTTCCCGGCACGGTATGAAACCGCACCCTTGCCCTTCCTGGAGTGAATGGCTTTTAGGGCCACAGTATTTTCCTTGGCTGCAGCCTTCTCTGCTTCTTCTTCTGCTTTCCTGGTGTTCAGTTGAAGCTCATAGGACATCAGCTTCCCAAACAGAATTTGCAGGTCTGTTTCAGCAAGTCTACCAAACTCTCGGATGGCGCAGATCTTTGTGTCCCATTCCTTAGTAAGGGACCTAAGGAATTTATTATTAAGTTCACCATCAGTGAACACTCTTCCATATCCTTTTATGGCATTGACAATCTTGAGGAAGTTCTCGAAGGTGACTCTGATCTCTTCCTTAGGCCCTTGTCTGAAGGCCTCATATTTCTGATTCAGGAGTGATCTCCGATCATCCCTCACTTCATCAGTGCCCTCCATTAGGATAATCAGGCAGTGCCAGATCTCCTTTGCTGTCCTGCAGTTGCAGAAGTTCTGCATCATTGAGTCATCGACCGCGCTGACCAGAATGTTCTGCGCCTTCTTGTCAAGTCCCACCAGCACCATCTCGTCCTTGTCCATTTTAGAAATTTTCTTTGGCACTTTCTTGGTAGGATCAATGGTGGAGGCCTTAGTGGGGACATAAGGCCCCTCCTCCACGATCATGAAGAGTCGGGGATCAACCGCTTCCATGTAGAACCTAATCCTTTCCTTCCAGATAGGAAAGTTTAGCCTGGTGCACACTGGGATCTTGCCTGTGTACTTGAGTCCGTCCATAGTAGAAGTCTGCCTTCTTCTTGACACTAGTGGCAGGAACTTACTCAAGGCGTTAACCTTTTTATTGAGTAACCTCCCTCTGATACAACTTGAAAGTCCACTTAGTGTCAACTACCTTCACCTATGGGGGGGGGGGGGAGAATAGGTGTCTTGCAACATTTTTGCGGAATTAAAATCATACCTGCACAAGAAAACAAAACAACACAGCACAGAAAGGACACAAGCAAATTATAGTGGTTCCCCGATTCGACCTATCTCCCAACCAGGATCTACTCGGTCACTTCACCAACAGGATTGAAATCCAATCCTTGCACTAACGAAAGGAACCCTTCCACACGTAGGAGTCACCACTCCCACAACACGGGTTGCAACCAACCCTTACAACTAGGAACCAACGTCCCTTTACAACAAAATAGAAATTGGAGTGTATTAGAAATACAAACTACTTATGGAGAATAAGGTGTCCCTCTTCGTTCTACGACGTGTTCTTGAAGTCAACGAAGAGTCCACAACCCTAAATCTCACTTAGAGAGAATCTCTCCCGAAACCGGCGGAGGCAAGAAGTGCGTCGGCTTGGTTCTCGGGATCGGCGGCGACAATGGCGTGTTGCGGCAGTTCTTTGGAGATTCAATCTTCGTAGCAAAGCTAGCAAGATCTTCCAACGGTCACACTAGGATCGATCGTCTCGATCGATTCGGAAGGGTAAGTTTTTCCCGATCAACGAATCAAGAGACAAAGGATCTCTGGTTAGACGCGTGAGACGCTGTGCTTGGCTGAGCTTCTGTCGCCGGGAGATCTGGAAGAAACCACGATCAAAAGATGGCGATCAACTGGCACGAGCGGCGACGGCGGCGGAGCAAGTTTCGCGATCTAGGTCACGTCGGCGGCTCGGCTTCTTCCTGTTTCAAAAATTTCTCCTTAGAATGTTCAAAAATACGTGAGTATTTATATAGTAGAATACTTCTTTATGACCGTTGTGGATCCCCCCAGAAGAAACCCTAAAACCGGTTCAAAACAGCGCCTTAACATTTGATCCGGTCCAGCGTGCTTCAGAAATTTGCCTAAGGCAAAATCGGCGAGAATCGAAGGTCATTCGGCGAGAATCAGCCAGTGATTCTCGATGATTCGGCGAGAATCACTAGTGATTCTCGCCGAATCGGCGAGAATCACTTGGTGATTCTCGTCGATTATTACTTAGACGATTTTTCGCCTTTCCACCCATGAGCTGCTCTTTGACCTCGAATCGGCGAGAATCACTTGGTCATTCTCGTCGATTATTACTTAGACGATTTTTCGTCGTTCCACCCATGAGCTGCTCTTTGACCCCGAATCGGCGAGAATCACATGGTGATTCTCGTCGATTATTACTTAGATGATTTTTCGTCTTTCCACCCATGAGCTGCTCTTTGACCCATCCTTGCTCCTTGTCTGCTCTTGCATTATCACAGCCTTGTACTTGAAAATAAGTACACTCCAATAGAGAGAGTACACGTAGGCCAACACACTGATCTGCTCAACGAGGGATTACGTCGCGCAGACCCGTGTATATTGACCTACTGCACCCTGACATAGGTGTGTACTTAGCGTGGAATAACTGCAAGCACAACTTAAAAGATTTCATCAAATACATTGTCTATTTACCTTAGCTTGTTCAGGGGCTTCTTCAAATCAGGTACGTTGTGGATACAATACCCAACATGGTCAATGTTGGACTTAAGTATGGGGGTATTTTCGTGCTTTATTTTTGCACTTCTATTTTCTGCATTTCAAAAACCCAAAAAAATATATATAACAATAAAAAAATTTTAAAATGAAAAATCCAAAAAAAATTCTTTCCTTTTAAAACACAAAAAATTCAAAAATTTTATAAAAAACAAAATTCAAACAAAAATTACAAAACAAAAATTCAACAAAAAAATATATTTTGATTTTACTTTGTAAATATTTTTTTTCTTTGTAGATTTTTTTATTTGTAAATATGTTTTTTGTAAATACTCTTCTCACTCTCCCCCTTCCTTTTCTCTCTCATTCTTGTACATAACTTCTCTTTTTCTCCCAATCTTTGTAACTAGAATGAAAATTTTCTTAAAAATTACAAAAAAAAAATTTCGCAAAACTTAAAAAATTCAAAAAAAATGTTTTGCATTTTCCTTTCTTTAGTATGTATATATTAAAGACATAAACACAAAAATACAAAAAAAGATAATAAATCAAAAATTCAAAAAAAATCGAGTAAAACAAAACAAAAATTCAAAAAAAGATAATAAATTAAAAACACAAAAAAATGATGATAAAAACTATAAAAATAAAAAAAATGTTTTGAAACAAATAAATCAAGTATACCATCCTTAATTTTCTTGCTATCCAAAAATTCTGTTTTGAGTTTATTTATATGTGAATTTTATTAATTCTCTATTCGTTATTTGTTTGTTAATTATTGATTGAAAATTTTAAATAGCCGAGGTTAAGTTTTAAAGAATTCATTATGCTTTGTTAAAAATAGCGAACTCGTTTTAGGCACTACTTCTAATTTTTCATTGATAGGAGCACGTGTACTATGTTAGAAAATAACAACTATAGAATTCAATTATGTTTACTTTTAGCTTTCTGAAAAATTGGAACGTACAATTTACTAAGGTTGCTCTCATAAATTTGTTTTAATTAAACATCTTCTTTTCTTTTCTTCCCTTATTTATCATGACCTACTTGACATGATAAAAATTTTTATCCCCAAAAGATCCTATGTCAATGGAAATAAGATTTCGTTCCGTAAACATAGGCACCCAATAATTTAAAAAGATTGTATGTTACGGAGTAAGAGGATAAAATTCATTACTCCCACACATATACATTGGGTTAATTTTATTATGAAGTTGAAAAAAAATGATATTAGGAAAATAAGATTGCATTTTCCTAATAATCCAAAAGAAAAAAAAATGGAGGTTCGAGAAAAAATCACCTCACCTCAATATCAAAACCCTTTTCATAAACCAACATCAACCCCCTTAGCCAATTTCACGATTCTAGAATTAATTCAAAAATCTTTTTGAGAGCATAATTTTTAAATAGCATCATTTTCAGTAAAACTCCTATAAGCTAAAGTTCATATAATTCCAAACTATTTTTGTTAATCTAACAATTACAATTATTGCTTTCTATTTGATTACATCAAGAAGTCTTTTGGCCAAAACTTTTGCGCTATTTAAATCATCTACATAATTTTAGGACTTAACTCTTACACACCATATATTTATTTAGATCTCTCTTATAATTGATTAAGCGGTAGCTAAACTTAGAGTTTTTTCTATTCCTTATAAGTTCACCTCAAACTTTTGCTCTGGAATAGCAAAAGCTTAAGTATGAGGGTATTTGATGATTTGTAAATATACGCATATTTTAGTACTTTATTTATATCATTTTAGTTCTTAGTCATAGTTTTTAGTTATTTTTTTGTTTATAAATGTCTCTTTTTGTAAATATTTACCTAACTTAATTGAATTTTTATTTCTGCAATTTTCTAGAAAAATGGTCAAAAATTGACCTGACCCGCCCGTGTCATCCAACCCGATACGCCCGAGTCATTTCCGTTCGACGATCAAGACTTGTGCTCGACGAGTTTCCGTTTGAAGATCGTCGATCAGAATGACACTCCAGTGTCAGCCAACCCGATATGCCCGTGTCATTTCCGTGCGACGATCAAGAATCGCGCTCGACGAATTCCGCTAGACGATTATCCGCTCGACGATCGGCGATCAACCCGACACGCCCGTGTCAGCCAACACGACATGCCCGTGTCCATCCTGATTGACGATCAAGGCTTCCAGCTCGACGAAATGCTCTCGACATTCGTCGAGACCAACCCGACACGCCCCGTATAGATAGAGACACGGGCGTGACTGACACGTGTACTCCTCCACCTGGCCGACAAGATGCTGCCGGCGACTTTTTACGCAACCCACGTCGGATCTACCTCCCCGACACGCCCAGCGTCATGCCCGTGACCTGGGGCGTTGTTGGGTACATTGGAAAATGTGTACTAGATTTGAAGAAGCCTCACCCTACTCAATGATATACATCAAGGTGTATTTGATGTGCTTTGAGTTTATATGTGCAGGTTAAGTAATTGCAGGAAATGCAGAAAATTTCTAAGTCCATGTGTTGACACATAGAGATGCAGTGTCGACACTTATGAAGGCTTGTGTCGACACCTAAAGAAGCTGTGTCGACACTTGGAGTATTTGCGTCGACACCAAGAAAGGTAGAGTCGACACCTGAAGAAAAGTGTCGACACATACAAGCAGTGTCGACACACTATGAAGAATACTCAACATATATCATGTCGATACTTAGAGGCAGTGTCGACACCCAGAGAAGCTTAGTCGACATCCAATGTGTCAACACCAGGAAGCTGTGTCAACACACTGAAGGCATTGTCGACATCAACTGTGTCGACACACAGGACTTGTGTCGACACACAGCAAGTTTCAACAAAGTTAAAGTAAAGAAGTACTTGTATCGACACAAAGGAGATGTGTCGACACTCAGCAAGTTTCAACACAAGAAGGCATGTGTCGACACAAAGGAGATGTGTCGACATACAGCAGAATTCAACTAAGTTTTAAAGAAGAAGTACTTGTGTCGACATACTCAATCAGTATCGACACATTCAATAGAAGCAGTGTCGAGAAGCTATTACAATAACAGAAGGAGTTGTGTCGACACTTAGTCCACTTGTGTCGACACTTGGTCTATTTGTGTCGACACATAATGAAGAACAGTCTTGACACTTTCAGACAGAGACAGCGATTTCAAGAAGTGACTGGATGACTTGACAGCTGCCATTTCAGCCGGTCTACTGCAACTGCCAGAGCTGTCAGAAGTTCGTTAGAAACCGAATCAGCCGGTTACCTTGGAGGAAGACCATATAAAGGTCTTTCTCCTTCAACAAAAAATAATCATCATCAATCAATCAGAAGATTAAAATTTAAGAAGATCAAGACAGATCCAGAGAAAACTGTAAATCAATATTTTGAATAAACTTCAGATTTACATGGAGAGAGAGAACTCCAGTAATTGAAGTCAAGAAAGAGACTTGTTAATCAAATCTCCTAAGAAGCAGGTTCTGAACCAGACTGTAAAGTAGTATCCAGATTTAATTCTCCATCCTAAGAAGGAAGTTGTCATCCGGTCAACTTCAAGAAGATCAATTTTACTGAGTTCAGACTCAAGAAGCCTTGAAGAAAGCAAAGATAAAGTTGATCTCAGGAATCAGTGCTATCAAGAACTGTTCAAGAAGGTTTCCCTCTTCATTCTCTCAAACTGAGTGGTGATCTAAAAACTTTTCATTATCTTTTTGTAGGATCCTAAGGAATCTGAGTTGTAAGCCTAAATTTAAAAAGGCTGAGGTAGGGCTTTTTGAGCCTGAGTGTAGGAGAATCAATTCTCTGAGTGTAGGCTTTGTTGAAGGCTGATGGTAGGGCTGTTTAGCCTGAGTGTAGGTCTTGTTGAAGACTGAGTGGTAGGGATTTATGCCTGATTTGTAGGAGTGGGGACACTCTGAGTTGTAGGAACCTGTTTGGTGTTCTGAGCTGTAAGATCTGAGGATCTGAGGAGAAGTGCAGAAGTTAGGCCGAATCTAGTACACTACTAGATAGGCGAAGGGGGAAAGTGGATGTACCCAGACCTTGGGGAATCACTATAAACATTGTGTGCACTCTGTGAATGTTTGTTTCTGTGATTGCTGTGTTGTGATAGCTGTAGAATTTGCATTTGCTGCTTAAAGTACAAAACAGTTTGTCTGCCTTTAAAGTAAAAAGAAAAAGTACACCTATTCACCCCCCTCTAGGTGGTTAGGCACTATTTTTTTCAAGTGGTATCAAAGCGAGATTACTCAAAAAGGGACTTAACAGTCTTAGTAAGATCCTGTAGCCAGATTCAGAACAAACAAGAATCAAGAAAATGGGTTCAAGTGAGAATCACAAAGAGCTGGGGTCAATGAAATTACCAATATGTGGAAAAGAGATATTTGGCATATGGAAAGAGAGGGTTAGACTCTTTATGGAAGCTTCTGACCAAAGGATATATATCATAGTTAAAGAAGGCTCATATGTGCCAATGAAGATATCCATTCTGGATGCAAATCAGAAAACTCCCAAGGACTTCTCTGAAATGACTAAAGATGAAATCCTTCTGGCCACTATGGACAAGAGAGCCCAGAATATAATTGTTAGTGCCATTGATGATGCAACATTTCAGAACTTAATTCATTGTAAAACCTCTAAAGAAATGTGGGACACATTAATAGTCTATATGGAGGGCTAAGAGGAAGTAAGACAAGATAGGAAGTCAATGTTAAATCAGGAATATGAAAGCTTCAGACAAGAAAAGTCTGATAGCATTACAGAATGTTACAAGAAGTTCTATAGGATTGTTAATAAGTTTATGTCCTATGGAAGAGACTTCAGTAACTTTAAGCTGAAGGACAAGTTCTTAAGATCCCTGACTAAGGACTGGGACACCAAGATTTGTGCCATTAGGGAAGTAGCCAATCTAGCTGATATACCTCCTCCAACTTTGTTTGGAAAACTGCTATCTTATGAGATGCAGTTAATGGCTAGAAAGGAGGAATAGAAGAATACTAGAGTGGAGCACAAGGAAAAGTCTGTGGCCTTCGAGACTGAAGCCACTAAGAAGTATAGAAGCAAGTCTCCATCTCCACCTCAAATAATTGTTGAGACTGTCATAAATAATTAAGATAATAAGAATTCAGATAGTAGTGAAAGTGATGAAGACTTTGCTGCTTTTACTAGGTATTTTCAAAAATTTCTGAAGAAGAAGCAGTGGAGGTCTAAGCCTTCCACTTCTCAGCCAAAAGATGACTACTATTAGAAAAGAAAGTCATCAAGGAATGACAGAAGCAGGTCTAAGCCAAGCAAAGCTACATCTTCAAAAATTGTGTGCTTTTGCTGCAATAGACAGGGACTTGTAGTAGATGACTGTCCTGAAAAGAGGAAGGAGTCAGCTGACAAAAAGAAGACTCAGGTTAAGAGCAAAAAGGAAAAGTCTTTTATTGCTAAGAAAGACAAGAGTCTGATAGATCAGTCATCTTCAGAAACAGAATCAGAAGATGAAGCCTACATTGGATTATTTGCTGAAGAGGAAGAAGATGAGTTCATGCAGCTAATGAACTCAATTTATGAGCATAAGGACCATCAGTGCAAGGGACTGATGGCTTTATCTGAAGGAGACAAGAACCAGGATCAGCCTGGACCAAGTAAGGTACAAAGTTGTTCTTATAGTTCAATTTATAGTACTGAGTCAGAATCAGATACATCTACATCAAGTGACGTGGGTGGGTCTAAATCTGAAGGAGATATTCATCAGTTAATTGATGTATATAGGGACTTGTTGCAGGCCTTGAAGAAAAGCAAAACATTGGCCAAAACGCAGGCAAAGGAGATTGGTAGTCTTAAATTGGCTGCTGCTGATTCAGACAAGTTAGATCAGAAACTGAATGAGATAGGCAGACTGAAAAACATTACTGTTATTCAGATGGGTACTATTACATTTAAGAATGATCAAATTAGAAATCTGGAGGTTAGACTTCAGAAAGAGAAAGAGATAGTAGCAAGTTTTTCTAAACATAAATCTGTTTTACCCTTGATAGATGAGTTTGTACCTCAAAAGGGTAAGGCTGGATTAGGATTTAAGAAAACTGCCTGGACTGCTAGGTCCAAATCTAAAGGCACAATTCCAGCACAAAACATAAAGCCTGTTGTAGATACTTCAGCCAGGGTAGTACCTAAACAAAGATACAAAAGGTTTGAGTGTTGGTATTGTCGCAAGATAGGCCACTTTACCTTAGATTGTTGGCACAATTCTAGTGTCAAAGAGAGTAGCAAACTGCCTGCTAGAAGAGCTACAAGTAGTTTTGTTAAAGGTCAGACTAACCTGCACCAAGGACCCAAGAGTTATTTGGGTTCTAAGGTTAAGTAATCTGTTTTGCAGGTGAGTCCAAGTCGCCATGCCCCTATATGGTACTTGGACAGTGGATGTTCCAGGCACATGACTGGAACTAGGGGGTTGCTGAAGGACTACACACCTATCAAGGACGACCCTAAAGTAACCTTTGGTGGATTAGAGAAAGGAATCATCAAGGGATTTGGTAACATTTCTAGTAATCAGATTACAATTACTCAAGTGGCTTATATAAATGGTTTGAAACACAACCTCATTAGTATAAGTCAGCTGAGTGATTTAGGATATGACATCTCATTTGTCAAGAATGGTTGTCATTGATGCATGTAAATCGGCAAGCGCACCGGTCGCACAAGTAATAAAGTTTTGGGAATAAATCCCCGAGTGTCGGTCTCTTGAGAAATGCAATTAGCGTAGAACGACAACAGTACAGAGAATATCGTTATGAGAGTTATAAAAAGAAAAAAGAGGAAATAAAGGACTTGGAGATTGTGGATGTTTGATATACTGAACTAGTAAAAGCTATGCGGGTCGAAGGCACCGCTTCGCAAGGTGGAGTGGGTTTGACGGCCGCGATGCCAAACTTCAGATGGGCGAGTGGAAGGGAAACTAATGGATTGAGGTGTTCTTGTGTGGATTGAAATCGGATAAGAACACGGGAATGGAGTGGATGTGGGGTGAGCGAGGCACATTCACAGACAATACTCACAAG
Source organism: Platanthera guangdongensis (assembly GCA_039583875.1). Lineage (NCBI taxonomy): Eukaryota > Viridiplantae > Streptophyta > Magnoliopsida > Asparagales > Orchidaceae > Platanthera > Platanthera guangdongensis. Next base: position 94,137,338 of record CM077166.1, read on the forward strand.
CAGAAGAAAATACTAACATTTCATTAGCTATAAAATAAACTTTATGTTCATGGATGGAAATGTTCATTACACTGCTCAAAACATTCATACTACAGAGGAAGGGGAAGAGGAGTTAACCAAAAGAGAGTGAAGATCCACCACGGGTCGTGGCCGGAGTAGCGAGTTGTCAATCTGCTTCCGGGCTCAGTCCAAGGAGGCTTCCGTACCAACGAGCTGTCACCTCGAAGGCCGTTAAGTCCGTTCTCTAGGTTGTCTACTTCACCAACTCCGGAGGAAAGCTTGGAGTTGAAGTCATCAATGGCCGAGGGCTTCGCCGGAGAGTTGAAAAGCTTCGGAGTAGTTGGCAATGGCCTCCCGACGAAGGTGGAGGTGATGGAGCAGCTGGAGAAGAGAAATGTCGATTCCCGCGCACTCTTCGATCACAGTAGATGATAGGCGTTGAACCTAAATTGCGGAGCAGGGCTTTAAATACGGAGGCAGCAGAAGCAGTGTGCACGATCAGTGGCGCACGACCAGTGGTCGTGCGCACTATCGGTCAATGATCGTGCGACTTTTCCAAATAGACCTGCAACCTGGACAAGAAGCATCAGCATATATGCGCACGAGCAGTGGCACAGGACCAGTGGACGTGCACACAACGGCCAGTGCCCGTGCGATTACCTAGACAGGATTAGGAAAAAGGGAGTGTAATGCGCACGATCAGTGGTGCACGACCAATGGTCGTGCGCAATAAGTCCAGTGGTCGTGCGCAGTATTCCTGCATCGTTGGTGTCTCCCGAGCGGTTCCGTAGCACGCACACGACCCCTGCACCAGTAGAAGAGGCAGATAGGCCACCAAAACGTGCACACCACATCCCCGAGATAGGGCGAAAGAATAACAAAAATACAGAAACACAGAAAGCACACAGAAACGGGCATACAGTGCACTTAATCGTGGAAATAGGTACATAAGCACATATAAGCAATAAAGGCTCTCAAGTGTAGTGCTAAGACGATAAAACTAGCCCAGATGAGTCCAAAAATCAGTGTAAAATATGGACTCATCACACCCCCAGACTTAACCATTTGCACGTCCCGAGAAAATCATCACTCCGTGGACTAGAAAATAGCTAACTCGCTCAAAAATTTCAAAAAGAAGTAAGACGAGAAATCAAATACATCATGGGAATAGAAGAGATAATAGAAAAACTTTTTAATTATACGACGTAGTTAAAACTATTCGACAGACGTAAATAAATATTGTAATTGCTCAAAATTAGAATTCTGGAGGATCTTGCGATCATGTGCAGGAAGAAAGTAGGCAGGCCACTAAGGTGAGCATTGCCAAAGTTCGGGACTCAGGATCACCTCCAAAGGAATCCACCAATGTCGGGGACCATATGCTTGCACATTCACACTCTCTCCACAGCGCAGGTGAGACTAAAGCGTGAATCAGTAGGACTTGTAGGATACAATGGGGCTTAGGCGAAGGCTGGGTATTCAAAGATAAACATGAAGGCTCTGTGCAACCAAAGCGAGCGAATAAAACCCAAACCAATACAGCCACTTAGAAATTAACGGGACACACGCCCCCAGACTTAGATTGAAAACCGGGTGTGAACACGGCTGAACCCGACCAAAATCAATAAAGAGGACGGGGATCGATATCTCAAAGCAATTCTTTCATATTTTTCTCTTTTGCGCTTATTGGCGTTTTATTATTTTGTTAATTTTTTTTCTTTTGTAGCGCTAGCAATCCCCAAACGGAGCAATCAAAATGTGAATGAATTCAGCACCCCCAAAAACATTGTCCACTTATCACAACCTCGGCAAACAGAAAATACAAATCAGCTCAAACATTTGATTGCGATGGTGGGTTTAGCTTCAGGTCTTGGTGAAAGTGAGTGGAGCTGGATCAAAGGAAGGGTAGGCACAAATTTGGCATGCAACGGTTAACAGGTAGGAAAGGCTAAAACAAGGCTCAAACTAGCCAAAAGGAAGGCCTACATCATGCTCATTCTTGACTAACCGCACCAATGCTTCGAGAGTAGCTTAGGGCAAGTTCTTAGCCACCGAGAAAGGTGATCCTTCCTCCCGACTCGAGCAATACGAGTCTAGTGGCGGCTACACACATTCCTACATTATCGTTTGATTACCCCAGATTCATATTTTGAGCAGTACAAACAATAGTTACAGTTGCAGAAATAGATAAATCTACGAGCATAAAGAAAAAATAATTTTATCCTAAATCTACACAAACCATGAGTATTTGATTAGGAGCACTGCATGAGTTTCAAACTACTCAATTCTGAAATCCTAAGTGAATACTACTATTTTAAAGTTGACACAAAAATAATAAATTTGACACAGTGAAAGATATTGTACCTAAACACCTAGAGGGGGGGGGGGTGAATAGGTGACTTGAATCTTTTTAACTTTTTATGGCAGCAATCAGTTTCTAACACAGATTTATATCTACTTTTGCACAGCAATCACACAGCAATCACAGCAAACCACAACACACAGTAGACACACAGTTTTATAGTGGTTCCCCAAGGTTTGGGTACATCCACTTTCCCCCTTCGCCTATCTAGCAGTGTACTAGATTCGGCCCAACTTCTCCACTATCTCAGAACCCAAAACAGGTTCCTACACCTCAGGCCCAAGGCCCTACAACTCAGCTTCTTCACAAAGCCTACACTGAGCCACAAAGGCCTACACTCAGCCACCAAAGCCTACACTCAGAGATTTATATCTCCTACACTCAGCCTTTATAATTACAGACTTACAAGACTCAGATCCAAAGGATCCTACAAGAAAATATGAATACAATAATATTAACTCAGCAAATCATAGACAAGAGAGGAGAGTTGTGAGTTTCTTGATGAGTTCTTGGAAAAACTCAGCAGAAATCAATCTGACTTGGCTTTCTTCAAAGCTTCTTGAATGTAGAACTCAATAAGATTGACTCCTTCTGCAGTTGATCCTTGATCTCTGCTACTTAAGATTCAAAATAAATCTGAACCCTTCTTCTCAGTCTGGTTCCAACAACTGATTTCTTGGATGGAGCTCTCTCTCTCCAACTTCTTAGATCTGCACTTGATTCTTCAAGGAATAGCTAGATCTTCTTTGTTAAATACTTGATCAATAATCTGAACAACCACTTTCTGTAGACAGCATAAGCCTATTTATAGGCCTTCTTCATGGTAACCGGCTGGTCCGGTCCATAACTGAATTCTGACAACTCTGACAGGTGCAGTAGACCGGCTGGAATGGCAGCTGTCAAGTCATCCAGTCAGTTCTTGAAAATTTTGTAACTGTCTGTGAGTGTCGAGACTGTCTGTCTTTAAGTGTCGATACTTATAGACCAAGTGTCGACACAAGTTGTCTAAGTGTCGACACTAGCCTACAAGGTATCAACACAACTCCTTGTGTTGTAGATTTTATATCTCGACACTACTTCTTCTTCATGTGTCGACACTAAAATTGAGTGTCGACACAAGTACTTGTACTTCAGTATTTTGCTGAATTCTTCTAAGTGTCGACACAACACCTTTGTGTCGACACATCTTCACGTGTTGAATCTGTTAAGTGTCGACACTGCTTCTTGGTGTCGACACATGTCTTCAGTGTTGATACTTGCTGAGTGTCGACACAGCTCCTTGTGTCGACACATTCTTCTTCTGTCGAGTCTCTGGCTGAGTGTCGACACATCCCCTTAGTGTCGACACTTGTACTTAGAATATTTTTGTTGAACTTTGCTGATCTTTACTAAGTGTCGACACAGCTCCTTGTGTCGACACTTTCTTCAAGTGTTGAGTCTTCAGCTGAGTGTCGACGCATTGTTCTGGGTGTCGACATTTACTTCAAGTGTTGACTCTTCTGCTGAGTGTCGACACATTGTTCTGGGTGTCGACACTTGTACTTAGTCTCTGCTGAATTTTGCTGAGTGTCGACACAGCCTCCAAGTGTCGACACTTTTTGATGTAGACACATTTTCACTGGGTGTCGACACAACTGCTAAGTGTCGACATTGCTTCACTGCACTTTTCTTCATTGAGTGTCGACACAGCTCCTTGTGTCGACACTTTCTGTCTGGTGTCGACTCAGCATCCCTGGTGTCGACACAAATACTCCAAGTGTCGACACTGCTTGCCTGGGTGTCGACACAAGTCTTCTTAAGTGTCGACACTTTCCCTCTGGGTGTCAACACATGGACTTAGAAACTTTTTCTTCTTTCCTGCAAATACTTAGCCTGCACAAGTAAACTCAAAACACATCAAATACATTTTGATGTATATCATTGAGTTGGGTGAGGCTTCTTCAAATCAGGTACATTTGAACCAATGTACCCAACAATCTCCCCCTATTTGGAGAAGTCATAACCTTAGTCAATGATATACACCATTCATAATAAAATTACAAAATGATGTAAAGCAGGATTATATATAGCAGGGCAAACATAAACATGTATCAATCAAACATGTATACAAAGACATAATCTCAGAACAACTATGAAATAAATTTAACACATAGCAAATTTATCACACAACACATTGTTCCAATACTTTGTCATATTCATAATTCTAAAGTTTACAGAATGTTTTACAACAAAAGAGTACATAGTAAACTTAAGAAAAATTTCTATGCTATTTTTGTTCTGCATCTTTGATCACTATTCCTTTTCCTGACTGAATCTTGGCTTGCATAGGAGCTTCACCATCTTCAGTTTCAGCAGGCTTCTTCCCTTTCAGCTCCTTCTTCTTAAGTTCCTCAGCCTTAATCTTTTGCCTTTCAAAATAATGACAAGGCTTGGGAAAGTACTTGCTAGGCTCTTGGGCAGTAGGAGGTAGCTTTCCCATCTTGGTCTTTCTTCTATATTGGACTATAGCCTCCTGCCTTGTCTCATGCCTTCTCCATTCAAGTTCAGAAAACCATTTATTCCTGTCTTGAATGTTATCTTTTGAAGCTTTCCATGCAGTCAAAATAATGTTCCTAGAGGTGGGGCTCCACTGCTCAAAGTCTGGTCTCTGTTCAGCTTGCTCCCTAAACCTCTTCTTAGATAATCTAGTTTCTTCTTCTTTCTGCATAGCTTCTTGTATAGCTTCAGAGATTGGCTGGACTACCTTTTCTATAATGACATTATCCTTACCCCCAGGTAGGCTATACATGGATTGTATGTCAGCATGAATCATATCAAAATTTGGAGGAGGGTAGATGACTTGAGCCACTTCAGGTTGCTCCCCTCCTAGATATGCAGGATGAATCCCAGATTCTGCAACATTATCATCATCACAAAGAGGAGGATAACCAAGAGTTGCTCTGATAGAATTTGATATCCACTTGGCATGATCAGAGCTATCTTTGACTAAAACTCTCTCCCCCTTTATGACTTCTCTTTCTATATGATCTCTGACATCATCTTTCTGAAATCTCACTTGATTATCCAAATAATTAACTCCATCTTTAAAGAAAGGTTTTAACCTTTGGAGTTTGTCAGTTATCAACTTTTGAGAATCTTGGATGGCAGTCTTAACAGCAATTATTTCTTCTTGGAATACTTTGTCAAAATCTGCTTTTGCTGTAGCTGGAGTCTGCCCTGCAGCTAGATTCTTCAGCTCTGTGACTATGGCATTGTGAGATGCAGTCAAATTATCATTCATCCTAATTTGATTTTCAAGTACATATCCTTGCTTGACTGCAAAGTCATCAACTTGTGCTTTTATCTTCTCCTGATGTGTAGCCAAGTACACCACTGCATTCCCTCCCTTATGGAAGCAGTCTGTCATCTCCTTCTTGTTAAGATTCATTTCAAATCTTATAGACTTTATATCCTGGGCCAAATCAAACTGCAATGATTTCTGCCCTTCATCCACATACTTCTCAATGGCCTGCCTGTGCTCATCAAGCTTGATTTGCATTGCAACCATTAGAGCACTATAATCAATAGTTGGAGCTTGCAGTGATATATGCTGTGGAGCAACAGTTTGGAGAGCCTTCTTATAACTCTGGCTTCATCTTCTGAATACTTGAAATTTCTTTTTTTTTGCCCGTGCAGCTTCCTCATCTTCAGAAGCTGTGGAGCTAGCAATTTCTACCCTCTCCTTAGGGCTTGGGGGTAACTCCTTCTGCACATCTGGTGCCTTCTCAGTCTCTTGTCTTACAGGTTCTTCATGAATTTGCACTTGCTCCCCCTCAATTGGAGCATTTTCCTTTTCAGCAGCAGGTTCTTTGTCAAAATCAGTTTGATCCAGGTTAAGAAATAGATCTTCCATAGTGTATTCTTGTGGAGAATGAGCTGGAGTAACTCTGGGCTCATCTACCACTGGATCAGATACAACTTCAACTTCAACAGATGTGTCTTTCATGACAACATCTGGGACTTAACTATGAATCTGTGGTTGTTGATAAACATCAGACAAATCAGTATCCTCTAAAGGAAAATCTAAAGCATTAAGCTCAGTGATTACCTCTAGAATGATGTTGGTTGCTTGCTCACTTTCCAGGGTAGTTGATTCTTCTACAACTAGAGGCTCCCCCTGGACTTGATCCTGGTGTAAGGGGCTAGCTGGTGGTAGCTCCCCCTGCCTTTCAGCAACTACTTGTTGAGCTGGAGTCTTCTCAACAGTCTCTTCTTCATGCTCATCAGATGAGAAAACAACTTGTTCTTCACTCCCAGAGCTGCTAGTGGAAACCTGAGCAACTGGAGCAGTTTTCCTCTTCTTCTTTTGAGGTGATACTTTCTCAGGAATGATCTTCTCAGGGGTTGGCATCTCCTTAGACAACACCCTGTCCCATCTAGAGAATATCCTCATATCCATTTTTCTCATATGATTTATTTTTGTTTCAGCAACTTGACTCATTACCTTTGGAATTCTTCCAGCAAGGTAGAGACTTAAGATCCTGCCCAAGTTGGGCTTCTTCAGGCTTTCCTTGATCTTCTCAAAGATCACTACAGACCAGTCAGTTTTCAGATTGAAGATTATCCTTGTCATAATGCTGAACATATGGGCAGATACCCTATCATGCCCTCCAGGTTTGCTTAAAATCACTTTGGCAACTATTTCTGACATGAATTTCCCTTGGTTGTTCATGCCTTTTCTATTGAAAACAGATCCAATTTTCATTTTAGAATCTAGTCCACACCAAGTTAGAGCTTCTCTGAACTTTGAAGCAGTAACTTCATCTTCTTCTTTAGTTCTTGGGAACTGTAGTACTTTCCTCAGACTTTTTGGAGAGACCTTTACTTTTTCAACATGGACCCTTGACTTGATCTTGAGTCCAGTGTCGTCTAGGGTTGCTCCATTAAGGAATTCCAGTACTTCCTTCTTCCAGATCTTTGTTGGTTCAGAAACAAGAAATTCCAACCCTGAGTATGCAACGAGGGTATCACGGTCTTGATCTCTAGGTCTGCATCACCAAATGCGTCGCGCACCAGTTCATACCCTTCGTTGACGTTCTCCTCAAGCTTTGGCGCCATTAGGGTTTGAAGAATTTGAACTGAGAGAAGAGAGGTGTCGACACACAAGTTTTGGTCTCGAAAATTTTGAAAGCGTGTCGACAGACTAAGGCAAAATCCTATTTATACCTTTCTAGGTTTGAAGATGAAAAGACAGGCAGATAACTTAAATTGTGTCGACACTGTCGATAAGTGTCGACACTGACTTATAATGTCTCGACACTTACATGTCGACACAAGTTTAGTCAACAGATTAAATGTGTCGACACTTGTTTATGTGTCGACACCACTTAACTCGACACATAGTCGAGACTTTACTTAGATAATTCTGAGTAAACACTATGTGTCGACACCACCTTGGTTGTGTCGACACCAACTTGTCATGTGTCGACACTAATATTCTGAAGTGTCGACACCAACTTCCTAGATGTGTCGAAACTTTTCCCTGAAGTGTCGACACCACTTTTCTATGTCGACACAGATATCTCTGTGTGTTGACACCTTTTTACTTAGCCATTTCCAATTCTATAAACTTACTCTAAGTTTATCATTCCTAGTTCAATTTTAAACCTATTGAACTTAGTTTCTTCTATGGGCTTAGTATACATATCAGCTAGTTGATTATCTGTTTTAACATATTCTAGTAAAATATCTTCTTTCTCTACATGCTCCCTAAGAAAATGATATTTTATCTCAATATGTTTAGTTCCACTATGGGAAACAGGATTATGTGCAATTGATATAGCACTAGTAGAATCACAAAAGAGTGGAGTTCTACTTACCTGAATTCCATAGTCCTCAAGCTGATGTTGTATCCACAGAAGTTGAGCACAGCAACTTCCAGCAGCCACATATTCTGATTCTGCAGTGGAGATAGCCACACTTGTTTGCTTCTTGCTACTCCATGAAATCAGTCTTCCACCTAGGAATTGACAGGTTCCAGTTGTGCTTTTTCTGTCTTCTTTGCATCCTGCAAAGTCTGCATCTGAATCACTTGTTAGATCAAAATCCCCATTCCTAGGGTACCAGAGGCCTAGATAAGGAGTGCCCTTTAGATATCTCAATATCCTTTTGACTGCTGTCAAATGACACTCTTTAGGGCAGTCTTGATACCTTGCACAGACACATGTAGCATACATGATATCTGGTCTACTTGCAGTCAAATATAATAGGGAGTCAACTATCCCTCTATACAAGATTTCATCTACATGTTTCCCTGCATCATCCTTGCTAAGTGACATACTTGATCCCATAGGAGTCTTCATGCTACTGGATGAATCCATACTATACTTCCTTATGAGTTCTAGGGTGAACTTGGACTGACATATGGATAATCCATTCTCAGTCTGTCTTACTTGGAGACCCAAGAAGAACTTTAGCTCTCTCATACTACTCATCTCAAATTGACCTTGCATTAGTTTTGCAAACTTTCTGTAAAGGCTACTTTCAGTAGACCCAAATATAATGTCATCTACATATATTTGGACTAGTATTACTTTACCTCTAGATTCCCTAAGGAATAGAGTCTTGTCTATTTTCCCCCTTGTGAATTTATTCTCAATGAGGAAACTAGACAGGGTCTCATACCAAGCCCTAGGGGCTTGTTTTAACCCATATAAAGCTTTCCTAAGTCTATAGACATGATTAGGTAGAGTTGAATCAACAAAACCTGATGGCTGTTCCATATAGACTTCCTCTTTAAGATTACCATTTAGAAATGCTGACTTGACATCCATTTGGTAAACTTTAAATCCTTGAAAGGTTGCATAGGCCAGGAACATCCTTATGGCTTCCAGTCTGGCTACTAGAGTAAAGGTTTGATCAAAATCAATACCTTCTTCCTGCCTATATCCTTTAGCAACCAATCTTGCTTTGTTCTTAATAATGACACCATGTTCATCCATCTTGTTCCTATAGATCCACTTGGTCCCAATTATGTTGTGATCTTTAGGTTTAGGAATAAGCTCCCAGACCTTGCACCTCTTGAACTGATTGAGTTCTTCTTGCATTGCCTCAATCCAATGAGGGTCTAGGATGGCTTCTTCAAACTTCTTTGGTTCAACTTGGGATAGAAAGCTGTAGCAGATTGCTGCATTCAGATTTCTGCTCCTTGTTTGTACCCCTTGTCTTGGATCACCAATGATTTGTTCAACTGGATGATCTCTAAGATGCCTATTGGCTGGAGGCATCCTGACTTCAGGTTGAACTTCTTCAACTTCTTCATCTTGTTGTACTTCTTGTACTTCTTCTGCATTAGGTACATGTAGTACTCCCCCTGTACAACAGCCACTTACTTCTACCTGTTGTCTTGCAGTAGGTTCTTCTTCTATAGTGGGCTTGTCCATCTTCTTTGTTATACCTGTGGGGCTGCAAAGACTACTAGACAACTTATTGTTAATAAGCCTAGTTTCATCAACTACTACATGTACAGATTCCTCTACAACTTGAGTAGACAAGTTGTAAACTCTATAAGCCTTACTGTTGTTGCTGTACCCAACAAAAATTCCCTCTTGGGACTTGGCAGCAAACTTAGTCAAGTAAGACTTTCCATTGTTAAGTATATAGCACTTACAACCAAAGATCCTGAAGTAGGATAGGTTTGGTTTACTGCCTTTCACAACCTCATAGGGGGTCTTGTTAAGGCTTTTAGTAATGGTAGCCCTATTAATAACATGGCATGCAGTATTCACTGCCTCAGCCCAGAAGTATTCTGGTAGTGATGTATCACTTAATAGGGTCCTACCAGCCTCAATCAAGGTTCTATTCTTCCTTTCAGCAATGCCATTTTGCTGAGGTGTTCTTGGTGAAGAAAACTCTTGAAATATCCCAAATTCTTCACATAGTTTTGTCATGCTATCAGATTGAAACTCAGTACCATGGTCACTTCTTATTTTGACCACTGTACTGTTTAGTTCATTCTGAATCTGTTTGACAAAGTTATAGAAGACACTGAGTGTTTTAGATTTCTGTCTAAGAAAGAACACCCAGGAAAACCTTGAGTAGTCATCTACAACTACAAAGGTATAGACCTTCCTACCTAGGCTGTGAACTGGCATTGGACCAAAGAGATCCATATGCAAGAGGTATAAACACCTCACAGCATCTTTGTTTTCAATGCTTCTAAAGGTGGATCTAGTCTGCTTGCCCTTTTGACAAGCTGAGCAAATACCATCCTTAATACACTTAACTTGAGGACCATTCCTCACTAACTCTTTACTAAAGAGTTTGCCAATTGTCTTGTAGTTTAGATGGGCTAGCCTCTTGTGCCATTTGACACAATGAGAGACTGTCTCATCAGCTACAAGACACACTGGAGAACCATTGTTCTCAACCATAATGTCTAGGCAATAGACATTCCTTTTTCTATAACCAGTTAAAATGATCTATTGATCATTTGACCTCATGATATGACAACCATCTTTTACAAATGAGATGTCATATCCTACATCACTCCATTGACTTATACTAATAAGGTTATGTTTCAAACCTTTAACATAGGTCACTTGAGTAATTGTAATAAAGGAGTTAGAAATGTTACCAAAACCCTTGATGATCCCTTTTTCAGAACCACCAAAGGTGACTTTTAGAGCATCCTTGATGGGTGTGTAGTCCTTTAGTAAACCCCTTGTTCCAGTCATATGTCTGGAACATCCACTGTCCAAGTACCATATTGGGGCATGGCCACTTGGACTCACTTGCAAAACAGATTAGTGAACCTTAGAACCCAAAGAATTCTTGGGTCCTTGGTACTGGTTAGTTTGCATCCTAACAAAGCTACTGCAGGCTTTCCAACAGGCAGTTTGCTACTCACTTTGGCACTAGCATTGTGCCAACAGTCCATTGCAAAGTGGCCTACCTTGCCACAGCACCAACACTCAAACTTATTGTACCTTTGCTTAGGTACTGTCTTTGCTGTTTTATCTACAGCAGACTTGTTGAGAGTTGGGGCTTTGCCCTTGGACTTGGACTTGGACTGAACAGTCCTTGCAGGTCTAGTAAATCCCAGTCCAGCTCTACCTTTGTGATGAACAAATTCATCAATTAAGGGTAGAACTGACTTAGGTTTAGAAAACCTAGCAACTAAGTCTTTCTCCTTCTGAAGATTAATCTCCAGACTCTTGATTTGATCATTCTTAAATGATATAGTCCCCATCTGAATCACAGTTATGTGCTTCAGTCTGGCTATCTCATTAAGCTTTTGATCAAATAACTTCTCAAAATCAGTTGCAGCAGCTTTGAGATTAGCAATTTCCTTTGCCTGACTTTTGGCTAGGGACTTGCTCTTCTTATAAGCTTGCAACAGAACTTTATATTCATCTATCAACTGATGAATATCCTCTTCAGACTAAGATGCACTCTCATCATTTGATGATGATGAATCTGATCCTGTACTGGCACAAGAAATTGAACTAAAAGAACAATGTTATACCTTACTAGGTCCTCGCTGCTCCAGGATTTTGTCACTTTCTGTCAATGCCATTAGTCCTTGGCACTGACTGTCCTCTTGTTCATATATAGAGTTCATGATCTGAATGAACTCTTCTTCTTCTTCCTCAGCAAACAGCCCTATATATGCTTCTGCATCTGACTCAGTTTCTGATGAAGATAAATCTGACAGGCTCTTATCCTTTTTGGAAACAAAGGACTTTTCTTTCTTGCCCTTGTATTGAGTCTTTTTCTTGTCATTAGACTACTTTCTTTTCTCTGGACAATCTTCTATCACATGTCCTTGTCTATTACAGCAATAACAAACTATTTTTGAAAGAGTTGCTTTGCTAGACTTAGTCTTTTTCCTGTCTTTCTTTGACGACTTTTTATTCTGATAATATTCTTCTTTTCCTTGTGAAGTAGATGGTCTTGTCCTCCACGGTTTCTTTTTTAAGAATTTCTGAAAATGTCTTGTGAAGGCAGCAAAGTCCTCATCACTTTCACTGCTTTCAGATTTTCTACTGACTGACTCATCTGACTCAGATTCTGCTGCTTTTGGAGGTGGAGTTGGTGACTTACTTCTGTACTTTCTGGGGGCTTCTGTTTTAACGGCCACTGTCCTTTCCTTGTGTTCACTTCTTGTTGATTTCTCCTCTTCTTTCCTCACCATTAACTGCATTTCATAGGACAACAGTTTGCCAAACAGTGTTGGTGGAGGAATTTCTCCCAAGTTTGTCATTTCCCCAATGGCACAGATCTTGGTGTCCCAATCTTTTGTTAGGGACCTTAGAAACTAATCATTGAGTTCATAATTACTGAACTCTCTGCCATAGGACATGAGCTCATTAACAATCCTATAGAACTTTTTATAGCATTCAGTTATGCTATCAGCTTTTCCTTGTCTAAAACTTTCATATTCTTGATTGAGCAAGGATTTTTTGTCTTGCCTGACTTCTTCAGAACTCTCCATATACACAATAAGAGTATCCCACATTTCTTTAGCTGTCTTATAGTGTATCAGATTCTGAAAAGTTGCATCATCTATAGCACTCACTATAATGTTTTGAGCCCTTTTGTCCATGGTGGCTAGAACAATCTCATCCTTTGTCATTTCAGAGAAATCCTTTGGTGTTCTCTGATTTGCATCTAATACTGACACCTTCATGGGCACATATGGCCCTTCCTTCACTGTGATATAAATCCTAGTGTCTGAGGCTTCCATAAAGAGTCTCACCCTTTCCTTCCTGATACCAAAGATCTCTTTACTACATATGGGTAGCTTCATGGATCCCAATTCCTTGTGATTTTCAGTGGAACCCATGGTTCTTGATTTTCTTGATTCTGTACTTTGACTTAGACTGAATCTGCCAACAGGATCTACTCAGACAGTTATGTCCCTTTTGAGTAACCTCCCTCTGATACCACTTGAAAGATATTGTACCTAAACACCTAGAGGGGGGGGGGGGCGTGAATAGGTGACTTGAATCTTTTTCACTTTTTATGGCAGCAATCAGTTTCTTACACAGATTTATATCTACTTTTGCACAGCAATCACAGCAAACCACAACACACAGTAGACACACAGTTTTATAGTGGTTCCCCAAGGTTTGGGTACATCCACTTTCCTCCTTCGCCTATCTAGTAGTGTACTAGATTCGGCCCAACTTCTCTACTATCTCAGAACCCAAAACAGGTTCCTACACCTCAGTCCCAAGGCCCTACAACTCAGCTTCTTCACAAAGCCTACACTCAGCCACCAAGGCCTACACTCAGCCACCAAGGCCTACACTCAGCCACCAAGGCCTACACTCAGCCACCAAGGCCTACACTTAGAGATTTATATCTCCTACACTCAGCCTTTATAATTACAGGCTTACAAGACTCAGATCCAAAGGATCATACAAGAAAATATGAATACAATAACATTAACTCAGCAACTCAGAGACAAGAGAGGAGAGTTGTGAGTTTCTTGATGAGTTCTTGGAAGAACTCAGCTGAAATCAATCTGACTTGGCTTTCTTCAAAGCTTCTTGAATGTAGAACTCAATAAGATTGACTCCTTCTGCAGTTGATCCTTGATCTCTGCTACTTAAGATTCAGAATAAATCTGAACCCTTCTTCTCAGTCTGGTTCCAACAACTGATTTCTTGGATGGAGCCCTCTCTCTCCAACTTCTTAGATCTGCACTTGATTCTTCAAGGAATAGCTAGATCTTCTTTGTTAAATACTTGATCAATAATCTGAACAACCACTTTCTGTAGACAGCATAAGCCTATTTATAGGCCTTCTTCATGGTAACCGGCTGGTCCGGTCCATAACTGAATTCTGACAACTCTGACAGGTGCAGTAGACCGGCTGGAATGGCAGCTGTCAAGTCATCCAGTCAGTTCTTGAAAATTTTGTAACTGTCTGTGAGTGTCGAGACTGTCTGTCTTTAAGTGTCGACACTTATAGACCAAGTGTCGACACAAGTTGTCTAAGTGTCGACACTAGCATACAAGGTGTCGACACAACTCCTTGTGTTGTAGATTTTATATCTCGACACTACTTCTTCTTCATGTGTCGACACTGAAATTGAGTGTAGACACAAGTACTTGTACTTCAGTATTTTGCTGAATTCTTCTAAGTGTCGACACAACACCTTTGTGTCGACACATCTTCATGTGTTGAATCTGTTAAGTGTCGACACTACTTCTTGGTGTCGACACATGTCTTCAGTGTTAATACTTGCTGAGTGTCGACACAGCTCCTTGTGTCGACACATTCTTCTTCTATCGAGTCTCTGGCTGAGTGTCGACACATCCCCTTAGTGTCGACACTTGTACTTAGAATATTTTTGTTGAACTTTGCTGATCTTTACTAAGTGTCGACACAGCTCCTTGTGTCGACACTTTCTTCAAGTGTTGAGTCTTCAGCTGAGTGTCGACACATTGTTCTGGGTGTCGACACTTACTTCAAGTGTTGACTCTTCTGCTGAGTGTCGACACATTGTTCTGGGTGTCGACACTTGTACTTAGTCTCTGCTGACTTTTGCTGAGTGTCGACACAGCCTCCAAGTGTCGACACTTTTTGATGTAGACACAGTTTCACTGGGTGTCGACACAACTGCTAAGTGTCGACACTGCTTCACTGCACTTTTCTTCATTGAGTGTCGACACAGCTCCTTGTGTCGACACTTTCTGTCTGGTGTCGACTCAGCATCCCTGGTGTCGACACAAATACTCCAAGTGTCGACACTGCTTGCCTGGGTGTCGACACAAGTCTTCTTAAGTGTCGACACTTTCCCTCTAGGTGTCAACACATGGACTTAGAAACTTTTTCTTCTTTCCTGCAAATACTTAGCCTGCACAAGTAAACTCAAAACACATCAAATACATTTTGATGTATATCATTGAGTTGGGTGAGGCTTCTTCAAATCAGGTACATTTGAACTAATGTACCCAACAATCTCCCCCTATTTGGAGAAGTCATAACCTTAGTCAATGATATACACCATTCATAATAAAATTACAAAATGATGTAAAGCAGGATTATATATAGTAGGGCAAACATAAACATGTATCAATCAAACATGTATACAAGACATAATCTCAGAACAACTATGAAATAAATTTAACACATAGCAAATTATCACACAACACATTGTTCAATACTTTGTCATATTCATAATTCTAAAGTTTACAGAATGTTTTACAACAAAAGAGTACATAGTAAACTTAAGAAAAATTTCTATGCTATTTTTGTTCTGCATCTTTGATCATTATTCCTTTTCCTGACTGAATCTTAGCTTGCATAGGAGCTTCACCATCTTCAGTTTCAGCAAGCTTCTTCCCTTTCAGCTCCTTCTTCTTAAGTTCCTCAGCCTTAATCTTTTGCCTTCAAAATAATGATAAGGCTTGGGAAAGTACTTGCTAGGCTCCTGGGCAGTAGGAGGTAGCTTTCCCATCTTGGCCTTTCTTCTATATTGGACTATAGCTCCTGCCTTGTCTCATGCTTTCTCCATTCAAGTTCAGAAAACCATTTACTCCTGTCTTGAATGTTATTTTTGCAGCTTTCCATGCAGTCAAAATAATGTTCCTAGAGGTGGGGCTCCACTGCTCAAAGTCTGGTCTCTGTTCAGCTTGCTCCCTAAACCTCTTCTTAGATAATCTAGTTTCTTCTTCTTTCTGCATAGCTTCTTGCATAGCTTCAGAGATTGGCTGGACTACCTTTTCTATAATGACATTATCCTTACCCCAGGTAGGCTATAATGGATGTATGTCAGCATGAATCATATCAAAATCTGGAGGAGGGTAGATGACTTGAGCCACTTCAGGTTGCTCCCCTCCTAGATATGCAGGATGAATCCAGATTCTGCAACATTATCATCATCATAAAGAGGAGGATAATAAGAGTTGCTCTGATAGAATTTGATATCCACTTGGCATGATCAGAGCTATCTTTGACTAAAACTCTCTCCCCCTTTATGACTTCTCTTTCTATATGATCTCTGACATCATCTTTCTGAAATCTTACTTGATTATCCAAATAATTAACTCCATCTTTAAAGAAAGGTTTTAACCTTTGGAGTTTGTCAGTTATCAACTTGTGAGATCTTGGATGGCAGTCTTAACAGCAATTATTTCTTCTTGGAATACTTTGTCAAATCTGCTTTTGCTGTAGCTGGAGTCTGCCCTGAAGCTAGATTCACAGCTCTGTGACTATGGCATTGTGAGATGCAGTCAAATTATCATTCATCCTAATTGATTTTCAAGTACATATCCTTGCTTGACTGCAAAGTCATCAACTTGTGCTTTTATCTTCTCCTGATGTGTAGCCAAGTACACCACTGCATTCCCCCCTTATGGAAGCAGTGGTCATCTCCTTCTTGTTAAGATTCATTTCAAATCTTATAGACTTTATATCCTGGGCCAAATCAAACTGCAATGATTTCTGCCCTTCATCCACATACTTCTCAATGGCTTGCTGTGCTCATCAAGCTTGATTTGCATTGCAACCATTAGAGCACTATAATCAACAGTTGGAGCTTGCAGTGATATAGGCTGTGGAGCAACAGTTTGGAGAGCCTTCTTATAACTCTGGCTACTTCTTCTGAATACTTGAAATTTCTTTTTCTTTGCCCTTGCAGCTTCCTCATCTTTAGAAGCTGTGGAGCTAGCAATTTCTACCCTCTCCTTAGGCTTGGGGGTAACTCCTTCTGCACATCTGTGCCTTCTCAGTCTCTTGTCTTGCAGGTTCTTCATGAATTTGCACTTGCTCCCCTCAATTGGAGCATTTTCCTTTTCAGCAGCAGGTTCTTGTCAAAATCAGTTGATCCAGGTTAAGAAATAGATCTTCCATAGTGTATTCTTGTGGAGAATGAGCTGGAGTAACTCTGGGCTCATCTACCACTGGATCAGATACAACTTCAACTTCAACAGATGTGTCTTTCATGACAACATCTGGGACTTGACTATGGATCTGTGGTTGCTGATAAACATCAGACAAATCAGTATCCTCTAAAGGAAAATCTAAAGCATTAAGCTCAGTGATTACCTCTAGAATGATGTTGGTTGCTTGCTCACTTTCCAGGGTAGTGCTCTTCTAAAACTAGAGGCTCCCCCTGGACTTGATCCTGGTGTAAGGGGCTAGCTGGTGGTAGCTCCCCCCTACCTTTCAGCAACTACTTGTTGAGCTGGAGTCTTCTCAACAGTCTCTTCTTCATGCTCATCAGATGACAAAAACAACTTGCTCTTCACTCCCAGAGCTTCTAGTGGAAACCTGAGCATTGGAGCAGTTTTCTCTTCTTCTTTGAGGTGATACTTTCTCAGGAATGATCTTCTCAGGGGTTGGCATCTCCTTAGACAACACCCTGTCTCATCTAGAGAATATCCTCATATCCATTTTTCTCATATGATTTATTTTTGTTCCAGGAGCTTGACTCATTACCTTTGGAATTCTTCCAGCAAGGTAGAGACTTAAGATCCTGCCCAAGTTGGGCTTCTTCAGGCTTTCCTTGATCTTCTCAAAGATCACTACAGACCAGTCAGTTTTCAGATTGAAGATTATCCTGGTCATAATGCTGAACATATGGGCAGATACCCTATCATGCCCTCCAGGTTTGCTTAAAATCACTTTGCCAACTATTTCTGACATGAATTTCCTTGGCTGTTCATGCCTTTTCTATTGAAAACAGATCCAATTTCATTTTAGAATCTAGTCCACACCAAGTTAGAGCTTCTGGTCTTGAAGCTGTAACTTCATCTTCTTCTTTAGTTCTTGGGAACTGTAGTACTTTCCTCAGACTTTTTGGAGAGACCTTTACTTTTTCACCATGGACCCTTGACTTGATCTTGAGTCCAGTGTCGTCTAGGGTTTCTCCATTAAGGAATTCCAGTACTTCCTTCTTCCAGATCTTTGTTGGTTCAGAAACAAGAATTCCAACCTGAGTATGCAACGAGGGTTATACACGGTCTTGATCTCTAGGTCTGCATCAGCAAATGCGTCGCGCACCAGTTCATACCCTTCGTTGACGTTCTCCTCAAGCTTTGGCGCCATTAGGGTTTGAAGAATTTGAACTGAGAGAAGAGAGGTGTCGACACACAAGTTTTGGTCTCGAAACTTTTGAAAGCGTGTCGACAGACTAAGGCAAAATCCTATTTATACCTTTCTAGGTTTGAAGATGAAAAGACGGGCAGCTAACTTAAATTGTGTCGACACTGTCGATAAGTGTCGACACTGACTTATAATGTCTCGACACTTACATGTCGACACAAGTTTAGTCAACAGATTAAATGTGTTGACACTTGTTTATGTGTCTACACCACTTAACTCGACACATAGTCGAGACTTTACTTAGATAATTTGAGTAAACACTATGTGTCGACACCACCTTGGTTGTGTCGACACCAACTTGTCATGTGTCGACACTAATATTCTGAAGTGTCGACCAACTTCCTAGATGTGTCGATACCTTTTCCCTGAAGTGTCGACACCACTTTTCTATGTCGACACAGATATCTCTGTGTGTTGACACCTTTTTACTTAGCCATTTCCAATTCTATAAACTTATTCTAAGTTTATCATTCCTAGTTCAATTTTAAACCTATTGAACTTAGTTTCTTTTAGGGGCTTAGTATACATATCAGCTAGTTGATTATCTGTTTTAACATATTCTAGTAAAGTATCTTCTTTCTCTACATGTTCCCTAAGAAAATGATATTTTATCTCAATATGTTTAGTTCTACTATGGGAAACAGGATTATGTGCAATTGATATAACACTAGTAGAATCACAAAAGAGTGGAGTTCTACTTACCTGAATTCCATAGTCCTCAAGCTGATGTTGTATCCACAAAAGTTGAGCACAGCAACTTCCAGCAGCCACATATTCTGATTCTGTAGTGGAGATAGCCACACTTGTTTGCTTCTTGCTACTCCATGAAATCAGTCTTCCACCTAGGAATTGACAGATTCCAGTTGTGCTTTTTCTGTCTTCTTTGCATCCTGCAAAGTCTGCATCTGAATAACCTGTTAGATCAAAATCCCCATTCCTAGGGTACCAGAGGCCTAGATAAGGAGTGCCCTTTAAATATCTCAATATCCTTTTGACTGCTGTCAAATAACACTCTTTAGGGCAGGCTTGATACCTTGTACAGACACATGTAGCATATATGATATCTGGTCTACTTGCAGTCAAATATAATAGAGAGCCAACTATCCCTCTATACAGGTTTCATCTACAGGTTCCCTGCATCATCCTTGCTAAGAGACATACTTGATCCCATAGGAGTCTTCATGGTACTGGATGAATCCATACCATACTTCCTTATGAGTTATAGGGTGAACTTGGACTGGCATATGGATAATCCATCTCAGTCTGTCTTACTTGGAGACCCAAGAAGAACTTTAGCTCTCTCATACTACTCATCTCAAATTGACCTTGCATTAGTTTTGCAAACTTTCTGCGAAGGCTACTTTCAGTAGACCCAAATATAATGTCATCTACATATATTTGTACTAGTATTACTTGCCTCTAGATTCCCTAAGGAATAGAGTCTTGTCTATTTTCCCCCTTGTGAATTTATTCTCACTGAGGAAACTAGACAGAGTCTCATACCAAGCCCTAGGGGCTTGTTTTAACCCATATAAAGCTTTCCTAAGTCTATAGACATGATTAGGTAGAGTTGAATCAACAAAACCTGATGGCTGTTCCACATAGACTTCCTCTTTAAGATTACCATTTAGAAATGCTGACTTGACATCCATTTGGTAAACTTTAAATCCTTGAAAAGTTGCATAGGCCAGGAACATCCTTATGGCTTCCAGTCTGGCTACTAGAGCAAAGGTTTGATCAAAATCAATACCTTCTTCCTGCCTATATCCTTTAGCAACCAATCTTGCTTTGTTCTTAATAATGACATCATGTTCATCCATCTTGTTCCTATAGATCCACTTGGTCCCAATTTATGTTGTGGTCTTTAGGTTTAGGAACAAGCTCCCAGACCTTGCACCTCTTGAACTGATTGAGTTCTTCTTGCATTGCCTCAATCCAATGAGGGTCTAGGATGGCTTCTTCAAACTTCTTTGGTTCAATTGGGATAGAAAGCTGTAGCAGATTGCTGCATTCACATTTCTGCTCCTTGTTTGTACCACTTATCTTGGATCACAATGATTTGTTCAGCTGGATGATCTCTAAGATGCCTATTGGCTGGAGGCATCCTGACTTCAGGTTGAACTTCTTCAACTTCTTCATCTTGTTGTACTTCTTGTACTTCTTCTGCATTAGGTACATGTAGTATTCCCCCTGGACAACAACCACTTACTTCTACCTGCTGTCTTGCAGTAGGTTCTTCTTCTATAGTGAGCTTGTCCATCTTCTTTGTTATACCTGTGGGGCTGCAAAGACTACTAGACAACTCATTGTTAATAAGTCTAGTTTCATCAAATATTACATGTACAGATTCCTCTACAACTTGAGTAGACAAGTTGTAAACTCTATAAGCCTTACTGTTGTTGCTGTACCCAACAAAAATTCCCTCTTGGGATTTGGCAGCAAACTTAGTCAAGTAAGACTTTCCATTGTTAAGTATATAGCACTTACAACCAAAGATCCTGAAGTAGGATAGGCTTGGTTTCCTGCCTTTCACAACCTCATAGGGGGTCTTGTTAAGTCTTTTAGTAATGGTAGCCCTATTAATAACATGGCATGCAGTATTCACTGCCTCAGCCCAGAAGTATTCTGGTAGTGATGTATCACTTAATAGGGTCCTACCAGCCTCAATCAAGGTTCTATTCTTCCTTTCAGCAATGCCATTTTGCTGAGGTGTTCTTGGTGAAGAAAACTCTTGAAATATCCCAAATTCTTCACATAGTTTTGTCATGCTATCAGACTGAAACTCAGTACCATGGTCACTTCTTATTTTGACCACTGTACTATTTAGTTCATTCTGAATCTGTTTGACAAAGCTATAGAAGACACTGGGTGTTTCAGATTTCTGTGTAAGAAAGAACACCCAGGAAAACCTTGAGTAGTCATCTACAACTACAAAGGTATAAACCTTCCTACCTAGGCTGTGAACTGGCATTGGACCAAAGAGATCCATATGCAAGAGGTATAAACACCTCACAGCATCTTTGTTTTCAATGCTTCTAAAGGTGGATCTAGTCTGCTTGCCCTTTTGACAAGCTGAGCAAATACCATCTTTAATACACTTAACTTGAGGACCATTCCTCACTAACTCTTTACTAAAGAGTTTGCCAATTGTCTTGTAGTTTAGATGGGCTAGCCTCTTGTACCATTTGACACAATGAGAGACTGTCTCATCAGCTACAAGACAAACTGGAGAACCATTGTTCTCAACCATAATGTCTAGCAGTAGACATTCCTTTTTCTATAACCAGTTAAAATGATCTCTTGATCATTTGACCTCATGATATGACAACCATCTTTTACAAATGAGATGTCATATCCTACATCACTCAATTGACTTATACTAATAAGGTTATGTTTCAAACCTTTAACATAGGCCACTTGAGTAATTGTAATAAAGGAGTTAGAAATGTTACCAAAACCCTTGATGATCCCTTTTTCAGAACCACCAAAGGTGACTTTTGGACCATCCTTGATGGGGTGTAGTCCTTTAGTAAACCCCTTGTTCCAGTCATATGTCTGGAACATCCACTGTCCAAGTACCATATTGGGGCATGGCCACTTGGACTCACCTACAAAACAGATTAGTGAACCTTAGAACCCAAAGAATTCTTGGGTCCTTGGTACTGGTTAGTTTGCATCCTAACAAAGCTACCTGCAGGCTTTCCAACAGGCAGTTTGCTACTCACTTTGGCACTAGCATTGTGCCAACAGTCCATTGCGAAGTGGCCTACCTTGCCACAACAGCAACAATCAAACTTATTGTACCTTTGCTTAGGTACTGTCTTTGCTGTTTTATCTACAGCAGACTTGTTGAGAGTTGGGGCTTTGCCCTTGGACTTGGACTTGGACTGAACAGTCCTTGCATGTCTAGTAAATCCCAGTCCAGCTCTACCTTTGTGATGAACAAATTCATCAATTAAGGGTAGAACTGACTTAGGTTTAGAAAACCTAGCAACTAAGTTTTTCTCCTTCTGAAGATTAATCTCCAGACTCTTGATTTGATCATTCTTAAATGATATAGTCCCTATCTGAATCACAGTTATGTGCTTCAGTCTGGCTATCTCATTATGCTTTTGATCAAATAACTTCTCAAAATCAGTTGCAGCAGCTTTGAGATTAGCAATTTCCTTTTCCTGACTTTGGCTAGGGACTTGCTCTTCTTATAAGCTTGCAACAGAAACTTTATATTCATCTATCAACTGATGAATATCCTCTTCAGACTCAGATGCACTCTCATCATTTGATGATGATGAATCTGATCCTATACTGGCACAAGAAATTGAACTAAAAGAACAATGTTGTACCTTACTAGGTCCTCGTTGCTCCAGGATTTTGTCACTTTCTTTCAATGCCATTAGTCCTTGGCACTGACTGTCTTCTTGTTCATATATAGAGTTCATGATCTGAATGAACTCTTCTTCTTCTTCCTCAGCAAACAGCTATATATGCTTCTGCATCTGACACAGTTTCTGATGAAGATAAATCTGACAGGCTCTTATCCTTTTTGGAAACAAAGGACTTTTCTTTTTTGCCCTTGTATTGAGTCTTTTTCTTGTCATTAGACTCCATTCTTTTCTCTGGACAATCTGCTATCACATGTCCTTGTGTATTACAGCAATAGCAAACTATTTTTGAAAGAGTTGCTTTGCTAGACTTAGTCTTTTTCCTGTCTTTCTTTGAAGACTTTTTATTCTGATAATAGTCTTCTTTTCCTTGTGAAGTAGATGGTCTTGTCCTCCACTGTTTCTTTTTTAAGAATTTCTGAAAATGTCTTGTGAAGGCAGCAAAGTCCTCATCACTTTCACTGCTTTCAGATTTTCTGCTGACTGACTCATCTGACTCAGATTCTGCTGCTTTTGGAGGTGGAGTTGGTGACTTACTTCTGTACTTTCTGGGGGCTTCTGTTTTGACAGCCACTGTCCTTTCCTTGTGTTCACTTCTTGTTGATTTCTCCTCTTCTTTCCTCACCATTAACTGCATTTCATAGGACAGCAGTTTGCCAAACAGTGTTGGTGGAGGAATTTCTCCTAACTTTGCCATTTCCCCAATGGCACAGATCTTGGTGTCCCAATCTTTTGTTAGGGACCTTAGAAACTTATCATTGAGTTCATAATTACTGAACTCTCTGCCATAGGACATGAGCTCATTCACAATCCTATAGAACTTTTTATAGCATTCAGTTATGCTATCAGCTTTTCCTTGTCTAAAACTTTCATATTCTTGATTGAGCAAGGATTTTATGTCTTGCCTGACTTCTTCAGAACTCTCCATATACACAATAAGAGTATCCCACATTTCTTTAGCTGTCTTACAGTGTATCAGATTTTGAAAAGTTGCATCATCTATAACACTCACTATAATGTTTTGAGCCCTTTTGTCCATGGTGGCTAGAACAATCTCATCCTTTGTCATTTCAGAGAAATCCTTTGGTGTTCTCTGATTTGCATCTAATACTGACACCTTCATGGGCACATATGGCCCTTCCTTCACTGTGATATAAATCCTAGGGTCTGAGGCTTCCATAAAGAGTCTCACCCTTTCCTTCTCGATAACAAAGATCTCTTTCCTACATATGGGTAGCTTCATGGATCCCAATTCCTTGTGATTTTCAGTGGAACCCATGGTTCTTGATTTTCTTGATTCTGTACTTTGACTTAGACTGAATCTGCCAACAGGATCTACTCAGACAGTTATGTCCCTTTTGAGTAACCTTCCTCTGATACCACATGAAAGATATTGTACCTAAACACCTAGAGGGGGGGGGGTGAATAGGTGACTTGAATCTTTTTAACTTTTTATGGCAGCAATCAGTTTCTAACACAGATTTATATGTACTTTTGCACAGCAATCACACAGCAATCACAGCAAACCACAACACACAGTAGACACACAGTTTTATAGTGGTTCCCCAAGGTTTGGGTACATCCACTTTCCCCCTTCGCCTATCTAGTAGTGTACTAGATTCGGCCCAACTTCTCCACTATCTCAGAACCCAAAACAGGTTCCTACACCTCAGTCTCAAGGCACTATAACTCAGCTTCTTCATAAAGCCTACACTCAGCCACCAAGGGCTACACTCAGCCACCAAGGCCTACACTCAGCCACCAAGGGCTACACTCAGCCACCAAGGCCTACACTCAGCCACCAAGGCCTACACTCAGCCACCAAGGCCTACACTTAGAGATTTATATGTCCTACACTCAGCCTTTATAATTACAGGCTTACAAGACTCAGATCCAAAGGATCCTACAAGAAAATATGAATACAATAATATTAACTCAGCAACTCAGAGACAAGAGAGGAGAGTTGTGAGTTTCTTGATGAGTTCTTGGAAGAACTCAGCTGAAATCAATCTGACTTGGCTTTCTTCAAAGCTTCTTGAATGTAGAACTCAATAAGATTGACTCCTTCTGCAGTTGATCCTTGATCTCTGCTACTTAAGATTCAGAATAAATCTGAACCCTTCTTCTCAGTCTGGTTCCAACAACTGATTTCTTGGATGGAGCTCTCTCTCTCCAACTTCTTAGATCTGCACTTGATTCTTCAAGGAATAGCTAGATCTTCTTTGTTAAATACTTGATCAATAATCTGAACAACCACTTTCTGTAGACAGCATAAGCCTATCTATAGGCCTTCTTCATGGTAACCGGCTGGTCCGGTCCATAACTGAATTCTGACAACTCTGACAGGTGCAGTAGACCGGCTGGAATGGCAGCTGTCAAGTCATCCAGTCAGTTTTTGAAAATTTTGTAACTATCTGTGAGTGTCGAGACTGTCTGTCTTTAAGTGTCGACACCTATAGACCAAGTGTCGACACAAGTTGTCTAAGTGTCGACACTAGCCTACAAGGTGTCGACACAACTTGTGTTGTAGATTTTATATCTCGACACTACTTCTTCTTCATGTGTCGACACTGAAATTGAGTGTAGACACAAGTACTTGTACTTCAGTATTTTGCTGAATTCTTCTAAGTGTCGACACAACACCTTTGTGTCGACACATCTTCATGTGTTGAATCTGTTAAGTGTCGACACTGCTTCTTGGTGTCGACACATGTCTTCAGTGTTAATACTTGTTGAGTGTCGACACAGCTCCTTGTGTCGACACATTCTTCTTCTATCGAGTCTCTGGCTGAGTGTCGACACATCCCCTTAGTGTCGACACTTGTACTTAGAATATTTTTGTTGAACTTTGCTGATTTTTACTAAGTGTCGACACAGCTCCTTGTGTCGACACTTTCTTCAAGTGTTGAGTCTTTAGCTGAGTGTCGACACATTATTCTAGGTGTCGACACTTACTTCGAGTGTTGACTCTTCTGCTGAGTGTCGACACATTGTTCTGGGTGTCGACACTTGTACTTAGTCTCTGCTGACTTTTGCTGAGTGTCGACACAGCCTCCAAGTGTCGACACTTGTTGATATATACACAGTTTCACTGGGTGTCGACACAACTGCTAAGTGTCGACACTGCTTCACTGCACTTTTCTTCATTGAGTGTCGACACAGCTCCTTGTGTCGACACTTTCTGTCTGGTGTCGACTCAGCATCCCTGGTGTCGACACAAATACTCCAAGTGTCGACACTGCTTGCCTGGGTGTCAACACAAGTCTTCTTAAGTGTCGACACTTTCCCTCTGGGTGTCAACACATGGACTTAGAAACTTTTTCTTCTTTCCTGCAAATACTTAGCCTGCACAAGTAAACTCAAAACACATCAAATACATTTTGATGTATATCATTGAGTTGGGTGAGGCTTCTTCAAATCAGGTACATTTGAACCAATGTACCCAACACACGGGTTGGGCGCGTGGGTAAGAGCGCACTCGTGGGGGTGATTCAGTGTGTGCAACATAAATCAAGAAATAAGTAAACAAGATACTGGTATGCAACAGAAAGTGTGGTGTAGTGACCACAGGCATGCTCCCCCCCAGACGTAAAGTCAACAACTAGTAAAAATCAGCATGTCAAAAAGCTAGGGTAGGAAGTACCTATGTTCAAAATTGAGCATACCAGTCGTGCAATGAGATGTCCAAGTGCGGTCAAGTTGCCGCACCTCAAATATTCCTGCACCTGAGATTTAAGGATGCCAGCTAAACAAAATATGGAAACAGGAATATATAAAAAGAAATCAAAACACATCATAGGACCAAACGGTCCAACTTGGGTTGTCTCCCGAAAGCCCTTTTGTTTACCGTCCTTAAGGTGGACCAAATACCTGTATTAGCAGTTCAAAAAGAGAGTTCTTGGCAGTAGAAAAAAGGAAACAAAATCAAAAGTAGAGCAACCAGCATTCAACAAGTAGCGAGAAAGAGGATGGAAAGAGGAATGAGGGTGGTGCAATCAGCTATAAGCAGATTTATGGTAAGTCTCTCCGGTGGGATGCGAGAGAACAGCAGATTGTCTTTTTGCATTCGGGGTAGGCATTGTCCCATTACTGTAAGTGCACTCTTCCTTGCGCCGGAAGGCAGCGTAGCGCTCTCCGCATAAACGCTGGCCTCTTTCAGTTTCTCCACTGTGGGAGACTTCCAATGGAGGTAGGCTGTGGGGTTTCTTGGTGTCGTGGTTTGTGGCGGCCTATCCGGCACCGTGACGGCAACCAGATCTACCCAAGGTACAAAGCGCTTAACAGAATTATACAAATTAGTGTCCAGGGATTTCTCCCGAATAAAACTTTGTTCGCCATGCTCAACAATAGAGTTGGTTGGTAGTAGAACGGTAGTCGTGGCTTTGGTACAATTGATCCCTTCGTGGACCAGTAGCTCTTGCTTCTCATCGACTTCCTGAGGGAGTCCTTTCTTTAGCGTCGCCTCCAGATGTGCTTCCAATGCGGGGAGACCTGAATCCAGCTTGATATCTGTGACACTCAGAGAATTGTTATTTTGGATGGGAGAAGAATGTATGGATGTGTTATGGAGGGTGGACTCTTCATTTGGCCAAGTGACACGGCCTTTAGAAAAGTCGAGGGATGCACCACTAGCTGTTAGAAATGGGACTCCTAATATAAGAATGTAATTATTGTCCTGTGGTCCCAAAACCTGGAAGTCAGTGGTGATACTTTTGTCGTTAACCTCGATTTCAACTTCCTGAACACCTCCCTCAGTGTCAACCAAATTGCCATTCGCTAAGATAAGCGATTTCCGATTTTCAATGTCGACTTGTAAGTGCATCTTCGCAACATCTTGCAAAGTGAGGATGTTGCTGGATGCCCCGGAATCGCATAATGCTGGAGTTTCGATGTTATTGATTTTACAACTGATGACAAGTTCTTTGCGGTTTCCCAAATTGTCCTCCCCAAGGCGCTTACCCTGTTCATGGGGGTTCTTTTTGGTGTTACTCGGTAAGGTGCCTTGGGTGCGCTCGGAAACCACTTGAGCCAATTGGCCCAATTGGGCCTCCAGTTTGCGCATCAAGGCGGTCTGATTTGTCATGTTGGTTTGGGAAATCTCAACGAACTTCTCAAACATCTCTTCCAAAGAACTTTTTTTAACGACGGGGGGCCCTTGGGAATAATTCGGTTGAGGCGGCCTCGGTTGGCTTCCGGAAGCATATGCATCGTTTTGATGCTGCCCCGGTTGCCATCTTTGGCCAGATGTTTTAGGATTCCAAGAAAAGTTGGGGTGATTTCTCACACCCGGGTTGTAAGTATTCCCGTAAGGCACTCCCCTGTTTTGATTGGCAACAAAATTAACGGACTCATTCATAAACAAAGATTCGTCTGGTACCTCAACTCGCATTTGAAGCTGTGGTGATCGGTGCTTCCGCACCCTTGGCATGAGATTGCCATCACTGGGGCGGCAGGAGCAGGCTTGGGGATATCCAAGGCAAACACTCCACTGGTGATTCGTGGGATGTTTCTTCCAGCGGTCTAGTAAGCAATGTGGGTGGCGGTGTCTTGTAAGACTCTCAGAGCATCATCTGGAGCAAGATTTATGATGGTTCCTCTGGATGCAGCATCGATCATGGCTCGGTGGTGGGGATCAATAGCGAAGTAGAAACTTTCGACGAGGTTCCATGTTTGGAATCCATGATTAGGGCACTTCCTCAGTAGTTCGTTGAAATGCTCCCAAACTTCGACTAAACTTTCTTGATCGGCTTGCCGGAAGTTGGCTATTACGCGCGTCATGCTCACGATCTGATCCACCGGATGGAACTTAGCTAGGAATTTTGTGGTCAAAGCCTCCCAGGTGTTGGCTGTTCTAGGTGGGAGGGAGTGAAGCCATGTCTTGGCTTTGTTCCTTAATGAAAAAGGGAAGAGGCGGAGCTTGACTGTTTCGTCTAGGATTCCAGCGTAGCGGAACGTGGCGCAGATTTTGGAGAATTCTGTAAGGTGAAGATAGGCGTCTTCAGTGGCCATTCCGGAGAACTGAGCGTTGTTCCGAATGGTATTCAGAATAGCTGGTTTAATCTCGAACTGTGGATTGGTGATAGCAGGTCCGAAACTGGGGTATATGCTCCCGACAGTAGGTGTAGTATAATCCCTCATGGTGCGGACCTGGGGAGGGTTCAGTTCATTTTCGTCGTCATTTCTGTCGATATGAGGTATCCCTCCAACTCGGTTGCCTGCATCAATATTCAGCTGGTCTCCCATTGGGGCAAAAGTGATGGCTGCGGCGCGTTTCCGTGCTAGCAGAGTACGTTTGATCTCTAGGTCGTAGGCGACAAAATCTCTTGTAGCTCGGCCTTACATTCACTGTGGCAAAAACTACACACTAGAAGAAAACAGCAGTCAAAACGAAACAATACTAACTCTTACAACAATATTTGAAGTCATCCGAAGTCGCTCTACAGTTGCTTTCCCCGGCAACGGTGCCAAAAACTTGATGCGTGTAAATCGGCAAGCGCACCGGTCGCACAAGTAATAAAGTTTTGGGAATAAATCCCCGAGTGTAGGTCTCTTGAGGAATGCAATTAGCGTAGAACGGCAACAGTACAGAGAATATCGTTATGAGAGTTATAAAAAGAAAAAAGAGGAAATAAACGACTTGGGAGATTGTGGATGTTTGATCTACTGAACTAATAAAAGCTATGCGGGTCGAAGGAACCGCTTCGCAAGGTGGAGTGGGTTTGTCGGCCGCGATGCCGAACTTCAGCTGGGCGAGTGGAAGGGAAACTAATGGATTGAGGTGTTCTTGTGTGGAGTGCAATCGGATAAGACACGGGAATGGAGTGGATGTGGGGTGAGCGAGGCACATTCACAGACAATACTCACAAGCAGAAGAAAATACTAACATTCCATTAGCTATAAAATAAACTTGATGTTCAAGGATGGAAATGTTCATTACACTTCTCAAAACATTCATACTAAAGAGGAAGGGGAAGAGGACTTAACCAAAAGAGAGTGAAGATCCACCACAGGTCGTGGCCGGAGTAGCGAGTTGTCAATCCGCTTTCGGGCTCAGTCCAAGGAGGCTTCCGATACCAACGAGCTGTCACCTCGAAGGCCTTTAAGTCCATTCTCTAGGTTGTCTACTTCACCAACTCCGGAGGAAAGCTTGGAGTTGAAGTCATCAATGGCCGAGGGCTTCGCCGGAGAGTTTAAAAGCTTCGGAGTAGTTAGCAATGGCCTCCCGACGAAGGTGGAGATGATGGAGCAGCTGGCGAAGAGAAATGGCGATTCCCACGCACTCTTCGATCGTAGTAGATGACAGGCGTTGACCTAAATCGCGGAGCAGGGCTTTAAATATGGAGGCAGCAGAAGCAGTGCGCACGATCAGTGGCGCACGACCAGTGGTCGTGCGCACTGTCGGTCGATGATCGTGCGACTTTTCCAAATACACCTGCAACCTGGACAAGAAGCATCAGCATATATGCGCACGAGCAGTGGCACACGACCAGTGGTCGTGCGCACTACGGCCAGTGCTCGTGTGATTACCTAGACAGGATTAGGAAAAAGGGAGTGTAATGCGCACAATCAGTGGCGCACGACCAATGGTCGTGCGCAATAAGTCCAGTGGTCGTGCGTAGTATTCCTGCATCGTTGGTGTCTCCCGAGCAGTTCCGGAGCACGCACACGACCCCTACACCAGCAGAAGAGGCAGATAGGCCACCAAAACGTGCACACCACATCCCCGAGATAGGGCGAAAGAATAACAAAAATACAGAAACACAGAAAGCACACAGAAACGGGCCTACAGTGCACTTAATCGTGGAAATAGGTACATAAGCACATATAAGCAATAAAGGCTCTCAAGTGTAGTGCTAAGACGATAAAACTAGCCCAGATGAGTCCAAAAATCAGTGTAAAATATGAACTCATCAGTCATATCAAAAGGTAAAGTTATAAAAAGATCATTTTGACAGGTTATAGAAAAAGGAATGTTTACTGTCTTGACTTTGTGTGTGAGAACAATGTTTCTCCTATTTGCCTTGTAGCTGATGAGAGAGTCTCTCATTGTGTCAAATGGCACAAGAGGCTAGCCCATCTAAATAACAATACTATTGGCCAACTCTTTAGCAAAGAGTTAGTGAGGAATGGTCCTCAAGTTAAGTGTATAAAGGATGGGATATGCTCAGCTTGTCAAAAAGGCAAGCAGACCAAATCCACCTTTCATAGCCTTGAGAACAAATATTCTGTGAGGTGTCTATACCTCTTGCATATGGATCTTTTTGGTCCTATGTCAGTTCACAGTCTAGGTAGGAATGTCTACACATTTGTGATAGTAGATGACTATTCAAGATATTCCTAGGTGTTCTTCCTAAGACAAAAATCTGAAACTCCAAGTATCTTATATAGTTTTGTTAAACAAATTCAGAATGAGTTGGACAGTACAGTTGTCAAAATCAGAAGTGACCATGGTACTGAATTTCTGTCTGAAAGTATGACAAAACTGTGTGAAGAATTTGGGATTTTTCAGAAATTTTCCTCACCAAGAACACCTCAGCAAAATGGTATTGCTGAAAGGAAGAATAAAACATTGATAGAGGCTGGTAGAACCCTATTGAGTGACACTTCTCTCCCAGAATATTTCTGGGCTGAGGCAGTAAACACTGCATGCCATGTAATTAATATGGCTACTATCACCAAGTGCCACAAAAAGACTCCCTATGAGATTGTGAAGGGCAGAAAACCAAATTTATCCTAGTTCAGGATCCTTGGTTGCAAGTGCTATATACTTAACAATGGCAAGTCTTGTCTAACCAAGTTTGCTGCCAAATCCCAAGATGGGATCTTTGTTGGGTACAGCAACAATAGTAAGGCTTATAGGGTCTAAAACTTGGTTATTCAAGTTGTAGAAGAGTCTGTACATGTAGTCTTTGATGAAACAAGACTCATTAACTGTGAATTGCCAAGTAGTGTTTGCAGCTCTATAGGTATAACTGATAGGATGGACAAGCTTACCATTATAGAAGGTTCTACTGCAATTCAGTAAGTGGAAAATGGTGGCTGCTATCCAGGGGGAGTACAAGACTCTCTAGATGCTGAAGAAGACTAAGAGGAGCAGCTAAATGAAGAGGCTGGAGGTGTACAATCTGAAGACAGACTACCTCCAGCAAATAGACACTTAAAGGATCATCCAGCCAATCAGATAATTCGTGATCCCAAACAAGGAGTGAAAACAAGAAGCAGGAATCTGAGTACAGTTCTTTACTCCAGTTTCCTATCACAAGTAGAACCAAAGAAATTTGAAGAAGCAGTTCTAGACTCTCATTGGATTGATGTCATGCAAGAGGAGCTGAATCAGTTCAAAAGATGCAAGGTGTAGGAGCTAGTTCCTAAACCAAAAGACCACAACATCATTGGAAATAATGGATCTTTAGGAACAAGTTGGATGAGAATGGAATCATTATAAAGAATAAAGCTAGACTTGTTACAAAAGGATATAGGCAGAAAGAAGGTATTGATTTTGATCAAACCTTTGCTCCAGTAGCAAGACTGGAGGCAATCAGGATGTTCCTTTCCTATGCAACATATCAAGGGTTTAAGGTATATGAAATGGATGTAAAGTCAGCTTTCCTGAATGGAAATCTAAAGGAAGAAGTCTATGTAGAGTAGCCACAGGTTTTGTTGATTCTCTCAAACCTGGTTATGTATATAGACTTAGGAAGGCTTTGTATGGGTTAAAACATGCCCCAAGGGCTTGGTATGAAACCCTGTCTAGTTTCCTCATTGAGAACAAATTTTCAAGGGGGAAAATAGACAAGACTCTATTACTTAGTGAATCTAAAGGCACGATTATCTTAGTCCAAATATATGTAAATGACATAATATTTGGGTCTACTGAAAGTAATCTTTGCAGAAAGTTTGCAAAACTTATGCAAGAAAAATTTGAAATGAGCAGTATGGGGGAACTTAAGTTCTTCTTGAGTCTCCAAGTAAGACAGACTGAAGATGGCTTGTCCATATGCCAGTCTAAGTTCACCTTAGAGTTGATAAAGGAGTATGGTATGGACTCATCCACTACCATGAAAACTCCTATGGTGTCAAATGTGTCTCTAAGCAAAGATGATGCAGGGAAACCTGTAGATGAAACTTTGTATAGAGGGATAGTTGGCTCCCTATTATATCTGACTGCTAGTAGACCAGATATCATGTATGCTACATGTGTCTGTGCTAGGTACCAAGCATGCCCTGAAGAATATCATCTGACTGCAGTCAAAAGGATTTTGAGATATCTTAATGGCACACCATATCTAGGCCTTTGGTACCCTAGGAATGGAGATTTTGTACTGACAGGTTATTCAGATGCAGATATTGCAGGCTGTAAGGAAGATAGGAAGAGTACTACAGGAACCTGTCAATTTCTAGGTGGAAGACTAGTGTCTTGGAGCAGTAAGAAGCAGACTAGTGTGGCAATCTCCACAGCTGAGTCAGAATATGTTGCCGTAGGAAGCTGTTGTGCACAACTTTTGTGGATTCAACATCAGCTAGTAGACTATGATATTCAAGTAAGTAGAACACCTTTACTTTGTGATTCTACAAGTTCAATTTCTATAGCTAATAATCCTGTCTCACATAGTAGGACTAAGAACATAGAAATTAGATACCATTTTCTTAGAGAACATGTAGAAAAAGAGGACATTTCCCTAGAATATGTTAAAACAGATAATCAGATTGCTGATATGTTTACTAAGCCCCTAGATGAAACCAAATTCAATAAGTTTAAAATTGAATTAGAAATGTTAAACTTAGAATAGTTTCATAAAATTGGCTAAGTAAAATGGTGTCGACACAAGGAGTTGTCTGTGTCGACATATAGAAGTGGTGTCGACATTTCAGAGAAATGGTGTCGACACATCTAGACAGTCAGTATCGACACTTCAGAGAAGTAGTATCGACACATCCAGAGTAGGTGTCGACACATCCAAAAGTGGTGTCGACACTTAGATTTAACACAAATTTCGTCGAGTAGAGTTTCGACTAATCGTCGAGCTGAGATGTATAAGTGTCGACACATATATTCTGTCGACTATATTTGTGTCGACACATAGTTTTCAAGACATTAGAAGTATGTGCCGACACTTTTCAACAGTGTCGACACATTTCAAGTATTTCGACGCGCCTTTTCACCTTCGATTTTAGAAAGGTATAAATAGGTCTTTCACATTGTTTGTCGACACGCTCACCATAGTTTCGAGACCAAACTTGTGTGTCGACATCTCTCTTCTCTAAATTTAAAATTTCTCCAAACCCTAATGGCGCCCAAGCTAGAAGAGAACATCAATGAAGGTTATGAGCTAGTGCGACATGCCTTTGACGATGCGGAACTAGAAATTCAAGGTGTTGTAACCCTAGTTGTAGAGACTGGGTTAGAGTATCTAGTTTCAGAGCCAATAAAGATTTAGAAGAAGGAGGTCCTCGAATTCTTTAGTGCAACTACCCTTGAAGAAACTGGTCTTAAGATTAAATCCAAAGTCCATGGAGTTAAGGTGAAAGTCACTCAAAAAAGTCTAAGAAAAGTTCTACATCTACCTAGAACTAAAGAAGAGGAAGATGTACCTGCATCAAAGATAAGGGAGGCACTGCAATGGTGTGGACTAGCTTCAAGCATGAAGATTGGATCAGTTTTTAATAGGAAAGGCATGAACATGCAGGACAAGTTCTTGTCTGAAATAGTAGGAAAGGTGATTTTGAGCAAGCAAGGTGGGCATGATAGAATATCAACTCACATGTTCAGTTTAATGACAAGGATCATTTTCAAACTCAAAACTGATTGGTCAGCAGTGATGTTTGACAAGTTTAAGGAAAGTCTGAAGAAGCCCAATCTGGGTAGGATTATGAGTTTGTTCTTGGCTGGAACTATTCCAGAAGTGATGAACCAAGCTGCTGGATCAAAGATAAACCATATGAGGAGGATGGATATCAGAATTATCTCAAGGTGGGATAGAGTGTTAACCAAGGACATGCCTACTCCTGAAAAGGAAGTTTCTCAACAGAAGAAGAAGAAGAAAGCCATAATAGCTCCTGAATCATCTAGTAGCTCAGAAGAGCAAGTAGTTTTTAGTTCTGATGATGGAGAGGCTGGAAATGCTGGACAGTCACCAGCAAGAAATGAAGATGCACAGAGGCAGGGGGAGCAACCATCTGCTAGCCCTATTCACCTGGATCCACTCCAAGGGGAGACTCAACATGTGGATGAGCCAACTCACTTAGAAAGTGAAAGGGAAACCCAAACAATTCTTAAGGTAATCATTGAAGTTAATCAATCAATTTTCAATATTGAGGATGAAGTATTGACTTAATCATTAATTGATGTTGATCAGCAAACTCAGATACATATTCAACCACAAGATGTTGTCATGGAAGACACATCAGTTGCAGATAATGCTCCTGAGATAAGAGATTCTCCAGTCCCTACTCAACAGGAGTTTACTCTAGAAGAGTTGTTCCCTGATCTATTACAGACTGATTTAGAGGGAGAGAAAGCAGCTTTTGAGGGGGAGTCAGCTAACCTTGAGGGGGAAAATGTCAGGTCACAGGAGGAGACTGCTAGAAATGACACTGAGGAGCAAAGGACACAGGAGGAACTACCAAGGACTGAGAAGGAATTGCTTTCTAGTCCTAAGGAAAGGGTAGACATTGCCAGTACTTCTGCTTCTGAGGATGAGGAAGCTACTAGAGCTAAGAAGAGAAAGCTTATGGTTTTCAAAAGGAGAAGCCAGACCTACAAGAAAGCTTTACAAACTATTGCTCCACAACAAGCTCCAATTGCTGATTATAGTTCATTGTTGGTAGCTTTGCAGATCAAGATGGATGAGCAAAGGAAGGCTCTAGAAAAATATATGGATGAAGGACATAAATCCCTTCAATTTGATCTGGCTCAA
Organism: Platanthera guangdongensis; assembly: GCA_039583875.1. NCBI lineage: Eukaryota > Viridiplantae > Streptophyta > Magnoliopsida > Asparagales > Orchidaceae > Platanthera > Platanthera guangdongensis. The sequence continues at coordinate 94,173,097 of CM077166.1, forward strand.
GACATCAAATCTATAAGATTTGAAGTTAATCTGAATAAGAAAGAAATGACTGATTGTTTCCACAAAGGAGGCAATGCAGTGGTATATCTGGCTACTCATCAAGAGAAGATAAAGACACAAGTTGATGATATGGCAGTGAAACAAGGATATGTCCTGGAAAATCAGATTAGGATGAATGATAATCTGACTGCCTCTCATAATATCATTGTAAGTGAAATGAAAAATATTGATAATGCACAAACTGAGGCTAGAACTACAGCCAAAGCAGAGTTTGCTAAGCAATTACAAGAAAACCTAACTACTGTAAAAATTGTAATTGAAGATTCTCAAAAGGCTATTACTGAAAAACTTCAAAAGTTAAAACCTTTTTATAAAGATGGTGTTAACTATATGAATGCTCAGATCAGATTTCAGAAGGATTATCTTAGGGATCATTTAGAAAGAGAAGTCATAAAGGGGGAGAGGGTTTTAGTCAAAGCTGGCTCTGACCATGCTAAATTGATTTCAAACAGCATCAGAGCTACACTTGGCTATCCACCCCTGTGTGATGATGACAATGTAGCTGAATCTGGAATGAATCCTGCATATTTTGGAGGAGAACAAGCTGAAGTGGCTCAAGTAATTTACCCTCCAGCTGATTTTGAGATGATACATCAGGAGGTACAATCTATGTATAGCCCTCCTCAGGGTAATAAGAATATTATTTTTGAGAAAGTAGATAAGCCTGTGCTTGAGGAAGTTTTGAAAGAGCAAGAAGCTCAATTATCTAAGAAGAGGTTCAGAGAACAGGCAGAGTTAAGGCCTGATTTTGAACAGTGGAGCCCAACTTCTAGAAATATTATTCTGACTGCTTGGAACACTGCAAAGGACAATTTCCTACAGAGTGGTAAATGGTACTCTGACCAAGAATGGAGAAAACATGAAGCCAGGCAAGAGGCTATTATACAGTACAGAAGAAAGGCTAAACTAGGGAAGCTACCTCCTAATGCACATGAGCCTAGCAAGTATTTCCCTAAGCCTTATCATTATTTTGAGAGACAAAAGATAAGGGCTGAAGAACAGAAGAAGAAAGATCTTAAGGGCAAGATGCCTGCTGATGACATTGATGCTCCAGTTCAAGCCAAAATTCAATCAGGCAAGGGCATTGTCATCAAAGAGCCAGAGCAGCCTTAGAATAGAATTTTCTTAAGTTTAAAACTTTGTAATCATTTGTGTTGAAATCCATGTAAACGTTTGATTAAAGAAACTTTTGATAGTTGAAATAAATCTTTTATGAATGCTCATTGTGTTAGCATTAACATTTTGTGATAAAATATGCTATTTGCTTTGTTTCAGTAATCACCCAGTCATATAATACTGTTATACATCATATTGAGTATTTTTTATGAATGGTGTATATCATTGACTAAGGGTTATGACTTCTCCAAATAGAATGAGATTGTTGGGTACATTGGAAAATGTGTACCAGATTTGAAGAAGCCTCACCCTACTCAATGATATACATCAAGGTGTATTTGATGTGCTTTGAGTTTATATGTGTAGGTTAAGTAATTGCAGGAAATGCAGAAAAGTTTTTAAGTCCATGTGTCGACATTTAGAGATGCAGTGTCGACACTTATTAAGTCTTGTGTCGACACCTAGAGAAGTTGTGTCGACACTTGTAGTATTTGTGTCGACACCAGGAATGGCAGAGTCAACACCAGAAGAAAAATTTCGACACATACAGGCAGTGTCAACACACTATGAAGAATACTCAACATATATCATGTCGACACTTAGAGGCAATGTCGACACCCAGAGAAGCTTAGTCGACATCCAATGTGTCGACACCAGGAAGCTGTGTCAACACACTGAAGGCATTGTCGACATCAACTGGGTCAACACACAGGACTTGTGTCGACACACAGCAAGTTTCAACAAAGTTAAAGTAAAGAAGTACTTGTGTCGACACAAAGGAGATGTGTCGACACTCAGCAAGTTTCAACACAAGAAGGCATGTGTCGACACAAAGGAGATGTGTCAACACACAGCAGAATTCAACTAAGTTTTAAAGAAGAAGTACTTGTGCCGACACACTCAATCAGTGTCGACACATTCAACAGAAGCAGTGTCGAGAAGCTATTACAACAACATAAGGAGTTGTGTCGACACCACCAAGGTAAGTGTCGACACTTAGTCCACTTGTGTCGATACTTGGTCTATTTGTGTCGACACATAATGAAGAACAGTCTCGACACTTTCAGACAGAGACAGTGATTTCAAGAAGTGACTGGATGACTTGACAGCTGCCATTTCAGCCGGTCTACTGCAACTGTCAGAGCTGTCAGAAGTTCGTTAGAAACCGGATCAGCCGGTTACCTTGGAGGAAGACTATATAAAGGCATTTCTCCTTCAACAGAAAATAATCATCATCAATCAATCAGAAGATTAAAATTTAAGAAGATCAAGATAGATCTAGAGAAAACTTTAAATCAGTATTTTGAAGAAACTTTAGATTTACTTGGAGAGAGAGAACTCCAGTAATTGAAGTCAAGAAAGAGACTTGTTAATCAAATCTCCTAAGAAGCAGGTTCTTGATCTAGATTTAATTCTCCATCCTAAGAAGGAAGTCGTCGTCCGGTCAACTTCAAGAAGATCAATTTTACTGAGTTCAGACTCAAGAAGCCTTGAAGAAAGCAAAGACAAAGTTGATCTCAGGAATCAATACTATCAAGAACTGATCAAGAAGGTTGCCCTCTTCATTCTCTCAAACTGAGTGGTGATCTAAAAACATTTTATTATCTTTTTGTAGGATCCTAAGGGATCGGAATTATAAGCCTAAATTTATATAGGCTGAGGTAGGGCTTTTTGAGCCTGAGTGTAGGAGAATCAATTCTCTGAGTGTAGGCCTGATTGAAGGCTGAGGTAGGTCTGTTTAGCCTGAGTGTAGGTCTTGTTGAAGACTGAGTGGTAGGGCTTTGTGCATGAGTTGTAGGAGTGGGGACACTCTGAGTTGTAGGAACCTGTTTGGGGTTCTAAGCTGTAAGATCTGAGGATCTGAGGAGAAGTGCAGAAGTTAGGCCGAATCTAGTACACTACTAGATAGGCGAAGGGGGAAAGTGGATGTACCCAGACCTTGGGGAACCACTATAAACACTGTGTGCACTCTGTGAATGTTTCTTTCTGTGGTTGCTGTGGTGTGATAGCTGTAGAATTTACATTTGCTGCTTAAAGTACAAAACAGTTTGTCTGCCTTTAAAGTAAAAAAGAAAAAGTACACCTATTCACCACCCCTCTAGGTGGTTAGGCACTATTTCTTTCAGGCGTGACATCCTCGTATGAAGCCCGAAGTCAACTATGCCATCAAATCGCCGGATCACATCCCGTATAGTGCTGACACGCACCCCCCCCCCCCCCCCCGACACGCCCGTGTCGTAGGGCGTGTAATTGGATTTTTTTCTATAAATTGCTCATTTCTGAAAGGGCCAAGGGTTCACTTTTTTGAGCCAAATTTTGTGTGTTTTGTGGGGTGCATCCGTGGATTCCTTTGCCATGTAAGGAGAACTTTCTCCTCCTTTCTCTTTATTTTTGTATTAGCTTTGTATTAGCTTTGTATAAGTTTTGTAATAGTTCATTTTCATCAATAAAATATGCTTGTTTTTCTCTTCTTAAATGGCTTTGGAATGAACTTGTGTGCTCACTTTCTTCCTCATTTTATCTCTTTGTTCATCTTTGTTCTACTCTTTTATGAAAAGTGTGTGTGTGTATATGAGTGTAGCATGTTCATTATTCATGTTTTTAACTAGTCTTCATGTTAGTTTTTGTAGTAGATTTTTATTTCCAAATTAAATGTGGTATGCTAAGCTTTTCTCTTTTTCACCATGTCCTTTTCTTAGAGCTTAATGTTTTCATTCTTATGTATTTGTAAAAGAGATTTTAAAAGTGATTTTGTTCTTTTTTTTACTTAGTTTTTTTAGGATTGTAAAGCCTTTTTGTTCTTTTAAATTTTATTTCACCTTTTTTATCACTTTTATGAACTCATAAGAATGAAAAACTTGTAATTTTAATTTTTAAAAAACTTTGGTTTTTACATGGTTTTGAAAAACTTTTTGTTCTTTTAATTTTTATTTGTTCGTTTTATGTGTTTTTGGTAAAACATAAGTATAAAAAAGTAGTTGTTTTAATTTTTAGGTAACTTTCATTTTGTTTTTAGTTTGTGTGTGTGGGTGTATGAGTTAGGTTTTCATTTTGTTCTTTTTAATTTTCATGATGTGTGTGTGAGTGTATGAGTATAACTTTTAATGCTTTCTTTAATTATGTAGACTGTGTGGGTGTAGGAGATAAATTTTCATGCTTTCTTTTATCGCTTTCTTCAAATTATGTAGAGTGTGTTGTGTGTAGGAGATAGTTTTATTGCTTTCTTTTAATTCGTGTAGAGGGTGTGTGTGTGTGTTTGCGCATTTATTTCCGCCCACTCGTTATGATTTAAATGGCGTGCTTTTATTTCCCGCCTACTCGTTTGAGTTGGACTTGCAATTTCTTTTTTTTTCTTTTCCGCCTACTCGTTAAGAGTTAAATGGCGCGCCCTTATTTCCCGCCTACTCGTTTGAGTAGGAATTGTAATTTTTTTTTTGAAACTTAGATTTTTTGTTTATTTATAATTTGAAGTGTGTGTGAGTTCTCTTTTTAACTAACTTTTATGTTTTCTAAATGTTTGTTATTTTCATGTCTTCTTCTTATAATCCTTTAGCGTTTAGTTACGAACTCGCGCCTCATCAAATTATAAAGTCGTCCCCATACCGATGTGTGGCTAATCATTATTAGCCTCGGCATCGAAGAGCATTGGGACAATAAAAAATGATTTGAAATAATTAAAGTTCTTAATTTTCACTTTAATTTTAGGACTTAAGGTTTACCCCGAGTTAATGATGCGTAGCACCACAAATCGATGTGTGGGCCCTATTTTCGTTATCCATACGCTAGCTAGCCGAGAGGCCGTGCGTATGGACAAATCACCCCTGGGTAAAGAGAGTTGTGTGCATACCCTCGAGAGAGGACAAGCATAATTCTTCCGGATTGGGTTCCCCACCCAATAGTGGGGTTCTTAGCGTAAATCGGGTGTTAAGAGGACTCATTTGTCGGACTAACGTTCGGTCGAATAGTCTTAACATTTAGGTGAGCGATATCCTTATAGCTAGGTGAGCTCATATCTGTGGAACCTCCACGGCCAAGTTGTCTTTTATTAATTTGAAATCTAAGTTCAATAATTATTAAAAGTTATTATAGTCTTAATCCGATTCGATGCCGAGCGTTAACCCTTTATCGAATTTTTATAAAACATTTTCGCACTTCTCTTTTTTTTAGTTAATTAAAATCTCCACCTTACTTTCAATAAAATAATAGTCCTCCTGGAGGAGTAAGAATAATCAACCCGACCCCGAGAACAATACGACCTCGGTATTCTCCCGAATATCGAGTACTACTTGCGATAGGTGCACTTGCCTACCTTAGCAAGTCCGCGACGATCGACTCATCGAACCAACCACAATAAGAGTCTATTCGTGGGCCATCAGATGCTGAATCCGGGATACGCCTTTAAAGGGTTTGATCTTCAAGTATAGCCAATCGCCCATCGCGAACTCCACATTCTGGTGCTTGGCGTTATAGTATTTCGCTTGATGATCCTGGGCTATCTGAAGCCTCTCTCGGATAGTGCGTATCGTTGAGTTCGCTTCATCGACTTCGTTACGCCTATAAAATTTGGATTTGCCTGCTTCTGCCCAAGCCAACGGTGTACGACACTTTCGACCATACAGAGCTTCATACAATTCCATACCGATGCTCGCTTGGTAGCTGTTATTGTAGGCAAACTCCACCAGATAGAGATGATCTTCCCATCTCTTTCCAAAGTCCAGGGCGTACATTCAGAGCATATCTTCCATAGTCCTATTGTTCCTCTCAGTCTGGCCATCCGTTTAGGGGTGAAAGGTCGTACTGAACGTCAATTTTGTGCCCAACAGCTGATGGATTAGCCTCCAATAATTCGATGTGAATCGCTCATCATGTTCACTTACGATGCTCCGAGGAACACCGTGTAGCCGTACAATCTGCTCAACATAAAGCTTTGAAAAACTTTCCACGGAATCATCCTGTTTATTTGGAAGGAAGTGTGCACTTTCGTCAACCGGTCTACAATCACCCAGATCGAATCATTCCCGCATTGAGATCTTGGCAATCCGTGCACAAAATCCATGTAAATATCCTCAAACTTCCATTCCAGAATCGGTAACGACTTCAAGAAACCTCCGGGCTTCTGGCATTCCGCCTTTACCAAAGCACAAGTTTAGCATTTGGTCACATAATGAGCGACATCATTCTTTAGTCCTGGCCACCAGAACAGCTTGTTCATGTCCCTGAACATCTTTATGCTCGCAGGGTGAATTGTGTACTTCGTATAGTGCGCTTCATACATCAACTCTTCTCTCAACTTACCCAAACTCGGGACGCACAACCGGCCCTCTTTCCACAAAAGGTCCTCATCCTAGGAGAATTTGCCCTCTGGCTCGTCCTTTGCATAGCGTTGGAGACTTTCATCCAGCTCCGTTGCTCGTCGAATCCTGTCTGCAAGGTCATATTGCACCGCCGTCCAGTTCAGACATGCATTGGCTGTAGAATTCTTGTCAGCGCAAGAAATCTCTAACGCTTCCAACTCCTGGATTAGACGTTCATCGTGCTTCTGTAACCAATTAGCCCTTGCAAGAGAACGTCGATTCAAGGAATCAGTGACCACATTTCCCTTCCGGGGAGTATAATGAATCTAAAAGGTGTAGTCCCCAAGGTACTCCAACCACCTTCATTGTCGCATATTCAGATCCTTCTGCTCCAATAAGTACTTTAGGCTCTTGTGGTCTGTATAGATTTCCACTTTCACGCCATAAAGATAATGTCGCCATAACTTTAGTGCAAAGATCACCGCCTACAACTCTAAGTCATGTACAGGATAATTTCTTTCATGCACCTTCAATTGGCGTGAGCCATAAGCAATCACTTTCCCATTTTGCAGAAGAACGCAGCCGACCACAATGCGATGTCAACACATGCGCTGTGGTCAACCGACTCTTAGCTCTTCAAAAGCTCGCGCGCACTCCGGCGTCCAAACGAACTTCTGATCCTTTCTCGTCAGTGTGGTCAGAGGCAAAGCAATCCGCGAAAAGTTTTCAACAAACCGTCGATAGTAGCCCGCTAGTCCAAGGAAGCTCCTGACTTCGGCCAACAAAGACAACACCGGCCACTCCTGTATTGCTCTTATCTTTGTCGGATCCACTGCTATTCCCTCTCCACTTACCACATGGCCCAGAAAATCCACCGATGACAGCCAAAACTCGCACTTCGAGAACTTGGCCTAGAGCTTATTACTTCGCAAAGTCGACAACACCAACCGCGAGTGGTTTTCGTGATCAGCTTTCGTTTGCGAGTACACCAGGATATCATCAATGAACACAATCATGAACAAGTACAGGTATGCTCGAAACGTTTGGTGCATCATGTCCATAAACAATGATGGCGCATTGCATAGTACTAATGGAAATACCGTGAACTCATAATGCACGTAACGTGTTCCAAATGCGGTCTTGGGAATGTCACCTTCCCGAATCCTCAACTGGTAATAACCAGACTTCAAGTCCAACTTGGAATAGACGGTTGATCCCACCAGCTGATCGAACAACTCATCAATCTGTAGAATTTGATACTTGTTCTTCTCTGTCAGCATGTTCAGTTCACGGTAGTCAATACATAACCGCAAACCACCGTCTTTCTTTTTCACAAACAGAACAGGTGCGCTCCAAGGTGACATGCTTGGGCATATATAACCCTGCTCCATCAACTCTTGTAGTTGGATCTTCAACTCAGCCATTCCATTTGGCGCGACGCGATATGGCGAGCGGGCCACAGGTTTTGCACCTAGCACCAACTCGATCGTGAAGTCAATCTCTCACTAGGGTGGTAGCCCAGGGAGATCCTTGGGAAACACGTCTGTAAACTCTGATACGATCAGAATATCACACACATTAACCTTGGGCTCAACTGCCTGAATCAGCGTGAAGTATACCTCTGCGCCCTTTCGAACAGCCTTAACTACTTGCAATGCAGATATTAGGGTCCCGCCCACTCCTCGCAAACCCGCGATCTTAGTCTCTTGCTCGCTATTCTGGCCCAATGTGATCTCTTTGGACTGGCAATCAATAAAGGCATGCTGCTCCGCGAGCCAATCCATTCCAAAGGTCACATCGAATTCCGATATCGGCAATAAAGATGCAGTCAAACAGAAATCCAGACTTCCAATTTGAACCGCCACATCGCAAACCCTATTCGCAAGCATCAAACAACCATTCGGCAATAACACCTTGACGCTCTCTGTCTTCACAGGACTAGGTATTCCAATGCGAGCTACAAAGTCTTGAGACAGAAATGAATGTGAAGAACCCGTATCAAAAAGTGCTCGCGCCAGCATGTTCCGAATCATAACAAAGCCTGTGATAAGCATTTCACAAACACAAGCAATATACAAAGCATGCATTAAGAAAAGCGATCAATAACTTAACTCGTACATGTGACGACGTCACTCTGCTTGATGGCCTCCTGTAGGCCAAGGTTATAGACTCGGGGCTGCGCTTGGGATGCAGAGGACTCCACCACTGCCTTTCCCTTCTCAACATAAGACTCTCCCGCCTTCTTCTGACCCTTTGGTGGACCACTTCGATAATGACGAGTGATATGCCCCACTTTTCCACACGTAAAGTAGGTACGAGTCTCCGGCCTTGAATAGGCCCCCGACGTTGCACGCGATGCAACCGTAGAAGGAGCTTGTCCAGTCGACTTGTACCTCTTGCCCCAATTCTTTTTATGATATGATTTCCCAGGTCGGGGCGCCTTGAACTCCGGTTGTGTCATAGCCAAGGCCCTCTTCCCTTGCACCCTCTTCATGTCCTTGTCCAGCGTGCACGCAGTGTCAACTAATGCCTGGAATCCCTGGTTCACGGAACTATAGAGCAGGAACTGCAACTCATCCCGCAATCCTTCGTAGAACCTATTCGTCTTCTTCTTCTCATCAGCGAAGATTGAGCCCGCATATCGTCCCAACCGTGTGAACTCATGCAGGTAAGTTTCAACACTGCCTTCTCCTTGGTTCAGCCTTTGGAACTCGTTTTCCATGGCAATGCGATGTGCCGCCGGTAGGTGCTTTTCCAGGAATAGGCGAGAGAATTCCTTTATCGACACATGTGTTAACGGCCTGCCCGCTAAGTGGTGTAGTTCCATCTCGTCCCACCATAACCGAGTCTCTCCTTCCAGTAAGAAGGTGGCTAAGGTGACATTCTGATCATTCTCCATCCTGATCGTCGTCATTATCCGCTAGACGCGCGACAACCAATCCTCTGCCTGCATAAGAGATCCCACTCCCGCAAACGTAGGTGGATTGAAACTCATGAACTGCTTCAACTGCCTTGTAGCTGCTCGAGGATCCACAGCCTCAACAGGTTCTGGCCTCGCTGCCACCTGTTCTGGCCTTAATGCCGGCTGCGCTTGCCCTTACGCCTGACCAAGAGGCTGTGCTTGAAACATGGAAAACAGGGCCTCAGCAACTAATCGTACAGTTTCCGCAGAAGGCGGAGGTGTAGGCACCTCAGCTGGTGCCGTACTTTCATCAGAACGTTGGGGGTCCAATTGCCCAGCACCACTTCAAGTCACATATAGGTGAACAAGACACGCACATTAGCGATCTCACACAAGCAATAACAACAAGATAGGAACGCGCTGGCTCCTCAAACACATGTATTTGCATTCCTAAAGTGGACATTCAAGAGTTCAGAAGTGTTAACATGGTTCTCATAAACACGTGCTCGCCACCCCACAAAAGAATTCGACCACGAATTCGAAAGGGAAACACCGAGACAGCTGATACCAAAAATATAACGACTCCATATGTTCGTATAGTATATACTAGAAGGTTCGGCCGGGGCCCCACAGCATATACCACAAAATAGGCGGTGAAGTCACAGAGGGATACCATAGTTGCGCATCCTAACTCATTGCATTCTAGCGGAAGCCTATAACACGAAGCTGAACTCCAAACATGAATGTCCACCATATAAAGATCCACATTTATATATATCAGGAATGTTCAGTAAATACAAATCAGTTGTCCTTATGGCCTTACAAGTCCTTATACAACAGTGGCTCTAAACATTGGCGCGCAGGCCGGCCACATATAAACAAAGCATATCATTTTAAGCTTAGCCTTCAAGGGATAGCGGTAGCAGCAGTAACAACAGCAGGGAATTCAGCCATTATATGTCCCACTCGGCTCTCCAGCACCTGTACAAGGACATTCCACCCAATGGTGGCCCACAAGGCAACGGTCAGCATTCAGCTGACCAATTTCATAACGACCCTACCCCTTTCCCGGGGCAGTGGTATTCCTTCCCTGCATGCATAGCATTTCACAGGCAGATATATACATATCATACATTGTGCTCTCACGCACATACATTCCATCACAACAGTCAGCCAGACGGCCCAACGGTCTGTGCAGTCAGGGCACATTCTTGGTGTACCGGCGAACAAGTTGCCCACCACAATATTAGTGCTGGAACCCAACGGCAATATTGAGCATTTTACTCCATGGCGTGCAGCCCTAAGACTCTCGATATGCATTTCTGCCAAATGTCAATTCATCCAGACACTCATGGCAGACAACCATAACGCGGATACAGTTCAGCCTTTGCCCGTTGCTCAAATCGTTAGTTCTATAACCAGACTAATGCGGGTCGCCATCCCTTTGTCCGTTCAGCAAATAACCACAGTGTCCTCACAGGACAGGCTTCACAATCATAGGTTAGCTAGGTTCCATGCTCAACGGTAGCGACCGAACTCATTTTCCATCCCTAGCTCTAACCATTTGCGGGTATTTTCCTGGGCTTTCCTACCAGTACTTCATGCTACTACCATTCACAGGCACAACCCAGCAAGCTGCACAAGCATCAAGGGTATTTTCCTGACTTACCACGCCAACACTTCCTGCTACTACCCTTCACAGGTACCACCCATGAACATCAAGCATTACAAGGGTATTTCCTAGACTTCCAATCAAGTACTTCCTGTTACTAGCCTTCACAGGTACAACCCATTCAGCACAAGCATTATACAGGTATTTTCTTGGACTACCACTCCAGTACTTCCTACTACTGCCCTTCACAGGTTTAACCCATCGACTCCTAAACTATACGTTTCATCACGGAGTCTTCTTCGGTGCATATATGCAACATCATCAATCCAGACCAACCTGTCCAGATGGGCTTCACACAACATGCCTATTCCGTACTCCATTTTCGGATCTATATGCCAAATTAGTGGGGATTCCAAGAATCAACCCAAGGGAACAATTCACAAGCCACCCTCTGGTGGTGGAATGCCATGCATATGCCAAAACAGAAGCCTTCACATGGCTAGGAAGAAAGATCATTACCCATGACGATCATTTTGGCGCCATGAGCTCCTAGTCGGTTGGACAGCACCGCAGCGGCCTTGCCTCCACAATGCTAGCCTCAGATTGTGAACAGGAACTCTGCAGCTCCACCGGTGGTCGGCTCCTCTTCCTCCTCCTCCTTCTTCCTCTCTCTCTAGCTTTGTAGAAAGATAGTGGCCAAAAGTAAAGGAGCTTTCTCATCTCATTTGTCGGCCTTAAGGAAGAAGCGAGGGCTCTCAGCCATTGGATCCCAGCTGAGAAAATGGACTGCCATGATCTTTCCACAAAAGGATAAATTTTGCCGGACACGGCCTGTGACAAGCCCGTGTCACATGCCATGTACCTTAAGCGGTACACAACCAACTCATCCAAACCAGTATATGCCCATGTGATACGCCCGTGTCACGGGCCGTGCCACTTGACACGCCTTCAGACACGCCCGTGTCTGTGGCCGTGTACATCAGGCTGCACAAAACAAACTTCAACCCGATCGGTACACGGCCAGTGACATGCCCATATCACAGACCGTGTGCCCTAAGACATGACCATGTCCTGCCCGTATTCACTAGGCCTTAATGCCTTGGGCACACCAGCAAAGGACATAGCCAGTGACACGCTTGTGTCACCCGCCGTGTGCCCTTACACAGCAGCAGACACGCTCCAGCTTAACTTCGTCGAACTGACTTTGTTGACCAAAGGAGTACATGGCCTCTAACACGCCCATATCAGAGGGTGTGTTCCCTCATTTTTTCCTAGAATGGATTTTCATCGAACTCTCGTCGGCTGCTCACCCGAGTAGGAAATGCCCAGGGACACGCCCGTATCTCAGGCCATGTCACCTAATTTTTTCCCAATCCTGGGATTTGGGGTGTTACACCTTTTCCGGTTCCGGCTACACGTACTCACTCGATAAAAGGGGGAAAACACATACGTCACAAATGACAACTTGCCGCAATGGATTTCTACAAAACCCTTAAGGCTCGCTATGTAATATCACCGAGTCAGACTAACGGTCGCAACTAAGGCTTCACCCACAAAGCCTAATCCACTAACATAGCGGATCTCTAATGCAAAATCATGTTGGGGACAGACTCAATCGACCCGGAGGTTCCTCTTAAACCATGGCGACCCAAACCCCTCTCATTTGAGAGATTTGGTGCCCAAAAGCTTGAAAGAAAAGATGCTAAGCACGCATCCTAAAAACCAAGAGGAGAAGTGTCATTACCTTATGGCCCATCTTCCTAGCCATGGGAACTTAGCTGGATGAAAACCACCGCAACGTTTTGTCTTCGTGGATCTGGACTCGGCCCGCGATTTGGGGCTCCGAAGCTTCTCTGGCAGCTGGAAATCCCCTTTACATTCTTCCTTGCTCTCCATTCTCTTTAAAACCTTAGAAAGAGAAACTTGAAGAAGAATGAGGGTTTCAAACCTTATTCACGGACATAACTCAGCCAGGACAGCCTTGAACCATCAGATCATAAAAGAAGGAAACGAACAGCCATGATTCGCACTTAAAACCAAAATTCCTGGGCCGAACAGGGCTTGAGACAGGCCCGTGTCCAAGGCCGTGTGACTCAATCGACGCCGAAACCGTCGCACCCAGAACAGGACACGAGCTCTGAACACGCCCGTGTCAAATTTGACACGCCCATATCATACAGTATACGCCCGTATGCCTGGGGTTGTTCCTCCATTGACACAGGACCAAACACAACCCGAGGAAAACCCGGGTACTCAACACGCTCGTGTCACATTTGACATGCCCGTGTCATACACGAACACGCCTGGGCTCCAGGCCGTGTTTATCCCCGCACACAGCCCGGCTAAAAACCCGAGCAGGACATGGCCAGGGACACGCCCGTGTCTCAGGCCGTGTTTGTCCTCTCAACGATCGTCGAGCGCATTTTCGTCGACCACGCAAAAATTGTCGAACCCGAACACGACATGGCCATGGACACGCCCGTGTCCTATGTCGTGTTCACTATCTCGACACTTTGTCGACCGCAGTTCGTCGACCATCCGAGTTCTTCATCGAACCCGAGCATGACATAGCCTTGGACACGCCCGTGTCCCAGGCCGTGTGACCCTCACCAAGACCCAAACTTGGCTCTGAATGCTATCTGTTCCTCTTTCGAATTTTGGGGCATTACAGCACATCAGCCAAAGCTATCTAGGATTCTCTCAACCAGATGGTTACTGGATCTGTAGATCAGAGAAAGGATAGGAGATCTAATCTCATCTTCTAGTATGAAAATTTCAAGAAAGAAGAATCTGAGTCAGTGAGTAACATGTACAACAGACTAAGCTCAATCATCAATGGCATGAAGACTCTGGACAAGGACATCACCCTCATAGAAGTCAATGACAAAATCTTCATGTGCTTCCCTAGCTCATGGGATTCCATAATATGTGCAATCAAGGAGGCCAGAAGCTTAAATGAGATTTCCACTGAATCTCTTCTTGGAAAGCTCAAGTCATATGAGCAACTAATAAAGACAAGAGAAGCAAAAGAGCGGAAGACTCCTCCAGCAACAAGAAAGGAGCAAAACATAGCTTTCAAAGCTTCAGAATAAACAGAAGCCCCAACAGCTAGTGAAGAACTTTTGAGTCTCTTAGCCAAGAGATTTTACAAAATGGCAATGAAGGACTTCAGAAGAAAGTCATACAGGAAAGATGACAAGCCAAGGTATGACAAGACACCAACTAAATAAGTTGATTGCTTTGGTTGCATGAAGCCAGGACACTTTATATCAGAGTGTCCAAAGAACCAAAATAAGGAGAGAAGGAGAGAAAAAGAAACCAGGAAACAACACTTCAGCATGCCCTCCTCCAGCAAGCATAAAAGGAAGGAGAAAGGTTTCATTGCTGAGACCTGGCCTGACACAGATGAAAAATCCTCATCTTCCAGCTCTAGTGAAGATCAAGAGGAGGCAAAAGAAAGGGAAGTTTGCCTTATGGCTATCAATGTCTCCTGCAACAAATCTGATGCTAAAGAACAAGCAGAAGAATCAGAAGAAGAATCAGAATCTGAGGAAGATCAGGTAATCTCCTCATTTCATTTCAATTCAGAAGATTTTAAAATTGAATTTAAATCTTTGTGTAATGATATAATCAAGTCAGAAAAGTAAATCAAAATACTTAGAGATAGACAGGTTGAATTTTATAACCTATTTGCTGAGAATATCAAATTGAAAAATGATTGAGATTTAGCCAATGGACAAATCATTTCACTTAAAACTAAATTAAGTGAGGCAAAGCGACTTGAGGAATCTCTCAATGGGAGAAGCCTTAAGCTGATGGACATCACAAGCACAGTCAATGTCAGATTAAATGGCAAGCTGGGCTTAGGTGCTTCATCAAGCTTACCCCCCTATAGTAAAGAAAAATATTCTAACAACTCCAATAAAATTTGTGTTAGAAAAGGGCAAGGAAAAGATAGATAATAATAATGTTAAACAATCAGAATTAAAACAAAATAATAAGAGAAAGAGAAAGAATAATAAAAATCTTAACCATAACAATGTTCAGCAGATTTTGTCGAACTCAAGTCGACGAACTCCGAACGCAAACCTTCATTATAATTATTCGTTAAACTACGATCGACAAAACCAGTATGGTTCGTCGACCCGAGATCGACGATTTTGGGGCCCAAAGAATGAATACTTTCATTCTCTGAGGTGGAGTTCGACAAACTCATCCCCATTCACCGAACTCAGTTCGACAAACTTAGCAGAATTTGTCAAACCTAGTTCATTATAACAAAAACTTTAATTCTTTTATAACATTTAATCAACCAAGACAATATGATAATCCATTCACCCAGTGGATAATTCCACCTAGAAGATTTCACCCCTTAGGCTACAAAAATCAACCAGAATACTCTTATATTTCCAGCTTTAATTATGTAAATAAACAAGGACCCAAGATAACCTGGGTCAAGAATACCTAATCTGTTTTATTGCAGGTGACAAACTATCCCACCACAGAGCAACAATGGTATTTGGATAGCGGCTGTTCAAAGCATATGACTGGAAACAAGGACAACTTAATCAATTACAAATCTAAGTTAGGACCCAAAGTAATATTTAGTGATTCCAATTGTGGCCAGACTGAAGACTATGAAAAGGTCAAGATTGGAGCAGTCACCTTTAGGAATATAGCTTATGTAAGTGGACTGAAGCACAACCTTATATCCATAAGTCAGTTATGTGATGAAAGGTTTCTGGTATCATTTAACAAAACTTCATGTATTATTACTTTTGTGGATAACCAAGTAGTATTAACTGGTACTAGAGTATGTAATAACTATGTAGTTAATTTTAAGTCAGCCAATTCAGAAATATGTCTGTTTAATCAAACTAGTAATAATAATGATCTTTGGCGTAGGATATTAGGACATGTAAACCTGAAAAATATTGCTAAACTCTCTAGGGACAACCATGTTAGAGGTTTGCCTTCTTGCCCCAACAAGAAGGAAAGCCTTTACTAGGCTTGTTAGTTAGGCAAGCAAACTAAAGATATTTTGAAGTCATTTAATAAGAGTGATTCACCTATGATTCTGTATTTGCTACACATGGATCTTTTTGGACCCATTGTTGTACAGAGCCTAGGAGGGAAGTCTTATATCTTAGTGATTGTTGATGACTTCTTAAGGTTCACTTGGGTGTTCTTCTTGAGAAACAAGTAAAATAACTTCAAGGTTCTTACAGACTTTCTTAAGAGCATAAGGATTGAGTACTCTACTCCAGTTGCATTGAACAAAAGTGATCATGGTACTGAGTTTGCGTCTCTTCCCATGCAAGAATTCTATGAGAAGGAAGGTATCAGGCATTGTTTCTCTGCTCCTAGAACTCCTAAACAAAATGGTGTAGCTGAAAGGAAAAAAACAGAACACTGATTGAAGCTGCATGCATATTACTTGCAGATGCTCACTTTCCCCTATACTTTTAGGCAGAGGCTGTGAGCACAGCAAAATATGTACTGAATAAAAGTTTGATACATAAACTTAAGGGAAAGACATCCTATGAACTACTCAAAGGGAAGAAACCTAAAGTAGGTTACTTTAAAATATTTGGCTGCATTTGTTACATTCACAACAATAACAAGAAACACATTAGAAAGTTTGAAGTCAGGGCTAAAATAGGAATTTTTCTTGGATATTCCCAAGTAAGCAAGTCTTATATGGTTTACAATAAATCAACTATGAAAATAGAAGAATCTATTCACATTTCTTTTGATGAAACTAACATGTTTTACAGGAAGAAGATTCCTTCTACCAGTGAGACTTTGCAGGAACCAAATCTGGGTGAGACGTTGGAAGAATTGACCCTCACCAATGAGACTGTTAGTCATCCTTCTTCACATATTACTGAAGATAGTGAATATGATGACACTAAACTGATTGAAGAGCCAACAACAGCTATAATTCCACAAGAGGAATTAATTCCCCAAGCTGTTGCTCAACCAACTCCTCCTATTGAATTTATCACACTTAGAGATCACCATGTATCTCAAGTGATTGGAGACATTTCAGTTGGTGTGCATACAAGGCATCAACTCCACCAGGACATGATGCATGCCTGCTTTATATCTCAAACTGAGCCCCAATCTGTAAAAGATGATGAAAAAGATCCACACTGGATCATTGCAATGCTAGAGGAGCTCAACCAATTTGAGAGATGTATAGTTTGGGATTTAGTTCCAAGACCCAAAGACTACCCAGTCATTGGAACTAAATGGGCATTTAGAAACAAACTGGATGCTCAATGTCTTATCATAAGGAACAAGGCAAGATTGGTTTCTCAAGGATACAGACTAGAGGAAGGCATAGATTATGACCAAACTTTTGCCCCTGTTGCAAGGATTGAAGCAATCAAGATGTTTTTAGCTTATGCAACCTACAAGAAGTTCACAGTATACCAAATGGATGTCAAGAGTGCATTCCTAAATGGTGAACTCAAAGAAGAGGTCTATGTAGAACAACCACCAGGTTTTATTTCTCCTACTCATCCATCTTATGTTTTCAAATTGCATAAGGCTCTCTATGGTCTAAAGCAAGCTCAAAGTGCTTGGTATGAAACCTTAGCTATCTTTCTCTTAGAGTATAATTTTTCTAGAGGAATAGTAGATAGGACTTTATTTATTAAGCATCATCATGATAAAATCTTATTAGTACAAATATATGTGGATGACATTATATTTGGTTCTACATATTCCAAACTATGCAAAAGGTTCTCCAACCTTATGCATTCCAAGTTTGAAATAAGTAGTATGGGTGAGCTCTCCTACATCCTTGGTCACCAAGTGAAGCAGTCCCCGGATGGCATCTTCCTGTCCCAATCCAAATATGTTAAGGAGCTGATAAAAAGGTTTGGGATGGCTTATGCTTCAGCAAAGAAAACACCTATAGCTATAAATGTTGTAATTGATTCTGATGAACATGGGAAACATGTAGATCAAAAATTATATAGGGCCATTATTGGGTCCCTGTTGTATCTTACAACAAGTAGACCGGACATTATGTTTGGTACATGTCTTTGTGCTAGGTTCCAGGTGAACCCAAAATAATCTCACCTTATTTTCTTAAAAAAGATTTTGAGATATATAAAGAGTTGCCCTAATTTAGGACTCTGGTATACAACTGAGTCAGAATTTGAGTTAACTGGATAATCTGATGCTGACTTTACTGGATGTAGAGTGGACAGAAAGAGTACATCAGGGACATGTCAGTACCTTGGTGATAGGCTTGTATCTTGGTTTTGTAAGAAGTAAACATTTGTGTCTACCTCAAAAGAAGAAACTGAGTATATTGCAGCTAGCAGTTATTGTTCACAGATGTTGTGGATTCAGAACCAACTCCTACATTATGGTGTCAACTTAAATAATTCAACTCTACTTTCTGGTAATACCAGTGCAATTTCTATTGCACAAAATCCAGTGCATCATAGTAGAACTAAGCATATAGATGTAAGACATCATTTTATTAGACAGTGTGTAGACAAAAAGAAAATTAATCTCACATTTGTCTGTACTATTTTGCAAAAGATAGATATTTTCACCAAACCCTTGCATGAGAAGAAACATCTATTCTTTATGAATAAGTTAGGCATGATAAATGGAGATGCATTAATTTAACTTTATGTCTGTGGTAGAAGAATTTGTCACAGTTCGTCGAACAGAGATCGACAAACTGAGAAAAGTTCTTGAGAAATTCGTCGACCTGAGATCGACGAAATCTCTGTGTGTGAAGTTCTATTCGTCCAACGGAGATCGGCGATATTGCTTCAGAAAAAGTTTCGTCGACCTGAGCACGACGAAATTTTTTCCCTTCTTCAAACTGAGATCGACGAACTCTTTCATCAATAAAAGTTTTTGTCGACCTGAGATCGAATAATTTTGTTTATTTTTCGTCGGACGGAGTCTGCCGCTTCATATTCTGAAAACCATATAACTAGATTTTCTTCGAGCTCCATCCCGCACTTTCTGTTCCCCTTGCACTTGATCTTTCTATTTTCTTTTGCAGGCGATCAATGGCGATTCCGGCAAGCTCTCTGGCGGTAATGAAATTTGATATGTGATTCGACATAAACTTTGAATCATTCCAACACTCTGATCAAATCTTCCTAGATATACTGATACTCTTTGAGGAACAACAGTTAAAGAATTTCATGACAACCAGAATCAAGATAGCGACTACTAAAATAAGAGAATGGGTGTTCACCTCTTCAACTCCTGATGCAGACACAATAATAGGCACTATATCTGGTAACCAGATTTCTCTTTCCCCCGCTGTACTAACTGAAATTTTCGATTTGATGAATGGTGAAGAAGAGTTAGATATTGATAGTTCTGACTATGATGACATGCTGAATAAAATGGGTCATGTTGGAGAGAACCCTAACAAATTACTAAGGAAAAATTTATCTTATGAATACAAATTCTTAGCTGATGTTGTGGGCAAGGTATTGCTAGGAAAGCATACCGCTCATGACTACATTACCAGGCAATAATTTCTGTTAATGTGTGCAATACTGAATAAGAAACCCATGAATTGGTCAATAATTTTGTTTGACTGAATCAAGAAGAAGAATAGAAAGAAAGAAGTTTGTTTTGGAAGAGTTCTTGGGATTTTTCTACAGGAAAAGGCAGCTGAATCAATGGTCTCCCAAACCATATTCATTAATGCTTACAAAAGGCTAACATGTGCCTTGTTTGGAAGATGGGAGAGTACCATCACTAAGCCATCCAATGCTTCATCCTCTTCCAGAACTTCTGAGGATACAAGAGCTGTCACACCTATTCCCCCACCTCCAGAAGTTGTCCCCTCCACCACAATTCCATCCACCCAAATTCCAACTCCTCCATCTCAATGACCACGCCTCCATAAATTTCAATTCCCTCAACAACTCTCCAACAACCATCATCATCACCAGCTCATACTCCAACACCAATTCCATCTCGAGAAAATCAAACCACACAAGTTCAATCTCCAGAGCATACCACACCACCTCCTTCCCCACCTCCTCAATCCCCACTCCCTCATCATCTAGATGATATTCCCCTCCATAACCTCACCTCCATTCCATATTTTGATCTGCTACCATCTCCTTTCAACACTCCATCACCCCCTGATGAGCCAATGATAGACATCACTACTTTCCCCTCATCATCCATCCTCTATCCTTATGTATCAAATCAGATACCCTCTGAGTTTATGGAAATGGAATCCCCTTCCCTTCCCTCCCTTCTGGAACTCCTTACTCCCCTCATATCCAAGTTGATAGCAGAGGCAATTAAACCTCTTGCTGACTCTATTACCTCCCTCTCAGCACTCATTTTTAGTGCACCCACTGTCTCTTCTTCTGGGGGCCTGGCTTCAGGACCCTCTGAAACTAGGTAGAGTGAGATATCTAGTGAAGAAGCTCCAGTTTCCTCTCCTCCAGCAGCAGCAGCAGCAGCAGTTTTGCAGATAAATGATCCAGCAGGTGCAGATACAGATTTATATATGCTTACAGAAGCTGAGACAGCAGCAGTTGATATGCTTTGTACAGTTGAGCAAGTAAACTTGCCAGAAGTTTTGACTGTTGGTGATTGCCTTGTCAATCCCACAGTAGATATTTACAATTTGTTAAATTCTTTTGACATAGCTTATTTGAATTATCTTCCAGAAGTCTTCCCAAAGTACTCTATGGCTAGAGTTTACTATTCTTCTCCAATAAGCCCTGAAGTTGTTAATCAACTAAAGGCAAGTTTTTCAGCACCAGTAATTATAGAAGAACATGTCACTGAGAATGTTCTTGAACTAGTCTCTACCCCAAAGCAAAAGGCTATCTCCCCTCCCAAAGCTCTTTCCACTCCTACTTATAAGATGGATGATAGTCCTTTACCAGACCTGGATGATATTATCCTTGCAGATATAGTAGAAGAGAATCTAACAGTTTCTGAAAGTATTACTGCACTAGAAGATTCAGAACCTCAAGTGCCCCCTCAAGCTGAGAAGCAAATTTCAAAGGAAGCCGTGAAGGCAATTGATACTTTATATGACATCCCTCCAGGATCTTCTGTTGATGATAATGATGATGAAGATTCTGATGAATCTGATGATCCAAAAGCAAAGAAGAAAATTGATAAGAAAAGGAAAGCTCCTGCTAAGGCTGTTCCAAATCACAATCCTAATGTAGACACTCCCTACTATATTTTGCAAAAGATTACTCCTTACCCAGGGATGCCTTCAGGGATGTGGCTATCTAAAAATGAGCAAAAAATAAGGAAGAATAGCAGAAGGTACTCTCCTCCTCCTCATTCTCAAAGGAATTGGAGAGGTCCTCCTCCTCCTCCTCTAGCAGCAGGGGCTTCAGGGAATATATCTCAGAGATCTACCCCTCACATTTAAACATAACAAAGGCAACAAGGCATGTTGGATCCCTATTTGGATTTCGGCTAGGTTCACTAATTAGGATGACTGACCTACAATGTATAGCCATGGTCATATGTTTTGAGTCCTAGAGTCTAGGCTAAGTCTTTAGGTTAAACCATATATGGACCAGTCAGCAGAAGACCTCAGATGACTCAAGACTTAGAGAAAATCAAGTTCAGTAAATAAGTTCGATGTTCGTCGAACTCAGATCGACGATAGTCATGCTCCGCTAGACGAACTCAGAGTTAATTCACTGTGTTAAGCTTGACGATATTCGAGCTCAGGTCGACGAAGTCTGGAATTCAACTTCAATATATTCTTTCCAGTATACTTTCTCTGAACTAAGTCGACGAAGATAGATTATCAGCTCGACGAACTTGGAGCGCAGAATTGGCAAGTTACTCACAGAATGCAGTTCCCTGTGCTTAGCTCGATGAACTTGGATCTCAGGTCGATGAACAAGATTTCTCAGCTCGACGAACTTGGATCTCTGGTCGACGAAATCTGTTCTTCAGTCGACGATTTCTGTTGCAGTGCCAGACTTAGAATTTCCCATCATTTTTGTCCTTTATTCTATATTATTTAGCAATAATTTTCTGAGTAATTAATACTTATATTCTTTGAATATGGTCGTTACTAGCAGCATTGATTATGGTCTTCATCAGGATACTTACTTGCTTAATTAATTGGGACAGTTGGGGAAACTCATCAATGCAAATATTCTCTTGCCGATTTTCGTTCTTCAGGCCATCAGTAATTAATGCTTGAGAATTCAAAATTCAAAGGAGAAATTCGACAGAGAATATAATATGGATTTTCTTTTTCATAAGACAACACGATAGAGAGTGATACAAAACAAGAGAACATACAAAAAATCTCTCAGGCATTCTCTGTGTAGAAAACACTTTGTTTTCACCTTGATTTTTCCTAAGAAGAAGAATAACAACAAACACAAAATCAAGAGTCTTCTTCAACTTCAACTAGAGGAGCATTCAAGGAAAACAATCACTATCAGTCAGAAGTTCCTTGGTTACTACAAGTCAAGGTTGAAGACCTACTACACCCTGTGCAAGGCTTCAAGTGATTTCTGGAGAAGCCTTGACAATAGCAATCCACTTGTATTCTCAGTTGTTTGAGAAAGAGAAGACACCATCAATCTCTCTCCCCCCACCTGTATAAAGGGTTTATTAACTCCCTTCAAAAGTTTATTTTGGTTTTTGGGCACCTGATCAAAAGCTCAAAGGTGGCAGTCACCTGATCAAAACTTGCTAGTGGATTCCTACCAGGGTGGTAGAAGAGTGGATGTACCCAGGTTGGGGAACAACTATAAAATTTATTGTGTTGTCTGGTTGCCCCCTTTTCTTGTTGTTCTTGTTATGGCTATGATAGACTAGGTTGCTGTATTAGAGTAGATTAATTTAAATTGTTGTTACTTTCTGTTAATATTGGTATCAACTATTCATTACTCTGATATAAAAATATAAAATAGCCAAAAAGTTTAACATACTCTATTCACCCCCCTCTAGAGTAATCAGATCTAACCCCTATCTTTCAATTGGTATCATAGCTGGTTCCTTTGGTTGTACAAGCTAACACTTCAACCATATGATCCTTTGTTAGATCTTATCTTAGTTTGTTTATTACACAGCATGGCACAGAACAAATACTATGCAAGCATCAGACCTCCAGTCTGCAACTTGAATAAATTTGCAATCTGGAAAGCAAGAATTATGTTGTATATGAATTCTATTGATGAGGACATATATAATTCCATTTTGACATGTCCTCCTCAACCAACAGCTACTACTACATCTACTTCAACATCAAGCGCACATGTTGTTCCACCACCTGAGTGGACAGATGCTCAAAAAAATTCCAAGATTGCAGATGCAAAGGCCATAAATATATTGGCTCAGACTATGTCAGATGACATATTCCAAAAGGTGGCTGAATGCACATCTACAAAGGCAATCTGGGACTCTCAAAACCAGATGGTTGCTGGTTTAGCTGATGAAAGAAAGGATAGGAGATCAAACCTTATCTCCCAGTATGAGAACTTCAAGAAGGAAGAAACTGAATCTGTTAGTGACATGTACAATAGATTAAGTTCAATTATCAGTGTGCTGAAGACCCTGGACAAAGACATCT
Organism: Platanthera guangdongensis; assembly: GCA_039583875.1. Classification (NCBI taxonomy): domain Eukaryota; kingdom Viridiplantae; phylum Streptophyta; class Magnoliopsida; order Asparagales; family Orchidaceae; genus Platanthera; species Platanthera guangdongensis. Next base: position 94,196,664 of record CM077166.1, read on the forward strand.
CTCTCACTGAGGTGAATGATAAAATCCTCATGTGCTTCCCAAGCTCATGGGATTCTAGGATATGGCCAATCAAGGAGGCCAGGATCATAAATGAGATTTATACTGAATCTCTCTTGGGAAAGCTAAAATCTTATGAGCAGTTGATCAAGTCTAGGGAAGCTGCAGAACAAAAGACTCCTCCACCATCAAGAAGGGACCAGAATATAGCCTTCAAAGCTGTAGAAGATACTGAAGCTCTAACATCAAATGAAGAACTCCTGAGTCTCTTAGCTAAGAGATTCTATAAGATGACAAGAAAGGACTTCAGGAGAAAATCATCCAGACAAGATGACAAACCCAAGTATGATAAAATACCCACTAAGGAAATTGTATGCTTTGGGTGCAGGAAACTAGGACACTTCATTTCTGAATGTCCTGAAAATCAAAAGAAGGAGAAAAGGAGAGAAAAAGAATCCAGGAAGCACAACTACAGCAAGCCTTCATCTAGCAAGCACAAAAAAAAAGAAAAGGGCTTTATGGCTGAGACCTGGAGTGATACTGAAGAGGAATCTTCATCTTCCAGCTCTAGTGAAGATGAAGAAGAGCAAAGGCAAGGGAAGTTTACTTCACTCCTATCAATGCCTCTTGCAGCCCATCTGATGCTGAGGAACAATCAGAACAATCAGATAATGAAGAATCTGAATCAGAAGCTGATTAGGTATTATCATCCTTTGATTATAATTATAATTGCTTTAAAACTGAATTTAAATCCATGTGTATAGATTTAATAAATTCTGAAAAAGAGATTAAAATACTTAGGGTTAAATTAACTAATCATGAAAATCTTGTCTCTGAAAATACTAAGTTAAAAGATGAATTAACTTTAGCACATGAATAAATTATATCACGAAAATCTGAATTAGCTGAGGCTAGGAAACTTGAAGAATCCCTAAATGGGAGAAGCATCAAGTTGATGGACATCACAAGCACAATCAATGCCAGACTTAATGGCAGTTGGGCTTAGGTGCTTCATCATGCCAACCCCCACTAATTCAGGAAAATATATTAACAACACCTATAAAATTTGTATCTAAAAAAGGAAAATAAAAGATATACAATAATAATAATGTTAAACAAATGGAACCAAAACCTAAGAATAAGAAAAAGAAAAATCCTAACTATAACAATGTTCAATAGATTTTGTCGAATGCAGATCGACAAAATGTGTACAGTTCGTCGAACTTCAGTCGACGAACTACGAACGCAGATTTCTATCATAATTATTCGTTGAACTACGATTGACGAAACCATTGTTGTTCGTCGACTAGAGATCGATAATTTTGGGGCCCAGAGAATGGATATTCTCATTCTCTGAGTGGAGTTCGACGAACTCACCCCCATTCGTAGAACTCAGGTCGACGAACTCACTTAAATTTGTCGAACACAGTTCAGTATAACAGAAATTTTAATTTTTCTAAGACTAATAATCAACTAAGATCATCCAAAAATCAATTTAGTCAATGGATTATACCACTTAGAAGATATCACCCTTTAGGTTATAAATGCCAGCTAGAATATTCTTATATCTCTAGTTTTAGTTATGTGAAGAAAGAAGGACCCAAGGTAACCTGGGTCAAAAATAGCTAATCTATTTTATTGTAGGTGAAAGACTATCCTACCACAGAACAATAGTGGTACCTGGATAGTAGCTGCTCTAAACACATGATTGGGAACAAGGACAACCTAACAACCTACAAGTAATGGTTAGGACCAAAAGTAATATTTTGTGACTCCAATTGTGGCCAGACTGAAGGCTATGGAAAAGTCAAGATTGGAGCTGTCACCTTCGGGAAGGTAGCCTATGTAAATGGAATGAAGCATAACCTTATCTCCATAAGTCAGTTGTGTGATGAATTATTTCAGGTATCATTTACTAAAACTATCTGTATTATTACCTCTTTAGATAACCATGTAGTTTTGACTGACACAAGAGTAGGAAATGTTTATGTAGTCAATTTTAAATCTGACAAAACTGAAATCTGCCTGTTTAATTCAACTAGCAACAACAATGACCATTGGCATAGGAGATTAGGTCAAGTTAACTTGAAAAACATTGTCAAACTCTCTAGGGACAACCTTGTTAGAGAATTTCCTTCTTGCCCCTACAAGAAGGAAAGCCTTTGCAAAGCTTGTCAATTAGGCAAGCAAACTTAAAGTTGTTTTAAATCAGTAAATAAACGTGACTCACCTAGGATATTGTACTTGCTATATATGGACCTCTTTGGCCCTATTGCAGTTCAAAGTCTAGGAGGGAAATATTATACTTTAGTGATTGTAGACGACTTCTCTAGATTCACTTGGGTATTCTTTCTGAGATCTAAGTCTGATAACTTCATGGTTCTTACATATTTTCTCAAGAACATACATATTGAGTACTTTACTCCAGTTGCATTGATCGGAAGTGATCATGGTACTGAGTTTGAGTCTCTTCTTATACAAGAGTTCTATGAGAAGGAAGGTATCAGACACTGCTTCTCAGCTCCTAGAACACCTCAACAAAATTGGGCTACTGAAAGTAAGAATAGAACCTTAATTGAATCTGCAGACACATTACTTGCAGATGCTCATTTGCCCCATATCCTTTTGGGCAGAGGCTATGAGCACAGCATATTATGTACTGCATAGAAGTCTTATACACAAGCTTAAGAATAAGACTCCTTATGAGCTACTTAAAGGGAAGAAACCTAAAGTAGACCACTTTAAAATATTTGGTTGTTTATGTTATATTCATAAGAATAATATGAAACACATTAGAAAATTTGAAGTCAAGGCTGAAATGGGAATTTTTCTTGGATATTCCCAAGTAAGTAAGACTTATAGGGTCTTTAATAAATCTACCATGAAAATTGAAGAATCTGTACGTATTTCATTTGATGAAACTAACATATTTTATAAGGAGAAAGAAATTTCTACGAGGAACTCTTTGCTGGATCCACAGTTGTGTGAGAAGTTAAATGAACTGACCCTCACCAATGAGGCAGTTAGCCATCCTTCTCCACACATTTCTGAAGAAAATGAAGCTGAAGACAGTGAAGATGAAGAAATTGAAAACAGTGAAGAACCTCCAACATTGACTATAATTCCACAAGAGGAATTTATTCCCCATGTTGTTATTCAACCAACTCCACCTACTGAATTTGTCACACTTAGAGATCACCATGTATCTCAAGTGATTGGAGACATTTCAGTTGGTGTGCAGACCAGGCATCAACTCAACCAAGACTTGATGTATGTCTGCTTCATATCTCAAATTGATCCCCAATCCATTAAAGATGCTGAGCAAGATCCCCACTGGATTGTTGCAATGTAAGAGGAGGTCAACCAATTTGAGAGATGCAGAGTTTGAGATTTAGTTCCAAGACCAAAACACTACCCAGTCATTAAAACTAAATGGGTATTTAGGAACAAGCTTGATGCCCAAGGTGTCATAATAAGGAACAAGGCAAGGCTGGTTGCTCAAGGCTATAGGCAAGAGGAAGGGATTGATTATGACCAGACCTTTGCTCCTATTGCAAGGTTGGAAGCAATCAGAATCTTCCTTGGATATGCTGCCTACAAGAAGTTCAAGGTTTACGAGATGGATGTCAAGAGTGCATTCCTCAATGGTGAACTTAAAGAAGAGGTTTATGTAGAACAACCTCCAGGCTTTATTTCTCCTACTTATCCATCTCATGTTTTTAAATTGCATAAAGCTCTTTATGGTTTAGAGCAAGCTCCAAGAGCTTGGTATGAAACCTTAGCTAGCTTTCTTTTAGAGCATAAATTTTCTAGAGGCATAGTAGATAGGACATTATTCACTAAACACCATAAGGACAAAATTTTATTAGTACAAATCTATGTAGATGACATAATTTTTGGGTCTACAGATTCTAAACTATGCAAGAGGTTCTCTGACCTCATGCATTCAAAGTTAGAAATGAGTAGCATGGGTGAGCTCTCCTACTTCCTTGGTCTCCAAGTGAAGCAGCTACCTGATGGCATCTTTATATCACAATCTAAGTATGCTAAGGAGCTTATCAAAAAGTTTGGGATGTTAGATGACTCAGCCAAAAAAACACCTATGGCTACAAATGTTGTAATTTACTCTGATGAACATGGGAAACCTGTTGATCAGATATTATATAGGGCCATTGTTGGGTCCCTGTTATACCTTATAGCAAGTATGTAACACCCCCCTATCCGTCACATAGCATATAACAGAAGGTCCGACCGGGGCCTGACTCCATATACCATAGATAGACCGGGTGGTTACTCAATGGAATACAATCCAACTAATAACCAACAACCTACATAGAGTCATTATAGCGGAAGCAATTATTAAAAGTTGCAAATTAAAGAACCCAACAACAAGCATGAATGTCCACTACAAAACCCAATAGGAATGAAGTACAATACACAAGTACAATGGCCTTAAGGCCTGACAATTATTTACTAAAATAAATGTGTCTTCCATACCACGACACGCAGGTTGGTCACACATGAATAAACATGTAAACACTCAAAATTTGGCCTTCGAGGGCTGGCCCAGTAACTTGTGCTTTAGCCCGCTATTTAAAGCTCGGCTCCGCAGCACCTGCAAGCAATAATCCACTGCAACGGTGGCAAACAAAAGTAACGGTCAGCTATGCTGACCAAATTATAACGATCCTGCCCCCATAATCGGGGCGCTGATGCTCTTTCCCTGCACTTTGTTAGCATAACCAAGTAGTATAGTGAACAAGCACTTCATCGCTAGCACGGGCACACACGGCCTCACACCCCCGTGCTCTCAGGGCACATTCTCAGTGAACACGGTCAAAGTTCGCTGACTCACCACCGCCCCTTGGATAGTAATATCTCGTGAGCATTTGGTCTTTCTGGCCACTACCTAAGACCCTCCATCTATGCCAACGACGAGTACCACGTACTTTAGGTCTCTCTAACTGAACCACAGATCAGGTACGGTTCCGCCTAACCCATTGCTCACACCGCAATGTCAACTTAAGCCCTCTGCGCGGGTCAAGATTCCCCGAGTCCCGTATCATCTACACACATCACATAACCCAGTTATGTTCAGGTAGGCTCCCAGGCCACCATGTTGCCAGAATCACGCATCTGCCCAGTTTTCCGAGTGCACCTTGGAGTTAATCCTCAAGGCTCCCTATTGCAATCTACCACGTAGAAAACCCGAAAAACAAACATTCGCGCGGAGTCTTCTCCGGCCATTCATGAAATGCGACATCACTGATCCAGACCAACTTGTCCGGGTAGGCTTCACACATCATGCCTATATCCGTTCTCGATTACGGACTCTACATGTACACAACGGAGACTATTCATGTCTACCCGAAGGAACACCTCAAACTCACCGCAAACTCGCAAGAGCGGGCTTCCTATGCAAAGGAAAAGAGGACTTCACATGTCCTAGGATGATAATCGTTACCCTAGCTTTTTCCTTGGTGCCATAGAAATCTATGCAGATAGAAAGCACCGCAATCTCCTTGCCTCTGTAGATCCGAAGTCGGCTCACGATTTGGAGCTCAAAAGCTCTGCAGGTGACCGGGTCTAGCCTCCTTTCTTCTTCCTTGTGCTCCCCTCTCTCTAGACTTTAGAAAGAGACTAAGTGAAAGAAATGAGGGATTTGAAACCCTATTCCTGGGTATATCCTAGCAGGAACAACCCCCAGCCATCGGATCCCAAAATAATGAAATAAACTGCCATGATTTGCCATTAAAATCCAAAATCTGGGTCGAACACGGCCTGTGACACGCCCGTGTACAGGGTCGTGTTCCACATTCGCCGTCGAAACCGACACGTCCCGAAAAGCACAAGGGCACCCGACACGCCCGTGTTTGACCTGACACGCCTGTGTCATCCAGTACACGCCCGTATTCCCGGGCGTGTTCCTCCATCGACACAAGAGCAGCACCAACCCGAGAAGCACACGGGTCTTGGACACGCCCGTGTCCTATTTGACACGCCCGTGTCATACCCGAACATGCCTGGGCTCCAGGCCGTGTTTCGCACCCAACTCAACTCGGCCAACCACCGGAGAAGGACACGGCCAAGGACACGCCCGTGTCTCAGGCCATGTTCGCTGCTCGACGATCGTCGACTCCAAAATTCGTCGACCTCTCTGCCAAATCATCGACCCGAGCACGACACGTCCCTGGGACACGCCCATGTCCCAGGTCGTGTGCCCCCTGCCAAATTCCAAACTTGCCTCAAAATGCCTCCCGTTGGTCTTTTGAGTTTCGGGGCGTTACAAAGTAGACCTGACATCATGTTTCCTACATGTCTTTATTCTAGGTTCCAAGTGAACCCTAAAGAATCACACCTTATTTTCTTAAAAAGAATTTTAAGATATATAAAGAGTTGTCCTAGTCTAGGACTCTGTTATCCAATTGAGTCAGAGTTTGAGTTTACTGAATACTAAGATGCTGACTTTGCTGGATGTAGAGTGGACAGAAAAGGTATCTCAGGGACATGCCAGTTCCTTGGTATGAGATTAGTGTCTTGTTTTTGCAAAAAGCAGTCATCTGTGTCTACTTCAACTGCTGAAGCAGAATACATAGTAGCTGGCAGTTGCTGTTCTCAGATGCTGTGGATTCAGAACCAACTCCTGTATTATGGGTTCAACTTAAGTAATTCAACCTTACTTTTTGACAACACAAGTGCAATTTCCATTGCACAAAATCCGGTCCATCACAGTAGAACTAAGCATATAGACATTAGACATCATTTCATTAGTGTGTGTGTGGACAAAAATAAAATTAAGCTTGTCTACATCTACACTGATTTGCAAAGAGCAAATATCTTCACCAAACCCTTGGATGAGAGGAACCATCTGTTCTTTATAAATCAGCTTGTCATGATTATTGGAGAAGCCTTAATTTAATTTCTGCCTGTGGTCGATGAATTTTTCAAAGTTTGTCAAACGGAGATCGACGAATTATGAAAAGTTCTAGAGACATTCATCGAACGGAGATCGACGAACTCTCTGTGAGTGAAGTTCTTTCGACGAACGGAGATCGATGAATTTGCTTCAGAAACTTTTCATCGAACTGAACTCGACGAAATGTTTTCATGTCTTCTGACTGAGATCGATGAAGTCTTTTGACTATAAAATATTTCGTCGAACCCAGATCGAAGAATTTTTACTTTTCGTCCGACAGAGTCTGTTGCTTCATATTCTGAAAACCATATATCTAGGTTTTCTTTGAGCTCCGTCCCGCGCTTCCTGTTCCTTTGCACTTGATCTCTGTTTTTCTTATGCATGGGAAAATAATTGCGATTCCGCCGAACACTCTTCCTGTAATGAAATTCGATATGGGATTTGACATTGGCTTTGAATCATTCCAGCACTCTGACCAGATCTTTGTGGATATTCTGAAACTGTTTGCAGACCAGAATCTACAGAAGTTCATGACTCAACGAATCAAAATAGCAATGACTGAGATTAAGGAATGGGTGTTTACCTCTACAACACTAGAGGAAGATGTAATGACAGGAACAATATCCGGTAATGCAGTCTCTCTTTCCCCCACTATTTTATCTGAGATTTTTGGTCTGCTGAATCGTAATGAAGAATTAGAGATGAATAATGAGGAATATGATAATATGTTAATTAAGATGGGTAATTCTGGAGAAAACTCGAACAAACTGTTGAAGAAAAATTTGTCTGCTGAGTACACATTTTTGGCTGATGTTGACGGAAAGGTTCTATTGGGCAATCATACTGCCCACGACTACATCACCAGCACCAGTTCTTGGTGATGGGTGCTCTAGTTGATAAGAAAGGAGTAAACTGGGGCAAATTATTGTTCGATTTAATTAAGAAGAAAAATAACAAGAAGGAAGTTTGCTTTGGGAGGATTCGGGGGATAGTCCTTCACGAAAAGGCTCCTGAATTACTGGTCTACATGACAGTGTTCATAAATGCCTCCAAAAGGTTTACATCTGCTCTGTTTGGCAGATGGGAGAGGAAAATCATCAAGCCATCCAAGGTTTCATCCTCTACAAGGACTTCTGAGAGCACTAGGGCCGTAACAGCCGCTCCTCCACCTCCAGAAGATGTTCCTTCCTCCACCAACATTCCTTCTCCTCCTCAACCTCAACAAGAACAACAACATCTACCCACACCAGTTCCCTCACCACCTCAATCTCCAGATCATACCACACCACCTCCATCTCCACCTCCACATTCTTCACCTCACATTCATATCTCTGAAATACCATCTACTTCTATTCAGGAAACATCCCTCAACATCTTGTCTCCTCAACCATCTCCACAATATTCTCCAATTTAGGAACCCATCTCTTCCCCCACAACCACAGTTCCTCTCTCTACTGCTACAACTCCCTCTATTCCCATCCCTCCACTGACCCACACTGACATACCATCTACTACTCCAAACTCCACACATACAGATATTTCAAGTCTATTCTCTGTATGTTCAAATTGTGGACATCACACTCCTTACTCATCCACTGCTCCAGAATCCCTCTATCTCAATTTTTTTGATATAGCTAAAGACCTTATAACATTTATTTCTCCCACTCGTAACAAACTTATAACTGATGTTACAGCTCCTCTTTCTGCTTCCATCACTACTCTTTCTTCCAGAATTACTGCTTTGTCCCATGTTCCTTCTTCTAGAGGACTGGCTTCAGGACCCCCTGAACCCAGTTAGGGGGAGATGCTCTGTGATGAAGAAGTTCCAGTTCTAACAGCGGCAACAGCAAAAGCAGCAGAAGGTTCTGTGATGTCTGATGACTCAGAAGAAGTAGCTATTCCTGCAGAAATAATTGAGCTATATACAGATTCTGATATAGATATGGATGACATAATTTTGACAGAAATAATAACTGTTGGTGATTGCATTATTAATCCCACAGTTGATTTATTCAGATTACTAAATTCTTTTGATACAATTCATTTGAATTATCTTCCATTTGTCTGCTGAAAGCCTTCTATGGCTTTAGTTCATATAGTGCTCCATTAAGCCCGAGAGTTGCTAAGCAACTTAAGGCTAGTTTTGCAGTAGTATAGCTTCCCAAAGTATCAGCTCCCATGGTCAGTTCTTCTCCAAAGGCCATCTCACCTCCCACATACAAGATGGATGATAGCCCCTTGTCGGATCTTGATGAAATTCTTATGGTTGACATTGAAGAAGAAAACAAGTTAATTGCTGAAAGAATTTCTGAAACCATCGTTGCTCAACCAGCTCTTTCAGAACCTCCAGTGCAGTCTCAAGCAGAAAAGCAAATATCAAAAGGTCTTCTGAAAGCACTTGATGATATATATGACAATCCTCTGGTATCTTCTGATGAAGAACCGGATGATGATGATTCTGATGATGATACTGCTGCCAGGAAGAAAGTTTCCAAGAAGAGAAAAGCTATTCCCAAAGCTGCTCCCAAGACAAACCCTACTCATGATACTCCATATTATATTCTATAGAATATCACTCCATATATAACCTGATTGAACAAAAAGACAGAAAGAAAAGCAGGAGGTACTCTCCTCCTCCTCCTCCTGCAGCTGATTCTTCAGGAAGCAGTTCTCAGAGGTCTACTCCATATGCTAGATCACATCAAATATAACCTGATTGATCATCAAGATCACATGGAAGCAGCCAGCAAAGATATTCCAGCAGTAGTAGACAACAGCAACATCAGTAAGACATTCAACAACAAGCTTCTAAAACTGAAAAAGTAGAAATTCCAAAAAGGCCTGCATCACCACCTATTCAATTTCTGGATCCTGAAACAGAAACAACTTCAATAATGGCCAGATTCCAGGAGCTTGTTGGATTATCAATGATTAACAAAGCTAAAGCTGAAGGGAGAGATCCTTCTCAGTATTCAACCATGTCTTCCTACAGAAAAGAAGAGCTTAAAAGGTATGAAAAGGCTAATAAATTTTTCAATGTTGATGTTTACATGAATCTACATCCAGAGGCTGTTGTACCTAGAGCAACCTCTCTCAATATAATTAGAGTTGTTGACATGACCAAGTCCAAAAGAGAAGCAGCTAATCCTAATAGAGAAATCAAGTTCACACAGCCTTCTGAGAAAGACAAAGCTGCCAAGGAAAAGCAACAGAAGAAGAAATGAACATCTTGAATAGTTGTGATTTTCTGAACTATATTTGTTTTCTATCACAAAGCTACTAAGTAAATAGATGTTGAATGTTTCAATTTTTTGTCAGATATATTTATTCTACTTTGTGAATGTTTTTCTTTTATTTGTATTAGTGACCTCACTCAAATAGGGGGAGATTGTTGGATCCCAGATGGATTTGGGCTAGGTTCACTAATTAAGATGACTGACCCACAATGTATAGCCAGGGTCATAAGTTTTGAGTCCTAGAGTCTAAGCAAAGTCTTTAGGTTAAACCATACATAGACCAGCCAGCAAAAGACCTCAGATGACTCAAGACAGAGAAAATCAAGTTCAGTAAATAAGTTTGACATTCGTCGAACTCAGCTTGGCGATAGTCGTGCTCCGCTCAACGAACACAGAGTTAATTCTCTGAGTTGAGCTTGACGATATTCGAGCTCAGGTCGACGAAGTCTGGATTTCAACTTCAACACATTCTTTCCAGAATACTTTCTCTCAACTCAGCTCGACGAAGATAGATTATTAGCTCGACGAACTTGGAGCGCAGAATTGGCAAGTTACTCACAGAATGCAGTTCCCTGTGCTCAGCTCGACGAACTTAGAACTCAGGTCGACGAACAAGATTTCTCATCTCGAGGAACTTTGATCTCAGGTCAACGAAATCTGTTCTTCGGTCGACGATTTCTGTTGCAGTTCCAGACTTAGAATTTTCCCTCATTTTTGTCCTTTATTCCATATTATTTAGCAATAAATTCCTAAGTAATTAATGCTTATATTCTCTGAATATGGTCATTACTAGCAGCATTGATTATGTTCTTCATTAGGATAATTACTTTCTTAATTAATTGGGATAGTTGGGGAAACTCATCAATACAAATATTCTCCATTCGATTTTCGTTCTCCAGGCCATCAGTAATTAATGCTTGAGAATTCAAAATTCAAAGGAGAAATTCGACAGAGAATATAAAATGGATTTTCTTTTTCAGAAGACAACACGACAGAGAGTGATACAGAACCAGAGAACATACAGAAAATCTCTCAAACATTCTCTGTGCAGAAAACACTTTGTTTTCACCTTGATTTTTTTGAAGAAGAAGAAGAACAACAAATACAAAATCAAGAGTCTTCTTCAACTTCAACTCAAGGAGATTTCAAGGACAACAAACACTATCAGTGAGAAGTTCCTGGGTTACTACAAGTCAAGGCTGAAGACCTACTATACCCTGTGCAAGGCTTCAAGTGATTTCTAGAGAAGCCTTGACAACAACAATCCACTTGTCTTCTCAGTTGTTTGAGAAAGAGAAGACACCATCAATCTCTCTCCCCCTCCTATATAAAGGGTTTATTATCTCTCTTCAAAAGTTTATTTTGGTTTTTGGGCACCTGATCAAAAGCTCAAAGGTGGCAGTCACCTGATCAAAACCTGCTAGTGGATTCCTTCCAGGGTGGTAGAAGAGTGGATGTACCCAGGTTGGAGAACCACTATAAAATTTCTTGTGTTGTCTGGTTGCCCCCTTTTCTTGTTATCCTTGATGTGGCTATGATAGACTAGGTTGTTGTATTAGAGTAGATTATTTTAGATTATTATTACTTTCTGTTAATATTGGTATCAACTATTCATTACTCTGATATAAAAATATAAAATAGCCAAAAGTTTTAATATACTCTATTCCACCACTCCCCCCCCCCCCCCCCCCCCCCCGTAGAGTAATCAGATCTAACCCCTATTTGTCAAGGAAGATCTTCAAGATCTCATTTCCAAGGAAGAAGTCAGCTGAAACATTCTTCAAGCAGTAGCAGACATCAACAGCAATATCAGAAGCAAGATATACAACAGAAAATATCTAAAGTTGATCTAGCTGAAAAAGTTAATTGACCTGAATCTCCACCAGTTCCTTTTGTTAATCCTGAATAAGAAAATACTTCAAAGATGGCTAGATTTCAAGAACTTGTTGGACTCTCTCTAATAAACAAAGATAAAAAGGAAAGCAAAGATCCCTCTCAGTACACTACAATGCCTTCTTACAGGAGAGAGGAATTAAAAAGTATGAGAAAGCTAACAAATTTTTCAATGTAGATGATTATATGAATTTGCATCCAGAGGGTGTTGTTCTAAGAGCAACTTCTGTCAACATAATTGGAGCATCAGACATGACTATGTCAAAAAGAGAAGCTGCAAATCAAAACAGAGAAATTATATTCAGACAGCCTTCTGAAAAATCAGATAAAGCTGAGAAAGAAAAGCCAAGGAAGAATAAATGTTTGTTTTGTTTAGTTTTTATTTTCTGAACTCTATTTGATTAATCTGTCACAAAGCTCTTATTGTATACATATCTGCCGGATATTTTAATTTTCTGCCAGATATATTTTATCTTGCTTTGTGATTTTTTTTCTTTTGTTTATATTAGTGACCTCACCCAAATAGGGGGAGATTGTTGGATCCCTAGTTTGTATTTGGGCTAGTCATTAGGTTCAACATTCATGGAACAGCCAGCAAAGGACTTCAGGAAACTCAATACTTAGAAGAATCTAAAGTTCAAAATTATTAGTTCAAAATTCTTCGAATTCAGCTCGACGATAATTGATCGCCGATCGACAAACTCAGAGTTACTTCTCTGAGTTGAGCTCGATGATATTCGAGCTCAGGTCGATGATCTCTTCATTCAAATAGATTCTTTGCTCGACGAAATCTGGAGTTCAACTTCAACAGATTCTTCCCTGTTTAGTTTCTCTGAACTCTGCTCGACGAAAGCAGATTCTTAGCTCGACGAACTTAGAACGCAAAATTGGCTAGTTATTTCCCGAATGCAGTTCGCTGAGCTTAGGTTGACGAACAAGATTTCTCAGCTTGACGAACTTGCAACTCTGGTCGACGAATTCTGTTCAGAGCTCGACAAATTCTATCCAAGATAGACTTAGAAGTTTTCCTCATTTCTGTCCTTATTTCTTATATTATTTAGCAGTAATTCCTTGAGTAATAATGCTTATATTCCCCTGAATATAGCCGTTATTGTCAACATTAATTATGGTCTTCATCCGGATTAATTACTTGCTTAATTTAATAGGACAGTTGGGGAAACTCTTTAATGATTATTCCAGCCATTTCATTCTCCAGATCAATCACCAATTAATGATTGGAATTCAAATATTCAAAGGAGATATTTTGACAGCATAATATAAAAAGAAATTTTCTCTTTTCAGATAAGTGCAGCAACACAGGAAAGATAAGCAGTGGCAACACAAGAAAGAGCATACAGAGAAAAGATACAGAACTCTCTCCATATGAATAAAACATTTTGTTTTCCCCATGTAATTCTGAAGACTGAAGAAGAACAACAATCAAACATCAAGAGTCTTCTTTAACTTCTACTCCAGGAACATTCAAGGACAACAAATTTAAATCAGTCAGATGTTCCTGGATCACTTCAAGTAAAGGCTGAAGACCTACACCCTGAGCAAGGCTACAAGTCATTTCAGAAGGAGCTTTGACACCAGCAATCCACTAAAGTCTTCTCTGTTGATTAAAGAAAGAGAAGACATCATCAACTCTCTAATCTCATGTATAAAGTGTTTTTTAACTCCCTTCAAAAGTTTATTCTTGGTTTTTGGGCACCTGATCAAAAGCCTAAAAGGTTGTGAGATCTTCCTGAAAATAGATCTTGTGGTGGCAATCATCTAATCAAAAACTTGATAGTGGATTCCTACCAGGGTGGTAGAATAGTGGATGTACCAAGGTTGTGGAACCACGATAAAATTCTTTTGTTGTCTGGTTGCCTATTTTCTTTTTGTTTTTGCTTTGCTGTGATATTATAGATTTGCTTAGGTTCATTTCCTTTATACTCACCTATTTTATTACTCTAATAAATTTCTAAAGTAGACAAAAGTTTTAAATTACTCTATTCACCCCCCTCCCTCTAGATATATCAAATCTATCCCCTTATCTTTCTCTTGGTATCTGTAGTATACCATATCTTTCCCAGTCTTTTATTTAAAAATATCTTCCTACTGCTGTGAAGAAAGTTAGTGCTGAGAAAACTCAACTCTAGTAGTTAACAAAAAGAAATTTCTCTATGTCAAAGAAATTAAAACCAATGTATTTCTATACGATCCTTTTGGATCTGAGCTGTAGGGCTCTTGAGCCTGAGGTAGGGGATTTTTTCCTGATGTAGGAGAGTCATTTTCTCTGAGTTGTAGGGCACTTATGCCTGAGCTATAGGATCCTTTGGATCTGAGGTAGGGCCTTTGTTACTGAGCTGTAGGAGATTCATTCTCTCTGAGGTAGCATCCTATAAGGATCTGAGGTAGGGATGTCCTCCCAGCCTGAGTTGTAGGGTCTTTGGCTTGAGTTAGGTGATCTGTTGATCACTAAGTTGTAGGTCATAGTGCCTGAGCTATAAGTTTTGGAGGAGACTGAGAGATCTAGAGGGATCTGAGGTGTAAGCTCTTTGAGCTGAGTTTTGGAGAAGTGACTTGTCAAACTGAAAGTTATAAAAGTGGTAGGAGAGTGTATGTCCCCATAATCAGGGGAACCACTATATATTCTATGTGTGGTTTTTTGCGTCGCCTCTTTATTGTATGTTCTTGAAAGCTAATAACTGCCAACAAACTAAGTACTTAAAGAAGAAATTTAAAGAAAGTCACAAGATACCAAAAAACCTATTCACCCCCCTCTAGGTTGCAAGCTACCTTAAAAACAAATACTTTCAGCACATAATCTCTGCAAAAGAGAAGTCAAAAGAGGGTAAATTTAAAATGTAAAGTGTGTACCCGAAGTGAACTCCCGAACACCTGCTTATATCTGCCAAAGAGAATTAAAAAAGGTAAATTTAAAATTTAATGTGAGTAGTTCAATTGAACTCGTGAACACCTGTTAATCTTTGTAAAAGAGAATTCAAAAGCATGTAAATTAAAAATATAATGCATATACCTGAAGTGAACTCGCGAACACCTGCTAATCTCTGCCAAAGAGAAGTAAAAAAGGTAAATTAAAAATTTAACACGAGTAGCTAAAGTGAACACACAAACACCTGCTAATCTCTATAAAAGAGAAGTCTATAATTGGTAAATTTAAAATATAACATGAGTAGATGTAGTGAACTCGCATTGTAACACCCCAGTTTTGAAGAAAGGGTCGATTTGCGTTTCTGGAAAATTTTTGGTTTCTGGCCGGGTGCACACGGCCCGAGACACGGGCGTGTCCCAGGCCGTGTCAGGCCGTGTCGACGACTTGGCCGCGTGCTGCGACACGAGCGTGTCGCAGGACGTGTAGAGCCCGTGTCGACACTCGGCCGGGGTGTCGACATTTTCGCTCGACCATGTGTCGAGACAAGGCACGCAGCCTAGGACACGGGCGTGTCCAAGGCCGTATGGGTCTGTCGACGAGCTTTAGTCGACGATTTTCACTCGACGAGTGTTGAGTGTCGAGTGTCGAGACTGGGGCACACGGCCTGTGACACGGGCGCGTCACAGGGCGTGTCCCGCTTGGTCGACGATCTTCGCTCGACGTTTTTCCGCCGTGTTGACACAAAGGCTGTCGACGAGTGTCGAGACTTGGCACACGGCTTGGTACACGGGCGTGTCCCAGGCCGTGTCCCTTCTCGGGTTGGTTTCGGGGCTGTGTCGATGGAGGCACACGACCGACCATACGGCCGTGTCATGGGGGACACGGGCATGTCGGGTCAAATACGGGCGTGTCGGATGCCCGTGTGTTGTTCCAGGCGTGTCGATTTGAGATGGCGAATAATGCACACAGCCCTGGACACGGGCATGTTCCAGGCCGTGTTCGGCCCAGGTCTTTTATTTTTCAGGCGGATCGTGGCCATTCTTTCCCAGATTTTAGGATCTGACGGTTCAGAACTATTCTTTGGGAGTTAAGTCCGAGAATAGGGTTGGAAACCCTCATTTGTTCTCCAAGCTTTCTCTTACTAAAGATCTAGAGAGAAGTGAGAGCAAGGAAGAAGGAGAAGGAGGGTTTGGGCTGTAGGAGATGTTTCGGTGCTCCAAATCGCGAGCCAAGTCCAGATCCGTGGAGGCTAGGTATTTGCGAAGGCTTCCATCCGGTTATTTTGCCATGGCAAGGAAGCGGAGTCGGAAGGTAACGATACTTCTCCTCTCGGTCTTAGGATGCATGTCTTTAGCATCATTTATTTTTCTTTCTAGTTTTTGGGCATCTCAAATGAGAGGGGTTTTGGGTTGCCAAGGTTCAAGAGGAACCTCCGGGTTGATTGAGTTCGTCCCCGACATTTTTGCATTAGAGATCCGCTCCGTTAGTGGATTAGTCATGGTGGGTGAAGCCGTAGTCGCGACCGTTAGTCCGACTCGGTGATGTTGCATACAAACGTTAAGGATTCGTAGAGATTCCATCGCGGCAAGATGTCGTTTGTGATGTGGTGGTGTTTCCCCTTTTTCTCAAGTGAGTACGTGTAGTCGGAACTGGACAAGGTTAGCTCCTCGTCGCGGTAGATGGTTTCCTTGGTGGACAAGGTTAGCTCCGCATGAGTTGTAGATGTTTCCTTTGTGCGCGGGAACGCTGCAGTACAAATGAGGGACTATGGTGGAATTGTCTTGGTTTGTGATGTGCCAAGGCGTGGCTATGTCTCTGTGGTCGGCTGGCTATCCCGTGACGTTCACGTCATGTGTGGAGAGTGTCCCGGCGACACTAGTCCCCTTCTGTGAGACTGACGAGAATGCCAAGCATGGGGACAAGCCCGGGCAATGAAGCCAAGAGCGGGTGTGGTCCGGCAAGGCTTCTTAGAATCGGTCAGTTTTGCGTTTGTTGGAATCCTGACATGAGACGTCAGAGCTTGTAGGCAAGCTCGGGTCTAAGACCTTGAGCGGGTGGGGCCTTTGCAAGAGTTCCATGTGACGGCCTGTGTGCCGATGGGGGGGGGGAATGGTTTTAACCTTTTGTTTGCGGCTATATGCCAATGGGGAATCGTTGAGTACCCATATGATGTGATGATGTGCTAGATGCATACGCGATAGGGTGCCTTGTGTGAAACCCGGGTTGTTGCATACATGAATGCATAAGTAGGCCCTTTTTATTATATGCTCAACCAGTAGAGAACATGTATGATGTGTGTGACATCCAAGCCTGTTTCTGTAGCTGCTTTTCTTGCTTATGATTATTGCATACGAAGTGCTAACTTGCAGGTTGGAGGGGTACCCCGGGGTCCGTTAGGGGCGGCCGGGAGGAGATGTGTTGTTACATAGTTTGAGGTCAGCCTTTGCTGACCCACGTTACTAATAAATTTTACAGGGTAAGGATCGCAAGCAGGAGCTAGCTCGCCGGCCAGAAAAGCCGAAGCCTCATAAAGTGCTTTTCTCTTTTGTAGCTCTACTCATATGATGTTGTATGTTTGAGACTCCTATTATCTGGCTTGCATGCCGAGGTAGACTAGGAGTGTCACGCAATTTCATGACTGTTGTATTATTTGATTTTGGACACTTGTTGTAAGGCCATAAGGCCAATGTTTTTACTCTTCTTGTAGTGGATAACTTCTTATCTTTCGTGTGTTTTCGCTGTGTTGTGCAAAGTGTTTTGAGTGTGGGTAGCTATATCAACTTATAATACTAAAGCTGTGGCGTCCGTATGTTGTAGGGCCCCGGCCGGACCCATATTATACGGTCATTACAGGGGAGGTGTTACAATTTAGTATCAAGGCGAGGTTAGACTCAAGGTCAATGCGTAGAGAAGTTATCCACATAAGAGTAACGCGGAACCATGAGTGTCCTTATGTTTAAGTCTTGAGTTTAGAGACTGATTCCTTGTTTCTTGTTTTCTTGAAGAGTGCAAGCAACGAGGCGGGTACGTCGAGAGCAAGAGAGGAACTCTTGGCGAGCAGTGCCACTACTCCAGGTCTTTTGGGCACGGGTGTAAACCCGGCCGACTTCTGCCGCATGCTTGCAGAAGCGATGGTGGCAGCCCAAGATGCAGCGGCAGCTCAGGTAGCAACCCCTGCTACACCGGATACGGCGACGGCCGTGCCAGGAGGAGAAGCCAGGCGAGTGGAGCCCTTGGCGGAAATGGTGGTTGTCGGACATGGGGACCGACAC
This sequence comes from Platanthera guangdongensis, assembly GCA_039583875.1. Classification (NCBI taxonomy): domain Eukaryota; kingdom Viridiplantae; phylum Streptophyta; class Magnoliopsida; order Asparagales; family Orchidaceae; genus Platanthera; species Platanthera guangdongensis. The sequence continues at coordinate 94,214,862 of CM077166.1, forward strand.
ATGAAGTATTTCCTGAGCTTCCATCCCCCATCATTCAAGGGAGTTGGAACGAAAATGGATGCGGAGGATTGGTGGGTTCGCATTCAAGAGCTTTTGAGGGCGGCATAGACACCAGAAGAAAATAAAGCTGAGTATGCGGCTTTCATGTTGGAAGGAGACGCCAAATTGTGGTGGGTGAGCCATAGCGGCCGCCAGTTCCCGGGACGCACCCCGTCGGTGGAGGAGTTTGGGGATGCTTTTCTTAAGAGGTACATTCCAGTTTCTACAAGGTTGGCCCTTCAAAGGCAGTTTCTGCACTTGATGCAGCGAGACAAGACGGTGGACGAGTATGTGCAGGAGTTCACCCATTTGGGTCGTTACGCGGGAACGACGATGGCGGATGATGTAGAGAGGGATAACCTCTTCTACCAGGGGCTGAGGGAGAATCTGAGGCAACCCCTCATTTCCATGAAGAGGGCTGGATTTAATGAACTAGTTGAGGCTGCCAGGATTTTGGAAAGTGATCTGGAGCGAACCCAGCGTCGGAAGGGTTTTACTCCCAAGCAAGGGGAAGGGAAGCCTTCCCAATCCCATGGAAATTCTGAAGGGAGTAGGTGGAGGAATAAGCCTCACACATCCAGGTCCGGTGAGAAGAGCAAGTGGACGCCTGGAGGTTCACACTCTAGGGGACCGCCGACGTGTTACAACTGCTGTAAGGTGGGACACATAGCTCGTGTTTGTCCCCAAGGAGCGGGGCAAGAGGCTACGCAGGAGCAGACTGTACGCTCCGTCCCCGGTGCTGCAGAGAAAGGGAAGATGGCAGAGTCGAGCGATTCTCGGTTCCAACTGGTGCAACCAAGGGCTTACAACCTTGGACAGCAAGAAGCGATCCACCAAACCGATGTGGTGACAGGTATGAAGAAAATTTAAGTTTAAATTTTGTGCTTCATACTTTTAGACCCTTTTGTGTGATGTCTATGTTGTAGGCTTCGTTTTAGTTTCCGAATACCCTGATATGGTATTGTTTGATACGGGAGCATCACACTCCTTTCTCGCGGAGAGCTTCATCCGGAGAATAGGGGTTGTGTCTTTCTCGTCGGGAGCAGAGCTGAAAGTGCGCATGCCCAATGGGTCATCCATGACCACCGGGGCCAGATGGCACATCTGTTGGGAGCTGAACGGAGTGGACTTCGTTTTGGTAGCAGCGATTTTACCATTGGTTGAGTTCGATGTCATTTTGGGCATGGACTGGCTTTCAGAGCAGCGCGCCAGTATTGACTGCCTATCCAAGGTAGTGACCCTCAGGAGCAAAGGGCAGGCGGAGGTCCAATTTGAGGGCCTATATGGAGTGGCCTGTTCCCTGATTTCGGCAATGCAGTTGATGCGGGCGGTTAACCAGGGTGGTGTAGCGCTTGTAGCGTTATTGGAGGTTCGTCTCTCCCAGCTGTCTATTGAGGAAGTGCCCGTAGTGGCAGAGTTCAAGGATGTGTTTCCGGATGAACTTCCTGGTGTGCCTCCTCCGAGGGAGATCGATTTCTCGATCAAGTTAGTGCCGGAGGCTAGGCTGGTGTCACGACCTCCGTTTAGGATGGCACCAAAGGAGTTGGCTGAACTTAAGGTACAACTACAGGAACTATTGGAGCAAGGGTATATTAGACCCAGTTCTTCACCGTGGAGCGCGCCAGTGTTGTTTGTAAAGAAGAAAGACGGTAGCATGCGGCTATGCATAGACTACCGAGAGCTGAATAAATTGACCGTCAAGAATAAGTATCTGATTCCTCGGATAGATGACTTATTCGACCAATTGGTAGGGTCAATGGTGTATTCAAAACTGGACTTGAAGTCAGGCTATTATCAGTTGAGAATTCAGGATGAGGACATCCCCAAGACTGCCTTTGGTACAAGGTATGGTCACTTTGAGTTTATGGTGATACCGTTCGGGCTGACGAACGCACCATCTGTGTTCATGGATCTTATGAATCGAGTATTTCGGGAATACTTGGATTCTTTTGTGGTTGTCTTCATTGATGACATCTTGGTGTATTCTAAATCGGAAGTGGAGCACGAGACCCACTTGAGAGTGGTCTTGCAAGTGTTGAGGGAGAATCAGTTGTATGCAAAGTTCTCCAAGTGCGAGTTCTGGTTAGAGAAGGTGCTATTTTTGGGCCACGTGATTAGTGGGGATGGGGTAGCAGTGGATCCAATAAAAGTAGAGGCCATCAGAGATTGGCCAGTCTTGAGGACCGTGGTGGAAGTCCGAAGTTTTCTTGGACAAGCCGGGTATTACAAGAGGTTCGTGGAGAATTTTTCGCAGATAGCTCTACCCCTCACCTCACTCACTCGTAAAGATCATAAGTTTGTTTGGACTCAAGAGTGCAGCCAAGCATTTGAGGCACTGAAGGAGAGACTGATGAAGGCTCCAATCCTAAGTCTACCGCAAGGGACCGAGGGATTTCAGGTCTTCAGTGACGCATCGGGATGCGGTTTGGGTTGTGTTTTGGTGCAACCTTGTAAGATGATAGCTTTTGGGTCTAGACAGCTGAAGCCTCATGAGAGGAATTACCCCGTCCATGACTTGGAGTTGGCGGCGGTAATTTTTGCGTTGAAAATATGGCGACACTATGTATATGGTGCAAAGGTGGAGATCTTCACGGATCATAAAAGCCTGAAGTATCTCTTAGATCAAAAGGACTTGAACATGCGGCAACGCAGGTGGGTTGAGTTTCTTTGAGACTACGAGGTGGCGATTCAGTATACGCCAAGTAAAGCCAATGTGGTGGCAGATGCTTTGAGTAGGAAGTACTCAGGGCAAGGGAATTGGATCGAAGCTCATGATGAGCGGTTGGTACGGGAGTGGGAGTCCCTTGGTTTGGAATGTGTTGCGAGAGGCGAGTCCAGCGTGGCTCGGTTGAACTGGATTGAAGTGCAGAATGACTTGACCGATCGCATTCGGGAAGCGAGTCGGTTGGATGTGGAGTTTCAACCATTTGTGTTGGAAGCTCAAACGGGCGAGAGAAGCACCTGGGAGATGATTGATGGGATCCTGAAGAAGGACGGAAGGGTTTGTATACCGCAGTTCGGCAAACTCCGTGAGGAGTTGATGTTTGAGGCTCACTTCACAAAGTACTCCATTCACCCGGGCAGTACAAAGATGTACTTGGATATGAAGAAGTCCTTTTGGTGGTCGGGGCTGAAGCGGGACGTAGCTTTGTATGTGAATCGTTGCCAAACTTGCGCCTTGGTGAAGGCCGAATGTCAGAAGTCGGGCGGGTTCCTGAAGCCCCTTCCAATCCCTGAGTGGAAATTTGATGACATATCCATGGATTTTGTGCATGGTCTGCCTAGATCGCAGCAGGGTAATGATGCTATTTGGGTGATCGTGGACCGCTTAACCAAGGTGGCCCACTTCATCCCAAATCGGAAAGAGGACAGTGTGGAGAAGCTAGTGGAGTTGTATGTTCGCAACATTGTGCGACTGCATGGGATTCCAAAGAGTATAGTCAGCGATCGATATTGACGGTTTACGTCTAAGGACTGGAGACTGGTTCAGAAGAGCTTGGGCACGAAGCTAAAGTTCAGTACGGCGTTCCATCCTCAAACCGATGGGCAAACTGAAAGAACGAACCGTACTCTGGAGGATATGTTGAGAATGTGAGTTCTTGACTTCGGCAAGAAGTGGGAGGATCACCTCTTCATGGTGGAATTCGCATACAACAACAGTTTTCAAGCAAGTATAAAAATGGCGCCATATGAATCTTTGTATGGGAGGCGGTGTCGAACACCAATGTCTTGGGCAGAGGCTGGAGACACCAAAATTTTGGGAAAGGAGGTGGTAGGTGACACTTGTGAGTTGGTACGGACCATTCAATAGCGTATGAAGGTGGCGCAAGACCGGCAAGCAAAATACTTTAATGCTCGCCACCGGAAGGTGGAGTTTGCAGTAGGTGATTGGGTCTATTTGAAGATCAAACCGTTCAAAGGCGTCTCACGGATTCCCCGACTCAAGAAGTTGAGTCCAAGGTTTTTGGGGCCTTTTGAAGTTGTTGAACGGGTGGGAGAAGCAGCCTATCGGTTGGCATTGTCAGCGGAGTTGAGTGGATTGCATGACGTCTTCCATATCTCCGTCTTGAGGAAAGCCTTGGTGGAGGCTAGTGTGGTGATCGAGCCGGCATCGGTGCCGATAGAGGAATACTTGAGGACGCGAGTCCGTCCGATTGCTATAGAGGATTCGGAGACTCGGTAGTTGCGGAATAAAGAGGTTAAACTCGTGAAAGTCCAATGGGACAACTGCGGTTGAGAGGAGTTCTCTTGGGAGCGAGAACAGGTCATGCTATAAGAGTATCCAGAACTCTTCATTTCAGGTACAAGTTAAGTTTTGTTCCCTTTTGTTTTGTAATTTCGGGACAAAATTCTGCTATGGGGGGAGAGTTGTAACACCCCAGTTTTGAAGAAAGGGTCAATTTGCATTTCTGGAAAATTTTTGGTTTCTGGCAGGGGGCACACGGCCCGAGACACGGGCGTGTCCCAGGCTGTGTCGACAACTTGGCCGCATGATGCGACACGGGCGTGTCGCAGGGCATGTCGAGCCCGTGTCGACACTCGGCCGGGGTGTCGACATTTTTGCTCGACCATGTGTCGAGACAAGGCACACGGCCTAGGACACGGGCATGTCCAAGGCCGTGTGGGTTTGTCGACGAGCTTCAGTCGACGATGTTCACTCGACGAGTGTCGAGTGTCGAGTGTCGAGTGTCGAGTGTCGAGATTGGGGCATATGGCCTGTGACACGGGCATGTCACAGGGCGTGTCCCGCTTGGTCGACGATCTTCGCTCGACATTTTTCCGCGGTGTTGACACAAAGGCTATCGACGAGTGTCGAGACTTGGCACACGGCTTGGCACACGGCTTGGGACACGGGCGTGTCCCAGGACGTGTCCCTTCTCGGGTTGGTTTCTGGGCCGTGTCGATGGAGGCACATGGCCGACCACACGACCGTATCACGGGGGATACGGGCGTGTCGGGTCGAACACGGGCATGTCGGATGACCGTGTGCTGTTCCAGGCGCGTCGATTTGAGACGGCAAATGAGGCACACGGCCCTGGATACGGACGTGTGCTAAGCCGTGTTCGGCCCAGGTCTTTTATTTTTCAGGCGAATCGTGGCCATTCTTTCCCAGATTTTAGGATCTGACGGTTCAGAACTGTTCTTTGGGAGTTAAGTCCGAGAATAGGGTTGGAAACCCTCATTTTTTCTCCAAGCTTTCTCTTACTAAAGATCAAGAGAGAAGTGAGAGCAAGGAAGAAGGAGAAGGAGGGTTTGGGCTGTAGCAGAGGTTTGGGTGCTCCAAATCGAGAGCCGAGTCCAGATCCATGGAGGCTAGGTATTTGCGAAGGCTTCCATCGGTTATTTTGCCATGGCAAGGAAGCGGAGTCGAAAGGTAACGACACTTCTCCTCTCGGTCTTAGGATGCATGTCTTTAGCATCATTTATTTTTCTTTATAGTTTTTGGGCACGAAACTCTCAAATGAGAGGGGTTTTGGGTTGCCAAGGTTCAAGAGGAACCTCCAGGTTGATTGAGTCCGTCCCCGGCATTTTTGCATTAGAGATCCGCTCCGTTAGTGGATTAGGCATGGTGGGTGAAGCCGTAGTCGCGACCGTTAGTCCGACTCGGTGATGTTGCATACAAACGTTAAGGATTCGTAGAGATTCCGTCGCGGCAAGATGCCATTTGTGATGTGGTGGTGTTTCCCCTTTTTCTCAAGTGAGTACGTGTAGTCAGAACCGGACAATGTTAGCTCCTCGTGGAGGTAGATGGTTTCCTTGGTGGACAAGGTTAGCTCTGCATGAGTTGTAGATGTTTCCTTGGTGCGCGGGAATGCTGCAGTACAAATGACGGACTAGGGTGGAATTGTCTTAGTTTGTGATGTGCCAAGGCGTGGCTATGTCTCCGTGGTCGGCTGGCTCTCCCGTGACGTTCACGTCATGTGTGGAGAGTGTCCCGGCAAGACTACTCCCCTTTTGTGAGACTGACGAGAATGCCAAGCATGGGGACAAGCCCGGGCAATGAGGCCAAGAGCGGGTGGGGTCCGGCAAGGCTTCTTAGAATTGGTCAGTTTTGTGTTTGTTAGAATCCTAACATGAGACGTCAGAGCTTGTAGGCAAGCCCGGGTCTAAGACCTTGAGCGGGTGGGGCCTTTGCAAGAGTTCCATGTGGCGGCCTGTGTGCCGATGGGGGGGAATGGTTTTACCCCTTTGTTTGCGGCTATATGCCAATGGGAAATCGTTGAGTACCATATGATGTGATGATGTGCTAGATGCATACGCGATAGGGCGACTTGGGTGAAACCCGGGTTGTTGCATACATGATTGCATAAGTATGCCCTTTTTATTATATGCTCAACCAGTAGAGAACATGTATGATGTGTGTGACATCAAAGCCTGTTTCGGTAGCTGCTTTTCTTGCTTATGATTATTGCATACGAAGTTCTAACTTGCAGGTTGGAGGGGTACCCCGGGGTCCGTTAGGGGCGGCCGGGAGGAGATGTGTTGTTATACAGTTTGAGGTCAGCTTTTGCTGACCCACGTTACTAATAAATTTTACAGGGCAAGGATCACATGCAGGAGCTAGCTCGCCGGCCAGAAAGGCCTTAGCCTCATGAAGTGCTTTTCTCTTTTGTAGCTCTACTTATATGATGTTGTATGTTTGAGACTCTTGTTCTCCAGCTTGCATGCCGAGGTAGACTAGGAGTGCCACGCACTTTCATGACTGTTGTATTATTTGATTTTGGACACTTGTTGTAAGGCCATAAGGCTAATGTTTTTACTCTTCTTGTAGTGGATAACTTCTTGTCTTTCATGTGTTTCCGCTGTGTTGTGCAAAGTGTTTTGAGTGTGGGTAGCTATATCAGCTTATAATACTAAAGCTGTGGCATCCGTATGTTGTGGGGCCCCGGCCGGACCCATATTATACGGTCATTACAGGGGAGGTGTTACACGCATACACCTGCTAATCCCACACAGAGAGAAGTCAAAAGAAGGTTAATTTAAAATATAATGTGACTACCTGAAGTGAACTCGCGAACACCTGCTAATCTCTGTAAAAGAGAAGTCAAAAGCCGGTAAATTTAAAATATATTGTGAGTACCTGAATTGAACTCACAAACACCTACTAATCTCTACAAAGGAGATGTGAAAAGTGGGTAAATTTAAAATGTAATCTGAGTACCAGAAGTGAACTCGCGAGCACTTGTTCATCTGTGCAAAGGGATGTGAAAAGCAGGTAAATTTAAAATATAATGTGAGTACCTGAAGTGACCTCCTGAACAATTGCTAATCTCTGCAAAAGAGAAGTCAAAAGCACGTAAATTTAAAACATAACTTGAGTACATGAAGTGAACACCTGAACACTAGCTAATCTCTGCAAAAGCGAATTCAAAAGAAGGTAAATTGTAAATATAAAGCGTCTACCTAAAGTGAACTCCTGAATACATGCTTATCTCTGCCAAAGAGAAGTGAAAAAAGGAAAATTTAAAATTTAATGTGAGTAGATGAAGTGATCTCGCGAACCCCCACTAATCTCTGTAATGAAGAAGTTAAATGCAGGTAAATTTAAAATATAATGCGAATAGCATATGTGAACTCACGAACAACAGCTAATCTCTACAAAAGAGAAATTAAAAGCATGTAAATTTAAAATATAACACGAGTACCTGAAGTGAACTCGCGAACACATGCTAATCTTTGTAAAAATGATGTCAAAAGAAGGTAGATTTAAAATATAACATGACTACATAAAGAAAACCCATGAACACCTGCTAATATATAGAAAAGAGAAGTCAAAATAGGTAAATATAAAATATAACACGAGTATCTGAGGTGAACTCGTGAACACTTGCTAATCTCCGTAAAAGAGAAGTCAAAAGAATGTAAATTTAAAATATAACTCGAGTACCTGAAGTGAACTCGTGAACACTTACTAATCTCTTCTAAAGAGAAGTCAAAAGAAGGTAAATTTGAAATGTAATGCGAGTACCTTATGTGAACTTGTGAAATCCTCCTAATCTCTGGGAAAGAGAAGTCAAAAGCTGGCAAATTTAAAATATAAAGCATGCACCTGAAGTGAACTCCCGAACACCTTCTTATCTCTGTTAAAGAGTAGTAAAAAGTTAAATTTAAAATGTAACTCTAGTAGATGAAGTGAACTCGTGAACACCTGCAAATCTATGCAAAGGAAATGTCAAAAGAGGATAAATTTAAAATACAATGCATGTTCCAAATATGAGCTCACAAACACCTCTAATTAATGCAAAAAAGTATCAAAAGCAGACAAATTTAAAATATAATGTGAGTTCCTAAAGTGAACTTGCGCACACTTGCTAATCTCTATCAAAAAGATGTCAAAAGAAGGTAAATTTAAAATATAACACGAGTACCTAAAGAAAACTCTCAAAAACATACAAATCTCTTCAAAAGAGAAGTCAAAAGCAGGTAAAATGTAACGTGAGTACCTGAAGTGAACTAGTGCATAACTACTAATCTCTTCAAAAGAGAAGTCAAAAGAGGGTAAATTTAATATATAACGTGAGTACCTGAAGTGAACTTACGAACACCTGTTAATCTCTGCCAAAGAGAAGTCAAAAAAAGGTATATTTAAAATTTAACACGAGTAGCGGAATTGAACACGCGAACAACTTGTAATCTCTGCAAAATTAAAGGTAAAAGAAGGTAAACTTAAAATATAACTTGAGTAGCTGAAGTGAACATGTGAACACCTGCAAATCTGTGGAAAGGAGAAGTTAGAAGCAGGTAAATTAAAAATATAACGCAAGTACCTGAAGTGAATTCATCGTGTATAATTATCCACACCCGTCGAATCCATCGTTTATACTTAGGGAAAATCCGCTGAAGAATTGAAAAATCTGTTAAGTAAAATTCGTCGAGTATCATTGTAAATACTCGTCGAATTCATCTAATATATCTAACGATACTCGCCGAATTCGTCGAATATGCTAAGTGATACATGCCAAATTCGTTGAGTCCAGTCGATGCTACTTCTCTAGGTTTTTCCATGTATAATTCGTCGAGTATCAAAGAGTTGAGTGTGCTGAGTTAACTCGACGATATTCAACGAATGCATCCTTTGGTGTTGAGTGAGCAAAAGTGTTGAGTGCAATGACGTTGAGTGTGTTGAGTCTTTCAGCCGATACACAACGAATTCATCGAGTATACCTGCTAATACTCGATGAATTCATCGAGTAAGACTCCTCGCCATGGCGTTGAGTGACCAGCCGGCCTGGGATAATTTGGCTATATCATTTTTGTCGTATATCAAGTTTTAATCAACGAGTATCATTATGATACTCGACGATACTCGATGAACTTGACTTGGTCATTTGTCCGATAATTTCTTCTTCCAGTCACAGGTTGGGCCGACCATGCACAATACCTTCTTGTTTCATTCTTTGAAATATTATTTATATCGTTAGATGAAATATCTCTATAATATCTAGGGATATTTCTCTTAATTGCTAATCCTGGTGTTGTTCTAATTTGCTCTCCTACTCAAAATGAGAAAAGTTTCCAAATTAGCGATCGTCGTCTTCCTATGGGTACACGGATTTCCGATCAGCTGACAACCACAAGGACTGCAAGATCTGATCTTTCGCTATGTATACTTCTAGATTGCTGCCATCTAAAGACTCATATTTCTCCAGATTTAGACAAGTGAAGATTCAAGTTTCAAAATTTAAAGATTTCAAGTTTTTGAGTTCTACAAGTTCATGATCCAATATTTTCGAGAACGTCTGACTAAAGTCTTCAGATAAAATATAATATTGGTGTAACATTTATTTTCCCTTGTAGTAGAATTTTTTCTGAGTTTATAGATCCGTTTGTTGATCGAGTGAGTAGATATGTTTGTGGATCGAGTGTGTAAATCTGGTTGTGGATTGAATTGTAGGATGGGTTTTTCTCCGAGTGGTAGGAGCACGCTCTTTGAGTTGTAGGAGTTAAGCCTTCGAGGTGTAAGATTTGACAAAATCTAGCTCTTTGTGATAGATATGCGAGGCTGGAAAGTGGACGTACCCAACTCGGGGAACCACAATAAATCTCTTTGTTTTTGTGCTTGTTTTTAAGTTATTTTTATTCCGCAAAAAGACACAAACATCAAATATTCACCCCCTCTAGGTGATTTAGGTAGATGCTAGATAATTTCAATTGGTATCACAGGCAGGTTTTGTTCAGTAAGGCTAACACCGTAAACAAGATCCTTGATCTAGTATTTAGAGATTATGCATATTCACCATGGACAGAAGCAAAGACATGTAATCTATTAAGTTGTTTGTATGCATGGAAGAGAACTTTCCCATGTGGAAAGAAAGAGTCAGGTTCTTCATGGAACGTACGCATCCCAGAATATTCCAGATTGTGGAAGAAGGACTGCATGTTCCTACACAACCATCAGCTCTGAACCTAGCTATATTGATTCCCAAGAAGATGATGGATTTAATGAAGGATGAAGTTTCTTTGGAATCCTTGGATAAGAAACCGAAGAACATCATTGCAAGCATAGTGGACGAGTCTATGCACCAAAACTTATTCCACTGTAAGTCTGTTAAGAAAATGTGGGATTGCTTAGTAGTTCTGATGGAATGGACCGAAGAAGTTCAATACGATCGAAGATCTTTACTGAATCAAGATTACGAAGCATTTAAGAAAGTATAGAGTGACACTATTATTGATAGCTTCGAAAAAATTTTCAAGATCGTCAACGGCCTCAGGAACTATGGTCGCACATTCACTAATGGCAGTATCAACGACAAATTTCTAAGATCCCTGACTAAGGATTGGGATACCAAAATTGTTGCTATTAGGGAATTTGGGAAGTTGCCAAAAATCATCCCACAGAACCTGTTCGGGAAGCTGCTCTCCTGCGAGCTTCAAATGAACACCTGAAAGAAGGAGGAGCATAACACTAGAACTTCATGTAGAGACAAGTCAGTTGCTTTGAAGGATGAAGGTTCTAGAAAATTTAAAGCTATGTCACCCGTAAGGACACGAGCTCTAGATACTCATGAAGACTCTGAGCCAAGCATTTTAGGCTCCGAGCTATCTAACGGAGAGTTCTCCCTGATTTCCAAACAGTTCAAGAAACTGCGTAGCAAGAGGAGACAAATGAAAAGTCAGTCATCCTCTTCTGATTTTAGGAGATCATGTCATCACGGTGATCGAACAAAGAAAAGATACAATAAGGAGCACAGGTATAAATCAAAATCGAACAAACAGTTTTCCTCTAACATTATTAGCTACTATTATAATAAGTCAGGACATGTGATTGCGTTGTGTCCCTATTAGAAGAAGGATGGTTCCAAGAAGAAAGAAAAGAGATCCTTGAGGGAAAGTGAAAAGAAGAAAAGAGCTTCGTCTCCAAGAAGTCGAAGACTCTCAGTGATAGTGACTCGAGTGAGTCGAGCTCAGCAAATGAGGAAGCCTACTTTGGGATTAAGGCACAATCAGACGTGGAAGTGGGCGACTCCGAGTACCACGGGAAGCTAAATTCATGCATAATACTATCCGAGTCTGAAACATTCACTAATGGTCATGAAGTCTATTATTCTAATGAGGACGAATCAGAATTGATGGCTCAACACGAGCACCTATTAAAGGCTTTCAACAAATGTCGTAAGGTAGTCCGAAAGTAGTTAAAAGAGATTGCCTCTCACATGGCAGTGGAAACTAATCTAAAGGAAGAAATTGCAAAATTACTTCCTCTCAGAGATGAAGTCCACTCCTTGAAAGAGGAACTCATGGACTCCACTGAGATATTGAGTGTGAAAGAAAAATATCTTGATGAGCTGGAAGAAAAACTCACGGTGGAGAGAAAACTCGTTGAGAGTTTCTCTAAGCCGAAGACTGTTCTCCCTCTCATTTATGAGTTCTCAGCTCCAAATAAGGGTAGTGGCATTGACCACGTAACTGGAAAGGGTATGGATGCCAAGAAAGCCAGTGCTAATGAAAATGTGAAGGCACCCATGGGTCAACTCTAGTTTAGGAAGGCAATCTTCCCGACGAATAAGTTTGACCTTAAGTCATCCTGTGGTCATCATTTTCGGCCTACTTATGTAGAGCCCAAGAACAGATAGCACGGATGGACCCATCCTGTGACTATGGTGCCAATGTTTTCAAAGCACCATTTGAAGAAATTCAGATGAAGAGTTATGGTCCATATGTCCATGGACAGAATAATAAGAAGGCATCAAAAGGCAAAAATGATGTACCTACGTTAAGGAGATTGGGAGCTTCTGTGTATGCTACAAGCAGGATGCCTCCACCTCAAAGAATGCTTCCCCTACTAGACCTCACCTCCAAAATGTAATGCAGGAGTACTAGAGAAGGTTCAATAGGTTTGATTGTTGGTGCTGCAGCAAAATTAGTCATTTTGGAATAGAATGTTATTATAACACAACTAATTATGTAACCCCATGAGTTAGCAATGCGAGATCGACCAATCGCAAGGTTAATGTTCCTAGTGGTGTTAAGTTGACCAGGAACAAAGGACCCAAATACATTTCGGTTCCTAAGGTAATGTGAATTCCCTCTGTATGAATGTCCAAAGGCCAACAAAAATCTGATCTGGTATTTACACAGTGGATGCTCTCGGCACATGACCGGGTCAAGAAGACATATACATGAGTATACCACAATCGAAGACGAACCAAAAGTGATCTTTAGAGGGTCGGATAGGGGAACAACAAAAGGCTATCGTATGATTTCCAACAACACAGTCTCTTTCACAAACGTAGCATATGTTGATGGATTATACCATAATTTTATAAGCATAAGTCAGCTATATGATATAGGCTACATCGTTGAGTTCTGCAAGCACAAGTGCTTGATAAAATCATCTGCAAATCTATGGACGGTCTTAACAGGCACTCAGAGTAGAAATATTTTTTGTTTGAATTTTCTTTGCTTGGACAATTCTACCAAAGTGTGTTTTATGGCTAAAAGTAGTGCGTCTCTCTGTGACCAATGACACAAGAGATTAGCACATATTAATTTCAAAAAAATAAATATGCTATTTTCTCACAACTTAGTGTATGATGCCCCCAACATTAAGTTCCTTAAAGAGATTCCATGTCACTCCTGTAAAACAGATAAGGAGACAAGGGCTACCATCAATGACATTGCTGAGAAGGATTCTTCAAGAAGTTTATACTTACTTCATATATGTACATATTTGGTCCTATGCTTATTCACAGCTTAGGAGGTAAGGTTTATACATTAGTAATTGTTGATGACTACTCACATTTTACTTGGGTGTTCTTTCAGAAACACAAGTTAGACACCTTTGACTGTTTCAGTAATTTTGTCCGGCAAATTCAGAATGAATTGAACAGCTCGGTGGTCCAAATCAGAAGTGACCATGGAACAGAATTTAAGTCTTGTGCCATGACAGAATTTTGTAGAAGTCAAGTTATCTTTCATGAGTTTTCCTCCTCATGAACTCAACAGTAAAATGGAGTTGTTGAGAGAAGGAATAGAACCCTAATTGAAACATGTACAACTATGTTGAACGACACTTCACTTCCGGAGTACTTCTAGTCTGAAGCAGTCAACACGGCAGATCACAAGCAAAACAAAGCACTTATCAACAAAAGCTATCATAAGACCCCCTATGAGCTATTTGAAGGGAAGAAAACTGATTGTATCCTATTTTAGAATCTTTGGAAGTAAATGCTTCGTACTTAATAATGGGAAGTATTACCCCACAAAGTTTAGTGAAAAATATTTTGAAGGTATTTTTGTAGGTTATAGTAGCCATAGTAAGGCATATAGGATTTTTAATAATAAAACTATGGTTGTAAAAGAGTCAATAAATGTTGTATTTGACGAGACCAGCCTGCTCCAAATAAGCTCGTCTAGTGTTATTGGTGCATATGTAGGTACCAGGTTCAAGGAACTATGCCTGGTTGAAGTTGTCAAGGAAGAAGCTCCATGCTCTATCAAGATCGTCGATCCAGGCTTGGTGGATGAAGAACCGCTAGACGAAGAAATGCTTCAACGTCCGAAGGATGAACCAAATACTACATACCCTACTGGGGAAGTGCTAGAAATCTAGTCTTCAGACACCTAAGAGATCACACAGTTGATCAGATAATCGGAGAGCCAGACAACGGTGTGTGAACCAAAACAGGTACTGCTAATGAATTTATGCATCTTAGTTTGCTGTCTCAGGTTGAGACGGAGAAGTTTGAAGAGGCAAACAAGGATGCTTCTTGGATACTAGCAATACAAGATGAGATCAATTACTTTGAACATTGCAAAGTCTGGGAGTTCGTACCCAGTACCAAGGGATAGAACGTGATCGACACCAAGTGGATCTTCAGAAACAAGCTGTACGAGAATGGATTCATCATCAAGAACAAAGCCAGACTTTTAGCACAATGATATCGGCAAAAAGAAGGGATTGACATTGACCAGACCTTTACTCCAATGGCTAGGCTCGAGGCGATCAGGTAGTTTCTTGCATATGCTGCACTCAAAGGCATCACTATCTACCAAAAGGATGTGAAGTCAACATTCCTCAATGGAAATCTAAAAGAGAAAGTATACGTAGAGCAACCCCCAGGTTTTTTTAATTCCAATTTCCCTGATTATGTTTATTCGTTAAATAAAGCCATATATGGCCTGAAACAAGCACCAAGAGCTTGGTATGAGACGTTGCCTACCATTATTCTTGAGAACAAGTTCACAAGGGGAAATATAGACAAGTCATTATTTCTTATGGAAGTAAAAGGAAAGATTCTATTAGTGCAAATCAATGTGGATGATATCTTCTTTGTCTCTACGGAAGACAACCATTGAAAAATGTTTTCCAAACTTATGCAAGGGAAGTTTGAAATGAGAAGTATGGGGGAGCTGATTAATTTCTTAGAACTTTAGGTGAATAAATCTGAAGATGGAATTTTCATCTCTCAAATGAAGTTCACCAAGGAGTTTCTTAATAAATTCAGAATGGAGAATGCAACATCTATGAGGACTCCAATGGGTTTAACTGTGTCTTTAGACAATGATGAGAAAGGGAAACCTTTTGATGAAACCAAGGACAGAAGCATAATTGGATCCTTGCTCTACCTCACTACCAGTAGACCAGATATAATGTTTTCAACCGACGCTTGCGCTATATTTCTGGTGAACTAAAAGGAATCTCATTATGTCACAGCAAAGTGAATTTTTAGATACCTTAAGAGTACACCCAATCTTGGCTTGTGGTACATGAGAAATAATGATGTCAAGCTAATTGGCTTTTTAGATGCCAATTTTGCAGGAATCGGGGATGAGAGGAAAAGAACTTTTGGGACATGCTAATTCCTCGGAAGACTACTTATATCATTAAGTAGTAAGAAGCAGAATTGTGTGGTAACTTCCACTACCGAGTCAGAGTATATCCCTGCGAGTAATTTTTGTGCACAGATGCTATGGATCTAGAATCAACTAGAAGACTATAATTTGAAGTTCAGAGAGATTCCAATGTATTGTGACTCATCCAGCACAATAGTGATCGTAAACAATCCAGTCTCCCAAAGCCGGATAAAGCACAACGAGGTGCGCTTTCACTTCATCCGGGAATATGTGGAGAATAAGAACATAGCCCTTAGCTATGTCCCGACGGACAAGCAGGTCGTAGATATTTTCACGAAGCCATTGAACAAGGCCAAGTTCTTGTTTTTCAAAACGGAACTAGGTATGTTGAATATTAACTCCAGCAGAAGTCCAAGGAAGTAGAAGATCTCTCGGGAACTACTTCAAAAAGAAGAAAATTATCCAAAGGAAAATTCGGGGAATATCAGACGGAAATCCCGTCGATTCATCGGATATCAATGGATACACGCCGAATCAAATTCTACATCTGGTGAATCTCATTGAATTTAACTTGTAAAGAATTTCCTTCTTAATATATTGGATCCGAAAAGCCGACGACAAATAAGTTACATGCCTTCTAGGCAAATCTGAAAATTATATACGCATATATATATATATATATATATATATATATATATATATATATATATATATATATATATATATATATATATAAAACTATATTAAAGAAGTAGTTTTGAATTGTAGAATCAGATCACGACCATTGAATATAAACCAAATATTTGATCGCAACCGTTGATCACAACAACGAATTAGGACCGTTCATATTTTTTCTTAGGTCTCCTAAACCTATATAGTGTCTCTCAAATCAATATATGTTTAAAGGGCAACCCACAACCCGCCGGCCCAGTCCAAAATAAAGCACAAACACTGCTTGAAAAGCCAATAAGGGAAGCAAAGCAAGAGAAACAACTAGCCAGTTTTGGGCCTCCAAGAAAATCATTTATTCTACAATAGCGCGGCCTAATATATAGCCAAAATACATATGTCGACTGGTAGTGTGGGACTAAATTCCGCCTGGGATTAATACAATCCTAGGTGGGATTAATTACTTGGGATTAATCCCAACATGATTAAATCCCGCCTAACGTTTAGGCGGGATTTAATCCCGTTGTGATTAAATACCGAATTTAATCCCGGGATCGCTGGGATTAAATCTTGCCTCTAAGTTAGGCGGGATTTTATCGCAGGGATTAAATCCCGCACTTAGGCGGGATTTAATCCCACCTATATACGGGATTAAATCCCGGGATTTAATTCCCCCTAATTGCGGGATTAAATCGCGGATTTAATCCCAGCGGTATTAAATCCCGCCTCTAAGTTAGGCGGGATTTAATCCCAAGGATTAAATCCCACACTTAGGCGGGATTAAATCCCGCCTAAGTCCTGGATTTAATCCCAGGCGGGATTAAATCACGCAATTACGCTGGATTTAATTCCGCCTAACTGCGGGATTTAATCCTAGGCGGGATTAAATCCCGCCTGCTTAGGCGGGGATTAAATCCCTCCTAAGTCCCAGCCCGCTAGGGGAGGGCACCGCCTGCCCCATGGCCGAACCGCCTGCCAGGAGTCATGCGGTTCCCTCCTTGATATAGGTCGAAAGGGCGTCGGGGGCAGGCGCAGCCCGTCGCGGGGCAGGCGCAACCTGCCGTGGGGCGGTCGTAGCCCCGGCTGCAACCGAAGGGTGTCGGGGGGCGGGCGCTGACGCCGGGGTGCGGGCATAGCCCGGGCGCAGCCCCGTGTCAGTCACTCGCATTGATGCGGGCGAAGCTCGCAACGACCCGCTGGGTATGGGTGAATCCCGCAATGACCCGTCGGGTGCGGGCGAAGCCCACCTTGTGCGAGCGAAGCATGTCAGGTGCGGGCGATGCCCGCCGTGTGCGGGCGAAGCAGGCTGGGTACTGTGGCGCGTAGTCATAGGGGAGGAGCCCCGTATCGGGCACTAGCCGACAGTAGGCTCTGTAGTATTATATATATATATATATATATATATATATATATATATATATATATATATATATATATATATATATATATAATAGACTGTGCGGTTGCCCCCTTGTCCTATATATATGTATATATACATATATATATACATATATATATAGGACAAGGGGAAACCGCACAGTCTATTCGACGAAACCCTTGCCGATTTGCTGAAAACTGAAACCTGATAATTCGGCTCCCACGCAACTGGATCTTCTTCCTCTGGTGACCAAGGATTCGTTCTTCTTCGATTAGGGTTGTGAACCATGCACTAGCCGACAGTAGCATCAAGGTTCTCTCGATGATTTCTCACAGTGGTGGATTCCTGAAAGCCAACAGTCGCAGATTCCATCATTCCAGAATTCCAGTGATATCAGATTTCAGTTCTCCAAGTCCAAATTTCAATTTTCTGCATGGCTCCTAGAAGCACTAGTGGATTTCTAGGGGGAGGTGAGTTCGTCCGTACAAGATTTTTTGAAGCATCTGTTAAGTTCATAAACGTTATACTAATGTTTGAGACTGCTGGACTCTACTACGTCCAAGAATATCCATGCAAAGTTCTAGACAAAGAAGTTCTTGAATTTTTCCCGAATGCGAGCTCCAACACGAGGATATTATAATAAAGAGTAAAGTTCGTGGAATTGCCATTAAGGAGAAGGCCTCTCATCTCACCTAGCTCTTGAGGCTCCCAACTTGTGGAGAAGCAGATCACCTCGCCAAGGAGGATTTCACAAGGGCTATGTTATTCTGTGGTTATCCTAGAGGTACAAAAGCGATCAAAAGAAAAGGAATGAACGAAGAAGGAAAGGTACTGTCATCTATTATCGAAAAAGTGCAGTTATGTAAGACTAGTTCACATGACTATCTATCTTCAGAAATGTTCAAGAATCTAGTAACAATCATCTGCAGAAAAAGAATGGACTCAGGTGCAATGATATTTGAGAAAATCGAGGACAGTCTCCGCACACCCAACTTTGGAAGGATTATCAGCATGTACCTGAATCAAATGGACTGTGACAAGTTCGATATGAACAAAGGAGTGTCAATCCATCAGCTGAAGATGATTGACTCATATATCTTCTCAAGGTGGGATGGGAGGATCTTGAGGTAAGGGGGAGCCCTAAAAGTGGTTGTCGAGGATGAAGATCAAGCTCTTGAGGATTGGATTCCTACTCCACACCGTAGTGAACCCCTGATAGATTTTATGTAGGAGCTGAGGGGGATCGAGCTTTTACTTAAGTTGCACAAAGACCAGTTCCATTTCCATAGCTAGAGAATCTTCTGATAGAGGTTGCTCAGATTTCTCAGACCATTGTTGAGGAGTTATTGGCTAATGTGGGGGATAATGATACTGATGTTGATGATGATTTGATCATGGATCACTATGAGATAGATGCTGCTGAGGAAATGATTATTGCTGATGAGACCAAAGATACGGTTAATGCTACTGATGGGTCTAAGCTAGTTCCAACAGAGAATTTAATTGTCCATCTTCGAAAGAATGTTCCTACTTAATCTTCTGAGGGGGAGGTGACTATGCTCATAAAATCAATTACTACTGAGGTTGACAGGTTTTTCTGCAATATTGAGAAGAGAGTTGCAAAGGCAACAAGTATACCTCTAGTTCTTCCTGAGGAGGTAGTGGAGATTTGTGATGAGGAAGTAGATGCAGAGGAGCATACTCCTATCCTAGCTACTGCAGTGCCTTTGCTGAGGTCTAAAGCACATTTATCTCTAATTTATGAGTCTCTTAGAGAAGATCTACCTTCTCTCCCCCATATTGTTCAGAGACAGTTGCCACCACCGGTGCTCATAGTTCAATTTTAAAGATAATAGAGGTCATGTTGGAAAGATAGCAAGGACAGTTTTAAGCAACAACGAAGAATGTTCTAGACAAGGTGAAAGAGATTGAGAAGGTCGTTAACAGAGGCCTTGCTAAAGTTAAGAATCATATTGAAGCTCTTGACGCAAAGCTTGACCTACTATTTGTTGAGGGAGGAAAAGTTATAAAGCTGAACATGGATGGACTCAAATATACCAAGGAAACTTTGGATAAAGTTGATACTAATGCAAAAACTATGATTGAAGTGCAAGATAATTCAATGGATCATTATGATGACAGCTTGCAAGCATATACACATTCTCTGGGTATAGAAGTCGGAAAGGGGAGGATTCCTTGGAAGCTCAGGTAGCAACTAAGGTCAATGAACTTGAAGCAGCAATGTTAGAAAATTTCAAAAGTGCAAATGACTAGAATTATAACAAATGTATGTGGCTAAATAGTCAGTTGACAGGACCTTAAGTACTTGTTGTGCCTGTAACAGCACGTGATGAGACTCATCCTGTCCAGGATTACTCTCAGTTCTGGTTAGACCTATAAGATTTTTCTCAGTCTGATACTGCTGGTGCTACAGCTACTGAGGCTCCAAAGGTATAGTTTGTTGAAGACTTCCCCTTTAAAGTTCATAAGTGTAAAAGATATTGGGAAGGCCCATCTGCTCTCAGGTCAGAGCCTAATAGAGAAATGGAAGTGGTTTGGAGTCCCACATCTAGAGGTATTATATTGGATACATTATCCTTGGTTGACATTGGTGGTGAAAAACATCAGCCCCACTATGATCAGGAATAATGGAATAAGTACAAGCTGTCCTGCACAAAAAGGAGAATTCACATAAGAAATCATAGAAATGCTGATCTGATGCCTACACCCCTCCAAAGTACTTTCCAAAGCCAAAGACTTATTTTGACATACAGTGGCAGAAGAGTTAGAGCATGCTGGACCAATAATTATATTTTGTGTTGTGGTGAGTTGTGGGTTGCCCCCCCCCCAAACTTATATGTATATATAATTTTTATGACTGTCTTCGATTGCATGTTGGGTTTAGTTTTTGTAATCTTTTGAAGCCTTAATGTCTTATTATTTCATTATTTTTATGTAAAATTCAACTCAGCTTATAAGGTTCTGACTTCTTCAACTAGGTGGAGATTGTTGGGTATTGTATCTACAATAACCCGGATTTGAAGAAGGTCCCAGTTAAACTAAGATGAATTATGACTGTATTTTATATTGCTTTTGAGGTATGTACATACAGGTTTTCATTACTAATTACACACCAATGTTAGGTTACAGTGGGTCAGTAAATACTAGACTACATAATGTAATTCTTCATTTTGTAGGCCAAAGTGTTGACTCACGTGTAATCTCTCTATTTGGGTGTACTTCTATCCCAAGTACATGAGAAGTCACATTGATGGTCGAGTATGGTTTGGAGTACTAGTGGAATTCGTCGATTATCAGCTTGATACTCGTCGAATTCATTGTGTATTCTTATCCATACCCGTCGAATCCGTCGCTTATACTTAGGGAAATTCGCTGAGGAATTGAAAAATCTATTAAGTAAAATTTACTGAGTATCATCGTGCATACTCATCGAATTCGTTGAATGTATCTAATGATCCTCCACAAATTCATTGAATATGCTAAGTGATACACGCCGAATTTGTTGAGTCCAGTCGACATTACTTATCTAGATTTTCCCAAGTAAATTCATCGAGTATAAAAGCATTGAGTTCGTTGAGTTAACTCGACGATATTCGACGAATGCAGCCTATGGCATTGAGTGAGCAAAAGCATTGAGTGCAACAACATTGAGTGTGTTGACTCTTTCAGTTGATACTCCACAAATTCGTCGAGTATGCATGCTGATGATCGATGAATATGTCGAGTATGACTCCTCGCCATGGTGTTGAGTGACCAACCGGCATGTGATGATTTGGATAAGTCATTTTCATCGTATATCAAGATGTAATCGACGAGTATCATTATAATACTCGACGAATTTGACTTGTTCATTTTGCCGATAATTTCTTCTACCATTCAGCGGTTCAGCCGGCCATGCAGAGTACCTTCTTGCTTTCGTTTTCAAAATATTCTTTATATTGTTAGATGAATATCTCTATAAATGCCAAGGGATATTTCTCTTAACTGCTAATCTTTTTATTATGCTATTTTGCTCTCTGATTTAATACGAGAATAGTTTCCAAATCAACGATAGTTGCCTTCCTGTGTGTACGTGGATTTTCGATCGGCTGACAACCGCAAGAACTGCAATATCCGATCTTCTGCTATCTATACTTCTAGATTGCTGCCTTCTAAAGACTCATGTTCCTCCAAATTTAGATGAGTGAAGATTCAAGATTAAATATCTTAAAGATTTCAAGTTTCTGAGTTCTCTAAGTTCAAGATCAATTATTTTCGAAGAACGTCGGAAAGAAGTCTTCAGGTCTAGTGTAATATTGTTATAAGATTTATTTTCTCTTGTTGGAGAATTTTTTTCGAGTTTATAGATCCATTTATGGATCGAGTGAGAAGATATATTTGTGGATTGAGTGTGTAGATTCGTTTAAAGATCGAGTTATAGGAGCGGTTGTTCTCCGAGTGGTAGGAGCGTCGTCTCCGAGTTGTAGGAGTTGCGGCTCCGAGGTGTAAGATTTGACGGAATATGAGTTTGGTGAAGTAGCCGAATCTATCCCTCATGGTGGATAGATGAGGCGGGAAAGTGGACGTACCCAACTCAGGGAACCACTATAAATCTCTATGTTTGTGTGCATGTTTTAAAGTGATTTTTATTCCATAAAAAAACACAAACATCACCTTTTCACCCACCTCTAGGTGATTTAGGTTGACGTTAGATACTTTCACTAGCAAACACCTGCTAATCTCTGCCAAAATAAATTTAAAAGCAGGTAAATTTAAAATATAATGCGAGTAGCTGATGTGAACTCACGAACACCTTCTATTCTCTACAAAAGAGAAGTTAAAAGCATGTAAATTTAAAATATTACTCGAGTACCTGAAGTGAACTCGCGAACACCTACTAATCCTTGTGAAAAAGATGTTAAAAGAAGTTAAATTTAAAATATAACGTGAGTACATTAAGAAAACCCACGAACACCTGCTAATCTCTACAAAAGAGAAGTCAAAAATAGGTAAATTTAAAATATAACGCGAGTATCTGAAGTGAACTCCCGAACACTTGCTAATTTATACAAAAGAGAAGTCAAAAGCTTGTAAAATTAAAATATAACTTGAGTACCTAAAGTGAACTCACGAACACTTTCTAATCTCTGCAAAAGACAAGTCAAAAGAAGGTAAATTTGAAATGTAACATGAGTACCTGAAGTGAACCCACGAACTTTTGCTAATCTATGAAAAAGAGAAGTCAAAACTGTGTAAAATTAAAATATAAAGCGTATACCTGAAGTGAACTTGCGAACACCTGCTAATCTATGCAAAGGTGAAGTAAAACCATGAAAATTTAGAATACACTACAAGTACCTAAAGTGAACTCGCGACACCTGCTAATCTCTACAATGGAGAAGTCAAATGCGTGTAAATTTAAATATAAGGCGAGTACCTGAATTGAACTAGCGAACACCTACTAATCTCTGTAAAGGAGAAGTGAGAAGCAGGTACATTTAAAATATAATGTTAGTACCCGGAGTGAACTATCGAACACCTGCTAATCTCTACGAAGATTAGTCAAAAATAAGTAAATTAAAAATATAACGTGAGTACCATAAGTGAACTCGCGAACACTTGCAAATCCCTACAAAATAGAAATCAAAAGTCAGTAAACTTAAAATATAATGCGAGTACCTGAAGTGAACTCTGAACACCTGCTAATCTCAGCAAAAGAGAAGTGAAAAATAGGTAAATTTAAAATATAATTCAAGTACCTGAAGTGAACTCGCATAGATCTGCTAATCCATGCAAAAGAGAAGTCAAAAGAAGGTAAATTTAAAATACTATGCGCGTACATGAAGTGAACTCGCGAACACCAGCTAATCTCAACAAAATAGAAGTCAAAAATAGGTAAATTTAAAATATAGTGCGAGTACCTGAAGTTAACTCGCATACACCTGCTAATCACTGTCAAAGAGAAGCCTAAAGAAGGTAAATTTAAAATACAACAGGCTACATGAAATGAACTTGTGAACACCTGCTAATATCTATAAAAAAGAAGTCAAAACAGGTAAATTTAAAACATAACACAAGTACTTGAATTGAACTCGTGAACACCAAATAATCTCAACAAAGGACAAGTGAAAAGCATGAAAATATAAAATAAAAGGCAAGCACCTGAATTAAACTCATGAACACATGATAATTTATGCAAATGGGAAGTCAAAAGCATGTAAATTTAAAATATAATGCGAGTACCTGAAGTGAACTCGTGAACGCCTGGTAATCTCAACAAAAGATAAGTCAAAAGAAGGTAAATTTAAAATATAACCCGTATACTTGAATTGAACTCGAGAACACTTGTTAATCTCTACAAAATAGAAGTCAAAAGCAGGTAAATTTAAAATATAACGTGAGTACCTCAATTATACTCACGAACACTTGCTAATATCTATAAAGGATAAGTCAAAAGAAGGTAAATTTAAAATATAATGTAAGTATCTAAAATGAACACGTGAACACCTACTAATCTCTGCAAAAGAAAAGTCAAAAGCTGGTAAATTTAAAATATAACGCGAGTATCTGAAGTGAACTTGCATACACCAGCTAATCTTTGTCAAAAAGAAGTCAAAAGAAGATAAATTTAAAATATAAGGTCACTCCCTGAAGTGAACTCACGAACACCTGCTAATCTTTGTCAATGAGATGTCAAAACAAGGTAAATTTAAAATATAATGCAAGAGTATGAAGAAAACTCGCAAATACCTACTAATCTCTGCAAAAGAGAAGTCAAAAGCAGGTAAATTTAAAATATAATGTGAGTACCTTAAGTGAGCTTGCGAACACCTACTAATCTATGCAAAAGAGAAGTCAAAAACAGGTAAATTTAAAATATAACGCAAGTTCCTGAAGTGAACTAGAGAACACCTGGTAATCTCTGCAAAGAGAAGTCAAAAGTAAGACAATTTAAAATATAATGTTAGTACCTTATGTGAACTCTGAATACCTACTAATATATACAAAAGCGAAGTCAAAAGCTGGTAATTTTAAAATATAATGTGTGTACCTGAATTGAACTCGTGAACACCTGCTAATCTCTACAACAAGAAATCTAAAGCAGGAAAATTAAAAATATAATGCGAGTACCTGAATTGAACTCGAGAACACCTACTAATCTCCCCAAAGGAGAAGTCAAAAGCAGATAAATTTAAAATATAAAGCGAGTACCTGAAGTTAACTCACGAACACCTTGTAATCTCTGCAAAAGAGAAGTGAAAAGAAGATAAATATAAAATATAATGCGAGTACCAGATGTGAATGTTGATGCACGGAAACGGCACCTGGGCACAGCTAACACGGAGGGGGTGTTCGGTCTCACAGGCTAGGAGAGGAAGAGGGAAGAAGGAAGCTTCTGAGTGCTCAAGAGTGGAGCAAACAGCTTGTCAAAGAGGGTTGCGGGGATAGAGGAGAGGAGAAGCTTGATCAACAAAGAAGGTGACCAACAAAGGAGGAGGAGGTTGATCAGGAGCTGTCGAGTAGACAGTTAATATGACGGTTGTGCTTGCAGGTTGGGCCCGAGAAGAGCTGAGCCGAGATAGGCTAGAAGGAAAGAGAGAGGGATGCTAGCAGCGACAACAGCAGACTTCGCCCGCCGCGGCTTGAATCCCACTCTTGCGACGAGCTTTCCTTTTATTAATAGCTGGAGTTACAACTTGCTAGTACACCTTTACAAAAAGCAATAAAGGGGTACAAAGGGAAGCCGGCGGCTAAGGAGGAGGAATGCCAGAGGAGGCTGTGCGGACTGAAGATCCTAATCGGCAAGCCGCGCGGTTAAGGGAAAACTGGAGACCGCGCGGACTGTAGATTAGAGGACGGCAGGCCGCGCGACTAAGCAGAGAAGGGAGCGCGGTCTGCGGAATCGGAGTCCGCAGGAAACACTTGGCGACGAACCTCCAGGCGACAGTGTGTGTCATATGAGAGGCATGGGGGCTATTTATAGGCCCGAGGAGGTAACGGCTTGTGGCGACGTTACCCCCGGTGAGACGGTAACTGAAGCGAGATGGAGATGGAGTCTGCTGAGTCCGTAACAGATCGAGCGGACTGGGGCTTGCTTCTGGAGCTAGAGCTGCTGATGGCGAGCTGGAAGACTCAGTTGGCGGACTGCGATGCAGGCTCACGGAGTACGCCACTGCTGAACTGAGAGCTGCATGGGGATGCAAGCTGAAGAGTCTGCAACGAGGGTATGCGGACTGGAACTGCTTTCTGAAAGATTTGCTAAGCGGCGGACTGGAAGGAGTCCGCAACTGCTGACTGAGTCCGCACGGAGGCTGCGGACAAAGGAGGAGTTGACCTCACTGCCGCTGAGAAATTGGTGTTGGCGAAGGAATGGGCGGACTGCATAGGGAGTCCGCCAAGTCTGCGACTGCTGCAAGGCTGAGTCCGCATATGCTGGAGATGGAGAGCCTGGTTGTTGGGGTTCAGCGATGAAGGCGGACAGGAAGTTTAGATTAAACTTCGAGTCCGCCCAGCTCGCGAGGGACTTGGAGTTTGCTGCTGGTCTTGTCGGGTAGCCGGAATTGGAGTCTGTGCCTTGCAGGCGGACTAAAGGAGTCGGCTGCCTATGCGGCTGGTGGCAAGGATTGAGCAGGCCTGTTGCCGGCATGGGCGGATAGGAAGTTGAGTCCGGCAGAGAGAGACCTGCGGACACAACCTCGCGGTTAAGCTGAAAAGGGGGCGGCCTGCAGAAGCGGACTACGGAAGCAGTCCGCGGACTCTGTCGACCAAGGAAAGGCATGCGGCCTGGGGGTCAAGTCGCTGAGACCGTGCAGGCCACGCGGCCTGAGCGGACAGAGAATTTTGTCCGCCCAACCTAGGGCATCACGTCCTCCAGGAGGAACACCGGGGCAGGCCGCGATGAGCGAGATGGCTCCCTTGGGAAGGATCGCCGATTTTGGGGTTAACATAATCCCCGCACTTTTTTAAGTTCTGAAAAGAACTTCGAAAAAGTTGGAGACCCGCGAAAATCGTGATCCACCCCAACGGAAAGAGAAGTGGGGCAAGGAGAGATAGAACCTGAAGCCTCTCCTTAGGAGTCTGGTGCTGCCTGTCTATTTTCCTGCAAGAGGAAAGTTAAGGTACATCGAGTGTGTACCTGAGTTTTCCTTTGCAAAACGAAGAAGGTGTGTCTTCCACTAAGTTCTGCAAAATGGTAGTGAGAGGAAAACATAAAGGCATAATAACTTGCAAGTACCTGATGGAGGCTTGCAAGCACCTGTTATCCTCTGCAAAAAGGGAAGGATGAAGAGTATACAAGAAAGAAAAATGAGTTGCAAGTTCCTGGAAGGGACCTGCAAGTCTTTGCTAGTTTCTGCAAAGGAAGAGTTAAAAGGTATGCGCAGTATATGAAAGTAACTTGCAAGTACCTGAATGGAGCTTGCAAGTGTCGGTTGATCTCTGCAAAATGAGAGTTAGGAACAAACATGATATATGTGTGTAATTCGCAAGTACCTGTGAAAAAACTTGCAAGGATCTGCTGATCTCTACAAGAAGAGAGTTAGGAGCAGGTATTGTATACAAAAATAAGCTGCAAGTACCTGGATATGACTTGGAAGTGTCTGCTAACCACTGCTAAGAAAAGAGTGAGCAGTAGATATAGGATAAAGAATTAAACTGCAAGTACCTGGATGAGGCTTGCAGATTCCTGTTGATCTCTACAAAGAGAAGAATTAGAAGCAGACAATATATATGAAAGGAGCTTGCAATTACCTATGGAGAAGGCTTGCAAGGGTTTGCTAATCTCTGCAAGGAGAAGAGTTAGAAGCAAACAACATATAAAAATAACTTGCAAGTACCTGTGAAGAAAAGTCTTGCAAGTGTTAACTGTTGATGTGGCTGGATGGACATAAACAAAATGAATGCTGGAATCCTTTTGGTAGGTCAAATTAACATGTTCACCTATGAAAGAAGGCAATTGACAGAAAAGAGGTCTATACTCGAAAGGACTAAAGAAGGCGGGGTGCCACCATAGTTGTTCCCCGTGGGCCTTATGCATCGCTTTGCCTAAGAAAATCATCCCGATCATAGTCCTACTGAAAGCGGGCTAGTCGCGCATCTTCTAGGAGGGCACAAAAGAGAAAAGCAAGGAGAAGGATCCTGAGAAGGATCTCTAGAAGCACTGCACTCTTGCATTGGGCACAAGCATCAATGATCAATGAGACTAATTGCACCAAGAGGCCTATAGCTTGTCTATGGACTGATCAGTGGAGTTGTGGGAACCCGAGAAGGCACGGATCGAGAGTACCAGAGAGTGTTCGGCAATCACAATTGTGAGATGATCGAAGAGACAAGGCTATGCTTGATTGCCATTACTTGTCAAGCAAAGATCATCGTAACTGTAATGTATCCTTCGCGAAGCACAGTAGAGCTAACACATGGGGCTCCCCTAGCACACAGTCTGTGTCAGATGCCGGCTAGGATCCTAAGTCTGAAGCCCAACATCGTGATTGAACGGCTCCCACTACACATATGGGTATACTCCCTCCATATGTGGTTGAAGCGGTTATGCCAGAGAACATTCTACGGAGGGAACGTTTCAGACTTGGCGATATCTCATTGGCGTAGTGACCTCTTAGGCAAGGAGAGAAAAGGAGGAAGCAGCATCACAAGAAGGGAACTGTGTCAGTACAAGATCCCAGATAAAAATTATGCTGAAAAGCAAGAATGGACACTGAGAAGTGTTTAGTAAAGTCAAAATGTCTGAAAATAGAAAGAGCAAGGGTTGAGATAACCCATCAGGGTTGTGAGGAGCTTTGGAGGACTGTGAAGTCCATTGCTTGCTTAGAATAACCTTCCAAGCACACCCTCGTCGTCGGCATCAAAGCATTCGACAGCTTGGTTAACAATGAGGAGAGGAGGCTCTTCGACTAAGTTCACTCCTTTGGAGGAGCAAGGAACGTCTGCCACTTCTTTGCCCTTTGAGGTTGCTGGTCCAGGGTGATCTTCTTCAAGAAGCAGGTCGCGCATCTTGCCCTGCCGGAGCATCCTTTGCATAAGCTGGCGGAGTTCTCGGCAGTCTTCTGTTAGGTGGTCTGATTCTTTGTGGAATTCACAATAAGGCTCTGAGCCTCTAGACCTTTGATCGGCTAGCTAGTAGGGCTTCTTATAGCTGGCCCTGTCTTTCATGATTTGGCTTACTTCTTGCATGGCCTCGTCGAGATCAGACTCATGCAAGTAACTGTCTTGCTGCTGAACTGCTGCTGTTTGAGAAGACGGAGCTAGTGGTAGCAATGGGTCTTAAGCATGATCACGTCTCGGGAAGGAGTATCGAAGGCGTTGGAACCTTCTCTCCTTTCTTGAGTGAGTTGGGAAATGATTGTGAGGAGACCTCGGAGGCTGCTTATGAGAAGGATCTTTCTCTGATAAGAGCTTGGAGACGAAGCCTGGGTTGCTTTTTTGGCCTCAAATGTACGAGTTGGCTAGAACAATCAACTCTTGGTATATCCTTGGAGTGTGGACATTGGTTTCAAATTTGAGAGGCCCTTCACGAAGACTGTGGATAAGAGCTACTTTGTACATTTCTTGATCGGTAATCTTGATGTCCAAAATCTCTCTTTGGAATCGATCAACAAACTGAGACCAGGTTTCATCACTGCGCTGCTTGATCTCAAAGAGGGCTTCAGGACCGCCCTTTCTCTTAGTTGAGGTAGAGAATCTATGAAGAAACTCCCTTCGTAGATCAACGAAGGAAGTGATGGAGTGAGGACGGAGGCCATAGAACCAGTCCCTCACTTGCCCATCAAAGGTAGTCACAAGGAGCTTGCACTTGGTTGCATCTGATAGAGTTTTGAGAGCAACACCCGATTCAAAAGCTTGAAGGTGCTTTACTGGATCAGTCTCCCCGGTATAGATGGGTAACCGGGGCTCTCTCAAGTTAGCTGGAGTAGGCTCATGGCGGACATTCTCTGTGAATGGTGAAGGTTCTTCTTGATCTCCTACAGCAAAAGGAAAGAAGGGGGCATAAGCTGCAGCTGCAAAAGAAGCAGGAGGATAAAAATGAAAAGTTTATGTAGGAGGACCAAAGGCAGGAGCTGCAGGGTAGGGGGAATTCCCTGAAAATTGAGAAACCTAGCAGGACTTCCCCGGGCTGCTTCCCGGAAGAAGTTTTGGCGGGTAGCAAATTCTTCATCTTGAGGTCGCAGAGGAGCTGCAGGACCTTGCGAGAAGGTTACTGTATAAGGAGGAGGATAGACTGGCGGGCAAGCTTGAGAATAAGCTTGCTGATGATCCGATGTTGGTGTTGGGTTGATTGGAGCAGCTGGAGCAGCTAGAGCTGTTGCTGGATGAGCGTCTAGCCATTGCGTGATTGCAGCAAGAACTTTGTTGATCGCTTGGAACTGTTGAGCATTCTCACGGCGCGACTTCTCAAAGGCTTCCCAAAGAGGATCTTCACTAGGACTTGGTACAATGTTCTCAGTTGGTTGGTGGTCTGACATGGTTAACTGTCGCTGTTCACCGTCTGATCGGATCTGAAGGTCGCGTGTTAACTGTTGATGTGCGGAAACGACACCTGGGCACAGCTAACACGGATGGGGTGTTCGGTCTCACAGGCTAGGAGAGGAATAGGGATGAAGTAAGCTTCTGAGTGCTCGAGAGTGGAGCAAACAACTTGTCAAAGAGGGTTGCGAGCATAGATGAGAGGAGAAGCTTGATCAACAGAGAAGGTTGACCAAGAGAGGAGGAGGAGATTGATCAGGAGCTATCGAACAGACGGTTAATATGACGGTTGTGCTTGCAGATTGGGGCCGAGAAGAGCTGAGCCGAGCTAGGCTAGAAGGAGAGAAAGAGAGGGCCGCTAGCAGCGGCAACAGCAGACTTCGCCCGCCGCGGCTTGAATGCCACTCTTGCGACGGATTTTCCTTTTATTAATAGTGGGAGTTCAACTTCCTAGTACACCTTTACAACAAAGCAATAAAGGGGTACAAATGGAAGCTGGCGGCTAAGGAGGAGTAATGCCAGAGGAGGCCGCGCGGACTGAAGATCCTAATCTGCAGGCCGCGTGGTTAAGGGAAAACTGGAGACCGCGCGGACTGTAGATCAGAGGACGGCAGGCTGCGCAACTAAGCAGAGAAGGGAGCGCAGTCTGGGAATCGGAGTCCACAGGAAACAATGGCGACGACCCTCCGGGCGACGGTGCGTGCCATATGAGAGGCATGGGGGGCTATTTATAGGCCCGAGGAGGTAACGGCTTGCGGTGACGCTACCCCCGATGAGACGGTAACTAGAGCGAGATGGAGATGAAGTCCGCTGAGTCCGCAACAGACCGGGCGGACTGGGGCTTGCTTCTGGAGCTGGAGCTGCTGATGGTGAGCTGGAAGACTCAATGGCGGACTGCAATGCGGGCTCACGGAGTCCTCCACTGCTGAACTGAGAGCTGCAGGGGGATGCAAGCTGAAGAGTCCGCAATGAGGGTATGCGTACTGGAACTGCTTTCTGGAAGATTTGCTAAGCAGCGGACTGGAAGGAGTCCGCAACTGCTGACTGAGTCCGCACGAAGGTTGTGGATAGAGGAGGAGTTGACCTCACTGCCGCTGAGAAACTGGTGCTGGCTAAGGAATGGGCGGACTGCATAGGGAGTCTGCCAAGTCTGCGGCTGCTGCAAGGCTGAGTCCGCATATGATGGAGATGGAGAGCCTGGCTGTTGAGGTTGTTGGGGTTCAGCGATGAACGCGGACTGGAAGTTTAGATTGCACTTCAAGTCCGCCCAGCTTGCGAGGGACTTGGAGTTTGCTGCTGGTCTTGTCGGGTAGCCGGAATTGGAGTACGCGCCTTACAGGCAGACTGAAGGAGTCGGCTGCCTATGCGGCTGGTGGCAAGGATTGAGCGGCCTGTTACAGGCATGGGCTGATAGTAAGTTGAGTCCGGCAGAGAGAGACCTGCGTACACAACCTCGCGGTTAAGTTGAAAAGGGGGCGGCCTGCAGAGGCGGACTGTGGAAGCAGTCGGCGGACTCTGCCGACCAAGGAAAGGCGCGCGGCCTGGGGGTCAAGCCGCTGAGACAGCGTAGGCCGCGCGGCCTGAGCGGACAGAGAATTCTGTCCGCCCAACCTAGGGCATCACGGCCTCCAGGAGGAACCCGGGGCAGGCCGCGATGAGCGAGATGGCTCCCTTGGGAAGGATCGCCGATTTCGGGGTTAACGGTGAACTTGCGAACACCTGCAAAGTTCTGCAAAAGAGAAGATAAGTTAAAGTATATTTAAAATATAGCTTGATTACCCAAAATGAAATCGCGAACTCCTATTAATCTCTGTCAAAATGATGTTAAAAGAAGGTAAATTTAAAATTTGACCCATGTGCTTGAAGAAAACTCGTGAACAACTGCTAATATCTACAAAAAAATAAATCAAAAATCGGTAAATTAAAAATATAACGCGGGTACCTTAAGTGAGCTTGTGAACACTTCCTAATTTCTGCAAAAGAGAAGTCAAAAGTAGGTAAATTTAAAAAATAATGCGAGTTTCCAAAGTGAACTAGCAAACACATGCTAATCTCTGGAGAAGAGAAGTCAAAAGCAGGTAGATTTAAAATATAATTCAACTACCTAATGTTAACTCACGAACACCTGCTAATCTATACAAAAGAGAAGTCAAAACAGGTAAATTTAAAATATAACGCGAATACCTGAAGTGAACTCGCGAACACCTGCTAATCTTTTTCAAAGAAATGTTAAAAGACGGTAAATTTAAAATATAATGCGTGTACATAAAGAAAACTCTTAAACACATCCTAATCTCTGCAAAAGAGAAGTAAAAATAAGGTAAATTTAAAATATAACGCGAGTACCTAAAGTGAACTCGTGAAAACCTTCAAATCTCTATAAAAGAGAAGTTAAAAGCAGGTAAATTTAAAATATAACGCAAGTACCTCAAGTGAACTCGCGAACACCTGTTATTTACTGCAAAAGGGACTCAAAAGAAGGTAAATATAAAATATAACACGAGTACCTAAAGAGATCTCATGAACACACACTAATCTCTGCAAAACCGAAATCAAAAGCAGGTAAATTTAAAATATAACGCGAGTTCCTGAAGTGAAATTGCATACACTTGCTAATCCTTGTCAAAGAGAAGTCAAAAAAGGTAAATTTAAAATATAACATGACTACCTGAAGTGAACTCGCGAACACCTGCTAATCCGTGTCAAAGAGATGTCAAAAGAAGGTAAATTTAAAATATAACGCAAGAGTCTAAAAAAACTCGCAAACATCTGCCAATCTCTGCAAAAGAGAACTCAAAAGCAGGTAAATTTAAAATATAATGTGAGTACCTTAAGTGATCTTGTGAACACCTGCTAATATGTGCAAAAGAGAAGTCAAAAGCAGGTAAATTTAAAATATAACGCAAATTCCTGAAGTGAACTGTCGAACACGTGTTAATCTATGCAAAGAGATGACAAAAGTATGTAAATTTAAAATATAATGTGATTACCTGATGTGAACTCATGAACACCTGCTAATCCCTACAAAAGAGAAGTCAAAACAAGTAAATTTGAAATATAACGCGAGTACCTGAAGTTTACTCGTGAACACCTGCTAATCTCTATCAAAGAGATGTTAAATGAAGGTAAATTTGAAATATAATGCGAGTACATAGAGAAAACCCACGAACACTTGCTAATATCTACAGAAGAGAAGTAAAAAGTAGGTAAATTTAAATATAACGCGAGTACCTGAAGTGAACTCGTGAACACCTGCTAATCTTTGCAAAAGAGATGTCAAAAGTTGTAAATTTAAAATATAATATGAGTATCTTAAGTGAACCCACGAAAACCTGTTAATCTCTACAAAGGAGAACTCAAAAGCATGTAAATTAAAAATATAATGTAAGTGTCTGCAGTGAACTCGTGAATACCTACTAATCTCTACAAAAGAGAAGTCAAATGCATGTAAATTTAAAATATAATGTAAGTACCTGAATTGAACTTGCGAACACCTGCTAATCTTTGCAAATAAGAACTCTAAAGTAGATAAATTAAAAATATAACGATAGTACCTGAATTAAACTCAAGAATACCTACTAATCTCCCCAATGGAGAAGTCCAAAGTAGATAAATTTAAAATATAAAGCTATTACCTATAGTGAACTCGCGAACACCTTCTAATCTCTACAAAAGAGAAGTCAAAAGCAGATAAATTTTTAAATATAACGTGAGTTCCTGAAGTGTACTCACGAACACCTACTAATGTCTGTCAAAGAGATGCAAAAGAAGGTAAATTTAAAATAAAATGCAAGAGCCTGAAGAAAACTCGCGAATAACTGCTAATCTTTGCAAAAGAGAAGTCCAAAGCTGGTAAATTTAAAATAAAATACGAGTACCTTAATTTTGCTTGCGAAGACCTACTAATATGTGCAAAAGCGAAGTTAAAAGCATGTAAATTTAAAATGACACGAGTTTCTGAAGTGAACTAGCGAACAACTGCTAATCTCAAAAAAGAGAAGTCAAAAATAGGTAAATTTAATATATAATGCGAGTACCTGATGTGAACTCACGAATCTGATAATCTCTACAAAAGAGAAGTCAAAACCATGTAAATTTAAAATATAACATGAGTACCTGAAGTGAACTCACGAACACCTGCTAATCTCTATCAAAGAGATGTTAAAAGAAGTTAAATTTTAAATATAATGCGAGTACATAAAGAAAACCGTGAACACCTGCTAATCTCTGCAAAATAGAAGTCAAAATCTTGTAAATTTTAAATAAAACTCGAGTAGTTGAATTGAACTTGCGAACAATTGCAAATCTCTATAAAAGAGAAGTCAACAGCAGGTAAATTTATTATATAAAACAAGAAACTGAAGGGAACTCGCAGACACCTGCTAATCTCTCCCAAAGAGAAGTCAAAAAAAGGTAAATTTAAAATTTAACACGAGTAGCTTATGTGAACATGTGAAGACCTGCTAATATCTGCAAAAGAGAAGTCAAAATCACGTAAATTTAAAATATAACGCAAGTACCTAAAGTGAACATGCGAACCCCTACAAATCTGTGCAAAGAAGAAGTCAAAACTGTTAAATTTAAAATACAATGCAAGTACCTGAAGTGAACTCGCGAACATCTGCTAATCTCTACAAAAGAGAAGCCAAAAGAGGATAAATTTAAAATATAACATGAGTACCTGAATTGAACTCGTGAACACCTACTAATCTCTGCAAAGGAGAAGTGAAAACAGGTAAATTTAAAATATAACGCGAGTACCTGAAGTGAATTCGCAAACACCTACTAATCTTTGCAAAAGAGAAGACAAAAATAGGTAAATTAAAAATATAACGCGAGTAACTGAATTGAACTTGCAAACACATGCTAATCACTTGAAAAGAGAAGTCAAAAGCTGATAATTTTAAAATATAATGGGAGTACCTGACGTGAACTCGTGAACACCTGCTAATCTCTGCAAAAGAGAAGTCAAAATTGGTAAATTTAAAATATAACGTGAGTATCTTAAGTGTCATTGTATACACCTGCTAATCCCAGCCAAAGAGAAGTCAAAAAAGGTAAAATTTTAAATACAATGCTACTACCTGAAGTGAACTCGCGAACACCTGCTAATCTCTGTAAAAGAGAAGTCAAAAGCAGGAAAATTTAAAACATAATGCAAGTATCTAAATTAAACTCCCGAACACCAACAAATCTCTAGAAAGGAGAAGTGAAAAGCTGGAAAATTCAAAATATAATGCGAGCACCTGAAGTGAACTAGCGAATACTTGCTAATATTTATTATATAAGTGAAGAGCTCAAACCCCAAGGTTTAACATTTTAATACGAAAATAACCTTATAAAAAACATATTATTTTTAAAATTTACAGGGTAAAGTGTCATTTGGTTATCCAGCTTAATCTTGGCATTTTACTGCTCGGTTTTGGCGATTTCCAGCTCGCACAAGCCAATTTATCCTCGACTGCTCGTCGTCGTATGGATTAAATCACGCAGACCTCCTCCTCCTCGGAAAAACAATGATCGCTAAAACTCTCCTTCATAGCTCCTCCACCGCCGCACCTCCTCCACAACTCCTCTTCCACAGCTCCTCTTTCAAAAAGAGGCCGATCATTGGCGAATAGCTCTGACTACCGCTATAAAGAAATGATCCTATTTGACTTCTTCCATAGGTCGACGCGATCTTCTTCAATGGATACACTTATACTCCACGAAACTCTGGCATCAAAAGATCGATCGACTCTGAAGACCTACCCAACACCATGCCCTTCAAACCTCCGGAAGATCCTTCTACTCCAACATTACTCTCATCTTCTCACTACTTACTCATGACATCTTTTGCATATGACTTCTCACTACTCCTTTAGGCCAAGTCATTCTCACGACCAACTCTATATTTGATCGACAAAGACATCTCTATTGACACACACTTTGTCTATAGGTTGGTGGTGGCCTCCTATTTGTTATAACTCTAGCTTTTCTGTGGATCATACCTTCTTTGTTTCTGTCTTCCTGTCCATAGAGGCCCTGAAGAAGTTGAGCAGAAGAAGCCTTCGCTTCCAACTCTTCCGAGAGGGTAAGCTCTTCACAGTAAATTATTTTGGCTGTTATCTTTCGTCATTCACAAAAAAATTATGATTCTATTGCATCTAACAGTGATGTATATTGAAGTTACTTTAAAAAATAATGTTTTCCCCTATTGTGCGTGTGTTGTTTGTTCTAACTTGATCTTCCAAGATGTGTGAAAAAATTAGCTAGATCAGTGTCTCTTTAACTGTGATTAGGAACTTAGGGAGGAAGGAAAATAGTATTTAGGACAGAGAAGAAAATTGAGTTTTGTACTAAATTTTCTTTTAATTGAGAGTTATAAGGAAATTATTTGTTTTAGGAATGCAGTTATAGGATCGCAAAGAAATTAATTTGTAATTTTACTGAACTCTTTCTATTTTTGTCTTATGCACGCGGTTATAGGATCGCGTAGTTGGATGGTTCTCTTATACTTATTTTTTTCTCCGACTCATTTAGCACAAAATCAATTTCTAAAAGTCTCATTCCACTAATAAGAGCTATTGATTTTTATATTTACATTTCCTCATAGTCAATGACATTTATTCGTTCCACCTCCTGATGTCAATTTTTTCTTGGTTTGCATTCATTAAATATAATTACTACCAAAAATACAATTTAACAATCCTTTGCTTCAGGCTTGCTATGAGAAATAAATAATAAAATATAACCATTCTCAAGCAATCAAATTTCTCTTTCTACTATTTAATTCTGTTAAAACCTTTATGATATCTAATGCATGAGCCAAGAAACCATTTCAAGCTATTTTTGTTCAAACCCGAGTTCCCATTCAAAGAAGACGTGTCACAAGAATTAAAAAGGGTATCCTCAGTTCAAAATTTTAATCCTATAATGTTTTGTAATTTGTTGTCATCTGCTTCAGCACTATCCATCCACTCCAGGGTTAGCTCAAACTTTTTATGTTGTAGTTTACTTTTAGAGCAGCATTATTCTTCATGAACATTTTGTCTCAACTCCGTTGTTTTATGAATGTGATAGCTTTGATTTTAGAGATTTGTCAATTGTTTTGGATTTTTTAATTGTATATAGGTGCAATTTGCCATAAAAAAAGCCTAAGCATGCTTAGATCCAAAACAAAGGCTGAGTACTCTTTACTCTTTATGGTTTTGAATATTTTAAACCTAAGTATCTCCTACAAAATTCAATGCAGTTGGAAATTCAACACAGTTGGACCTACAAATTCTGAGTACTCTTTGATTTCTATTTTTTGCCATGAATTTGATCTCATGGCATTGTAATCAGATCAAGTTTTTTCTTTTTATTATAGTTTTTTGCTTCTACAATATCCTCTTTGCTATATTTAATTTTTTAACTTCTCCTATGTTTTAATTTCTTTGTTGTGTTTCCCATTTCCATTTCTGCTATGTAATAATTTTTTGTCTTCCATCTGAAGTGCATTACATGAAGAATTTAATTTTCCCACTTCCACCTGAAGTGTGCCATATGCAGAATCAACCCAGCACTAAACTTCATACAGAATGCCCACATCTTACTATTATTGGGTAGAATCATTAATTCTAATACGTAATAAGCATAACTACAAAAAAATGTTTTGGGTCATACCATGAAAGCATACTACTTCAGGTTTGCTGTTAATATTTGTAATCAACCCGGCTTTATTTGCATTCCTATTTCCTACCGTTTCATCTATAATATAGTCATAATGAGGATCAATGAACACCGTACCATGTATCAGGATTTCTTGGAGAGGCAGCTGAGGATTGTGGTTGCTGTGGGGATCATTTCACAATGGACTATTGGAGCCGTTCCATTAGAGGCTGAAACTGTGACCCAGAATCTGAATGAGTAGGTTTATGTGTGTCACATGTGGTATAGACTATTTAGGGGAGAAGACAGATCAAACATAAGATTTTAGTGCAGCGAGATATGTCTTATTGATCCCATTTCTTGCTAACTGTAATCCACGAAGTTTTGGAAGAACACAAATGGTTCTCGGATCGCTCCTTGAAGGAAGGCGAATATATAATGAAATTTATATCAGCTTTTGAGAGTTGTATGTATGTAATCACCATGATCAACCTCTGTAGTGTATTCTGAAGCAGGTATTTATGAGCCTTGTTTCATTATAAGTAGGTGTAAAGCTTTCCCATAATCTTTATTTTCATCTTGGATTTTCACCAATTTTACTGTTGTTGTTTTTTGAATGTCTATTATGTTTTCATTACTCTATACTTTTATTATTTATTGAGTTAGATTTTCTAAATTTCATGTATAAGTTGAGACATATTAAGCTAGTTGATATGATTAGATCAGATTATATATCATGGTCAATCATATTAAGCTATTTGATTAGATTAGATCGGAGTAAATATCACAATCGTCCATTCAATTTTTGTCGACCTAGCAGTCTTTATGAGACAATTTTTTGTGGGTTTTGTAGTGTGGCCCTAATATATGAAGTTGCAATGTTGATTGCTTAACATCTCTTTAGTTCATGAAATATCTTTGGTAGTTTGGTTTCAATAAAATTTAAATTGGTTCCATTTTCACATATCATTTATTCATGCCTAGAAATAGAAGAAAATGAAGTTATCTACCATTGTTTACCTTTCCTAAATTAGCTAGAGGATTTTGGGAGTTGATATCTACTATGATTTGCACAAGTATTATGTTTTTAGTGAATTCTTTCCTATTTTTTCTATTTTTTCTTATCTTTTATTTATTCTATATTTTTGTTTTTGGTATTAAAGCAAAGATCTGTTACAATCTATTTTTCTGAAGTGCATGAATAGAATGTTTGTGTGGCTGCTTGATTTTTATTATCATCTTTGGGTTCTATTTGATCATTCCTTTTTCTAATTTGCCGACCTATGTCGATTGATGCCTCACACGACGATTATCCCCACTATCGCCGAATGTTATCACCGTCTCTGAATATCATCGTCGTCACTGAATGTCACCTCCCCCGCACGGGATCGCTGCCCATGACTGATGTCGCTTGGCACGACAGATGTCGCCGCCCACGAACAATTACTTCATCCACGGCCGAAGTCTCCGCCCACAACAGATTTCCCCGCTCACGTCTGATGTTGCCTCCAATGATCGATGTCTCTGCCCATGTCCAATGATGCTGCCCACGAACAATATCATCGCTCACGACTAATGTTCCAACCCACGACAAATGTCACCCTCACGACCAATATCACCACACATGACACATGTTTTCGCCCACGACCAATGTCTCCCCGATGTCCAGTATCGCCCCCACGATGAATGTCGCACCCACGATGAATATAGTCCCCCCGACGAATGTCTCCCCCCCCCCGACGAATGTCTCCGCCACGATGAATGTCTCCCCCATGAAGAATATTGCACCCACGACCAATGACGCCCCCATGACAAATGTCCACCCCATGACAAATGTCGCCCCCTCAATAAATGTCTCACCCACAATGATTGTTACCTGCACGACGTCCCCATACCCGATTTCTTATGTATAGAAAGGGAAGTCAAAAGTAGGTAAATTTAAAACATAACTGATGACCCTAAAATCCGCAAAGCAGTCTGCTTAGTCATTAGGTCTCCGCGAACTAGATCCCGAGGTCACGGAATTATCCAGATCCGAAAGTGCCCAAGCCTTGATCTCAATCTCACGAACTGAGTAGGTCGCCATCTGGAGCATTAGATAGGATCGGCAGTCCTCCCAGTTCGATGCCTTTCCAGTGGCAAATCAAGTTGATGGACAAAGGTTGTGAGACCAAGTCCGCGCCATCCTGAGCAGACTCGCGAGCTTGCCTCTTCTCTTCTTCAATTTCCCGTCACCATTGTCAGGTTCTCTTATACTTGGGGAAGCCGGTAATGCCCACCGATTATGAATTTTTCCTGCACGAGGTCCACCATGCACAACTGCTTGTCTATGAAAATGGGAAGTCAAAAGCGGGTAAATTTAAAATATAACTGTTAAACCTAAAATCCACAAAGTAGTCTGCTCAGTAAGTAGGTCTCCACGGACTAGATCATGAGGCCGTGGAATTATCCAGATCTGAAAGTGCCCAATCCTTGGTCTCAATCTCGTGAACTAAGCAGGTCACCATCAACATCGGTGGATAGGATCGGTAGTCTGCGCAGGTCGATGCCTTTCTAGTGGCAGATCAAGGAGAAGGCCCCAGGTTATGAGACCAAGTCAGCACCACCCAAAGCGAACTCACGAACTCGCCTCTTCGCTTCTTATATTTCCCGTCACCACTGCCCAGATCTCTTATACCACGGGAAACTGGTAATTTTTGCCCTGCCCATTTAGGCAGGTCCCCGAGCACATAAATTGTGGGCAGCACACCCAAAGCACGCTTAATTGAGCCTAGGAGCCCCCTGATTAAAGGCTGCAGACTTGATTTTCAGGCTTTGCGAACTGTTGCTCGCATAGCTCGACATTTTTTACCTTTCCTTATAATAACCTTCAATTAGTAAAGGGAAAGCACGTCGCAATAGTGGCATTTGTCGAGGCGAGTGATGTCTGGTGTTGTCCGTGATCTGCAGCTCTTTCTCTCTCTGTCCTCGTCCGCCGGTAAGCATTTACTTGCAGTTTTCTCACCCTCTTTTCTATTTTGCAGGAATTAGAAGCACATTTCGTGTATCAACATAAAACATGCGACCTTCATATTCAAGCAGCAGTGAAAATCCTCGGATAGCAATGTCAGAGTGCAAGTATTCTTACCGCCTAGCTTGCTCTGACCGCTCGAGCTCTTCAGATTCCTTGTGGTATGTGCTTGATCGATCCTGCAAGGAAGCCGAGCAAGCTCGAAGAGAGACTAACCAGCTTCTCGATGCACACAACCAGGCCTTAACTGTGCTTACCCAGCAGTTAACGCACCTACCCGCAGCAACCCTAGTGAATACGCCAGCTCGCTCGGTGCCAGCAAAAACACCATATCAATCAGCCCATCCACTCATTCTATAATGCCCCGAAACTCAAAGGAGCAAAGGGGGACGTTTTGGGCCAGTTTGGGTTCTGGCAGAAGGCACACGGCCTGGGACATGGGCGTGTCCCAGGGCGTGTCAAGCGTGTGTCGACACTTAGCCGCGAAGTCGTCGAGTTATACTCGACGATTCGTCGAGAATGGGCACACGGCCTGCGACACGGGCGTGTCGCAGGGCGTGTCGACCCGTGTCGACACTTAGCCGTGAAGTCGTCGAGTTATACTCGACGATTCGTCGAGAACGGGCACACGGCCTGCGACACGGGCGTGTCGCAGGGCGTGTCGACCCGTGTCGACGATCGTCCCGGGGAGTCGTCGAGATTCACTCGACGATCGTCGAGACAAGGCACACGGCCTAGGACACGGGTGTGTCCAAGACCGTGTCATCAAGTCGTCGATCTTCACTCGACGAAATGTCCCGTGTACACGGCCTGGGGCCCAGGCGTGTCAAGGTGACACGGGCAAGGACACGGGCGTGTCCTAGAACCCGTGCAGTGCTCGGGTTGAAAACGGGGAAAAATCATAGGGTACACGGCCGGCCTCACGGCCGTGTCAGTTGGAACACGGGAGTGTCAGCTCGAACACGGGCGTGTTCGATACCCGTGTGAGGTTCCAGGAGATTCGATTTTGACGGTGAATGCGGCACACGGCCCTGGACACGGGCGTGTGCCAGGCCGTGTTCGGCCTAGTTTGGGCATTTCAGCCCCGAATCAAAGCCGTTCGTTTCCTTAGGTTGAGATCCGACGGCTGGGGGATGTTCCTGAAGGGATATACCCGTGAGTTGACTTGGAAAACCTTCACTTTTCTTCACTTGTTCTCTTTCTAAGTTCTTGGAGAGAGAGGAGAGCTAAGGGAAGAAGAAGAGCTAGATCCGCCATTGGAGGAGCTTCGGAGCTCCGAATCGCAAGCCGACTCCAGATCCACGGAGGCAACGCAAGTGCGGTGATTTCTATCCGATTACTTTTCGATGGCGCCAAAGAGGAACTCAAGGGTAACGATCCTCATCTTGAGCATGAGTCGCTCTCTTTCTTAGCATAGGAAGCACGCTCTCGCGAGTTTGCGGAGAGTTGGAGGCGTTCCTTCGGGTAGATATGTAAAGTCCCCGTTGTTTAGAGTCCGTATGCGAGAACGGACGTAGGCATGATGTGTGAAGCCTACCCGGACATGTTAGTCTGGATTGGTGATGTTGCATTGCATAAGGCCGGAGAAGACTCCGTGCTATGGTTTGTTTTTCAGGTTTTCTACGCGGTAGATTGCAGCAGGGAGCCTTGGGGACTAACCCAAAGGTGCACCCGGAAAACTGGGCGGATACGAGATCTTGCCAACTTGGTGGCCTGAGAGCCAACTTGAACATAACGGGGTTATGTGTCTTGCGGTAGAATGGGACTCGGTGGAAGCTTGACCCGCGCAAATGGCTTAAATTGTCGTTGCGAAGTGAGCACGGGTTAGATGGAGCCGTACCCGCTTTATGTCGTTCGGTTAGAGAGACCTAAGGTTACGTGGCACTCGCCGTTGGCATAGATGGGAGTCTTCGGCGGTCAATGGCTTAAATTGTCGTGACCCAGG
This sequence comes from Platanthera guangdongensis, assembly GCA_039583875.1. Classification (NCBI taxonomy): domain Eukaryota; kingdom Viridiplantae; phylum Streptophyta; class Magnoliopsida; order Asparagales; family Orchidaceae; genus Platanthera; species Platanthera guangdongensis. The sequence goes on from CM077166.1 coordinate 94,257,312, forward strand.
ACAGGAAGACGAATTGCTCATAGGTTTGGCCGTCTAAGTGGCGGTGGTGAGTCTGGAATGTTAATGGCTTTAATTGACGTAACATCGACCGGTTCACCGAGAATGTGCCCTGAGTGCACGGGGCGTGTGGCCGTGCGAGCCAACGTCTGTGATGAAATGGCTATGGTTATATAAATTGCTCGCTTATGCTAATGAAATGCAGGGAAGGAGCATCGCCGCCCCGAGTTGGGGGCGGGATCGTTATAATTTGGTCAGCATTCCTGACCGTTGCCTTGTTTTGCCACCGTGCGGTGGTTTGTTGCTTGCAGGTGCAGCTGGACCAAGCGATCAATAGCGGGCTAAAGCCCTTTTTGCGAAGCTGGCCCTCGAAGGCCCAAGTGGAAATGTTTCTGTTTTATTCATGTATGACCGGCCTACGTGCCGAGATTTGTAAATCATGTATTATTCAAGTGAAACACCCTGTAAGGCCTTAAGGCCGATTTTGGGTATTTTGTATAACATTCCTAATTATGTAATAGTGGACATTCGTGCTCTAATGCTGGGTTCTTGTTTACAACTTATATAAACTGCTTCCGCTAGAATGCTCTGTGTAGGACGTTGAGATTGGTTGGATGGTTTCCATACGTAACCACCCGGTCTGTCTGTGGTATATGGCGTCGGGCCCCGGCCGGACCTACTGCTATATACTATGCGACGGATAGGGGATGTTACAATTTGGTATCAGACTACTGGTTTTGGTTGGGCTTAAACTGCATTCGTGGGCGAATTCTTTTTAAGGGGTGGTGAGCACATTGTGTGCGTCATCGTAATAACAGTAAAAAGAACCCATGAATGTCCACTTAGGAATGAAAATACTCGTGTTTGAGGAACCTGCGTGTTCCTATAATTGCTGTTTGCAATTTATTTGGTCGCTTAACGGTGTTTTGTACCACTATAGGTGACCAGAAGTGGTGTTGGGCCGTCAGAACGCCGAGTTTCTGAGGCTAGTAGTGCACCGGATGTTGCTCCTGCAACACCTTTATCGGCTGAAAATATACGATTGGTGGCTAAAGCGGTGTTGGCCGTGATTAATGCGCAGCCTGGAAGGTAAGCGCAGCAGCCCGCTCCCGTGATGGAGCAAGAACCTCTGCGAGAGGCTGAGCCGAGGAGGGTGGAGCAAGTGGTTGTAGAACTGGTAGTGCCAAGGAGGGCAACTGAGAGGCAGCTAAAGCATGTAATGAGCTTTAACCCTCCGTTATTCTCGGGGTTGGGGACCCCATCTCAGGCTGAAGACTGGCTCTCCAGTGTGAAGAGAGTCATGACAGCGACGGAGACGGAGGAATGACAAATGACCACCATCGCTACGTTCCTGCTGGACGGTGAAGCGAGGATGTGGTTGGAAGGATTGGAGCTGCATCATTTGAGAGGTAGACAACTGATAGACGTTCCGATGGAAGAGTTCTCGGGATTGTTCTTAGCAAGATACCTCCCTTCTACTCAGAGGATTTCAATGGAGAATGAGTTCCTGAAGTTGGTGCAGGATGAGAGGAGCGTGGATGAATATCTCCACGAGTTTACGCGTGTTGATGCACGAAAACGGACAGGGAGTCGGGCCCCACCAGCTAACGGTTCGAACACCGGGGAATAGGGGAGGAAAGGAGAAGACTGTCGACCAATCGGTTACTAGCGGTCGCGGCTAAAGGACCGGAAAAGGGGGTCGCTGGCAGCGGCAACAGCAGAGTTCGCCCGCCGCGGCTTAAATGCCACTCTTGCGGCGGGCTTTCCTTTACTTCAAATAAGAAACAGTTACAACAAGTAAAAGAAGAAGCCGGCCGGGCTACAAGCCGCAATACACTAGACTTGAGACCGCAGCTCTTAACAGGCGAGCTACTGGATCCCAGTCATGGTGTCTTGGGGAGTGCACCCTCCCCGTATTTATAGGCTCGGGGGCCTGCCCAAATGGGCAGGGCTAAAATTACCGGCTGCCCGGGGTAGAGGAGAACCGGGCAGAGGTGAGGGGAAGCAAAAGAGAAAGAAACAAGAAAGGAGGGAAGCCGCGCGGCCTGGCGGATTCCTCCTGGCGAGCTGACGGCTGGGTCCTTGGGCCTTATCGCTGAGCATGGTCGGCGTTGGCAGCGGCCTGACATGGAGACCGCCCGGCTTGGGAGGCTTGGCGGTTTGAGTAGGCAGGCCGCCCGGTCTGGAAAGCTGCGCGGGCAGGTCGCGGATTCCGGGCTTATCATAATCCCCGCACATTTTTAAGTTTCCGAAAAAACTTCGAAAATGTAGAACTAAGCCGGAGACCGCGACTGCCTCATCGTCGTCTATAAAATCCCCTGACCCTTGACATTCTTCAGGATTCCTGCCAAGCCACGGGTCGCTACTCGCCACTTGCGGTCAGAATTTTGCAAGCCGACGCGATTTCTCTAGCGATGGATGTGATGTCATCAATGCTAGCTCGCAACAAGAAACCGCCAAAAGCGAAACAGAGCCGGAGCGAGAACTCGAATGATTCTGCCCATCAGACTGCCAAGAAGACTGGGAAGCCGGAGACATCAGCGGCTTCTGGAGCTGAAAGGAGGCCGACAGAGATCGTCGGCGGACCATCGCAGGCCGCAGTAGATCCCAAAGCGGTTTCGAAGGCTGCTCCACTGCAAACCGGGATTGCTAAATCCTTCGACGTGACTTTCTCTCCATCAGGAGAACCGCTCCTAAAAATTGGTGGGATGGAGGAGAAGAGTGTTGAGTCTGGGAAACCGTCCGAATTGCCGGGCAAGGTCGACGTAATCGTTGTGGATGACAACGAGCCGGAGAAGGCGCAGGAACCCGAGCGGACTTTGGTTGAACAGCACAAGCGGACTGAAAAGGTGTTCGGCTCCCTGAAACGGCGGAAAGAAAGGAGCGAAACCCTTGAAGAAAGGATGAAGAGAAAGATGAGGAAGCTGCACGCCAGAAACCGGAATATTTCCGAAAAGACCGGCGCGGACAGTCTTCAACACAGGCCGCACGAGAAGGAGGTACCCGAGAACCCGGCTACACCGGATCACAAGCCGAGCGAACTGGAGAATACGCTCGCGGTTAGCGACTCGCTCAGCGAGCTCCTGAAGGGCATGGAGACCCTCCAGCGGCAAGACGCGCTGTTGTCGACACCAGCGGCCTCTGAGGAGGTTGACCGCCCGGACATCCAGGTTATTGGGGAGAAGCCTGGCGAACCGGCTTCCGCGGCTTCTGAAGGAGCCGAGAAACTGAAGCTCCGCGAGAAGATGGAGGAGATGAAGAAACTGATCGCCGAGAAGCCGGTGGCGACAATACATCCATTGCTGCAAGGTAAACACCGGGACGTTAGGCGAATTATTAAATTCTACAAGTCGCGGTCAAGGAAGAAGGGGGCGAATATAATATTAAATCCGCCGGCCAGCTTTTTCCTGACCACGGCTCAACTGAAAAGTCGAGCTAAGGAAACCGAGCGGCTATGGAAAGAAAAGCTGAAGAGGATAGATCCTGAGCGGCTCAGGCGGCCAGTGATTAAAATCCATACCGCGGCCTCTGGAGAAGATAAACATCAAACCGGCAGTCATCCTACCGATTTCCTTACTAGAAGGTCGCAACAATCCGGCTGAACCTGACTGCGGTTTCTCTTCTGCAGGTGTACCGGAGACCGCGATGAAACCGGGCGACTTGACATCGTATTTGTCTATGCTGCCACCGCCTCCGCCTCCAAGTGTTCGCGAGAAGGAGATGGCCGACTTCCAGAAGGACGTCGGCATGCTGCAGGCGGCTTTGGACGCGGCCACCGAAACCCTGCGGATTAAAGACGAACAACAGCGGGTTGCCCAGGAGGCTGCGGAAAAAAGGATCCAAGAGCTGCAAACCACCCTGGAGCGAGAGACCGCAAGGTTGCAAACTGCGCTCGAGCAGGAGACCGCGAGGATGAAGACTGCGATGGAACAAGAGACTGCCAGGCTCCAGACCGCGATGAAGGAAGAGACCGCCAGGCTCCAGACCGCGAGGAAGGAAGAGACCGCCAGGCTCCAGACCGCGATGGAAACCGCTGAGGCGAAGATTGTTGAGATGCAGGTCGCCTTGGAGCAGGAGAGGGCGGAGAAGTACTTGCTGATGGCCGCGCGGCTGGAAGGTGACAGAGAAGAGATCCCACATGCGCAAGGCGGTGAGAACCAAGACCTGCCGGCGGAGACCGGCGGAGAACAGCGGCCTGCACTGCCAACTCCTGCAGAGTTGCCGGGAACTAGCCGCCCGGCCTCTGGCGAGAGTTCGCATCCGCCGGTGGCCGCGGCGCCTAACCAGGTCGCAGTTCCAAGCGGTCTGGGGGTCCAGGCGATCCCCATGATACCGTTTGCGAGAGTAGAGCGCGACCCTGCGCGAGTTCATCGGTCTCTGCATGCGCTTCACAATCTGGTTAGCCAGGTGTACGTTGCGATTGTGCAGACCGGTGAACAGGTCGCGCACATAGGAAGAGACAGGCCGGAAGACGACAAACGATCCTGAGCGACTTGAGAGATTTAAGCCGCGCGGACATTCGTACATTATGTTGTAATATATATTTTTTCTCTGGATGTTGAACAATTTGATTGCTGTAAACTGTTGTATTTTATTATGCTGCGAACTGAATGCGGCTTATGCGGTTTGTATTTATAATCCACATGTCTGCTGCTTTGTTCTGAGAAATTTAAAGTTTTGGAAAGTAGCCGCGCGGTCTGGCGAACAGAACGCCGGCTTGAATACTTGATATCCACATGATTCGCCATAGAATTTTTCTAAGTGCCGGGAAATAGCCGTGCGGACTGATGGGCTAAATGGCGGCTTGGTCACTAAGCTGTTCTGCACTTCCAGCGGACTTAGGCCGCGTGGCGTGACAACTAGCCGCGATTTGACGTTGGGTACTGTAGCTTCACGGATTTTCTATAAATAGCGCAGACCCCGTAGATTTCATCACAAATCAAGAAGGATGCGGGCTAAGTCCAAATCGTTGCGGTCTGACAAGGCCACTGCGGTTAGGACAGACGCGGCCTCCGCTTTCCACTCAGCTGACCACAAAGAATGCCGGCTTACAAAAGCCGAGCTGGATGACTTTGTCGAGAAACATATGCAAGGAAGTCCGCTGATCGCGCGGCTTCCCCGGTAGGATGAGCGGATTAACTCCTCCAACGCGAATCAGATCGCAGTCCCCATTGACCACTTCGACTGCGGCTGCAGCTTCCCGGTCTTGCTAGAGGCCGTAGCGGTCTTCGACCACTATGGAGTTGTGCCCGGACAACTTACCCCAAACTCGATAGCCGCAATATACAGCTTCATCTCTTATCTGAGGTCGAAAAGAGTCTGATTCTCTATGAGGCTCTTCCGTGAGTGCTTCTCGGTGCGGTCTATCCCGGACTCCGGGACAAAGATCATCCGGGGGCACCTCTACTTCGGCTGCAGAGGGCTGAAGATAGTGAACTTGGCCAACAAGATCGCAAACTGGCCGGAGCGGTTTCTGATCTTCGAGGGCAACTTGGGGTTGCTGCCGGTCGACCCCCAAGTCCGCGAAGAAGCCGCCTTTGGGAGCAGCGGCTTGGACGGCGTCGAGAAGGAGATTTATAACTTCTTCAAAGGCGAGCGGCTTGATGTAAACCACTACATCCCGCTGTTGCCGTCGCTAGTAGGAGTCGAAGCGGAAGACAGTAAGTGTTAAGCCGGCCGACCTGAATTCTTAGCCGTGCGGCCTGAAAACTAACTTTGCCTTCTATCTTTGCAGCTGCTGTGGCGGTCCCGCTGAACAAGCCGCAGACTCCTGGCGGCTTGACCCTCACTCAAAGAGAAAAGAGAGCGAAGCGGGTCACGCCGGCGCGAGTTGCGGAGGAGGAGTCGGACTCCTCTGGAGAGTTCATGCTGCAAGGAACCGGCAGCAGCCTGAAGGATGTCCACGGCGACCCGGCCTTGCGGTGGAGTCCGGACGGCAAGTCGGTGACGATCTCCACCGCCCTCCCCTACTGGGGAGCAGAAGAAGTAAGCCGCCATGCGAGCGCGGTTGGCGGCGTGCTGTACGGCAAGCGCAACTTGAGGGCTATGCGACGAGTTCCTCCGGACGACCTGTCGCGGCTAGCCGCGCAAGTCGGCGCGAGGAGCTTCGTGGCAAGTCACTTCATCGGGCTTGCCTACAAGGAGCTGATGAAAGAGAACAGCGGCCTGAAGACGCAGTTAGGCGAACAGCAAGAAGAGAACAAGCGGCTTAAAGAGAAAGAGGCGGTAAGTCATTACCAATACCCGCGCGGTTAGCATTATATAACCGCGCGACCTTACCTTTACCTTTGCTTTGCAGGAAATGTACAACCCCGCCAACCCGATCTTCCAAGACCAAGTCTTCCCCCAACTCGTCCAAGGAATCGATGGAGCGCTTAACCGCCTCCGGGACCTTGGCGGCTTGGCCACCGGCTTCACCGACTTCACATGCGCCGACATCTACCCTTCCCTGAAGGAGCAGGTGGCCGACGTCTATAAGTCGATCAAGGGCAAGGCCAAGGTCGGGGAAGAAGTCGTCGAGGTGGTGGGAGACGCCGTGGAAGAGGTCGGCCAGGGAAGCCGGAGTCCACGCACATCTCCTGAGTCCGGCGGCCAAGAGTCGGAGACCGCGCGGCCAGACTTGACAACTTCTGATGGTTCAGCGAGCTCCGCAACTAGCAGCGGGTACTCTTTATCATCTGTCGATATTGGCGATGACAGTGATTTAGACCCTCCTGCGACTAACAAGCTCAAACCGGGCGATTAGAAAATTTATAACTTGTTTTGTATTTTGAACTTTTTGAAATCGGCGGCATTTTTTTGTAACCGCGCGATTAATATTTTGTAATACTTAATGGCATAGAAATGAAGGCACTTTTACCTTACTCTTTGTTACATCTTACTTTTCTTACTAGACTAAGTCCGCGCGGTCTCAGTTTAGCTTCCGATTTAAAATATAAGTATGTAAACCGGCTGAGTTTGCGCTGCGACTTCAACAAAGCTATCCGCAGGAGGGAGATATTTCCCTGCGGTTTATACCGGAGTGCACGTCAACAATAAGCCGAGCGGCTAACAACTTAAACCGCAATTTTCCTTAATGAATTATTCAACGTTATCTGATGGAAGGGCTGAATTGCCGTGGCTTGCTCATACATAAACCGTGACCGCTAAGCCGCGCGGCCACTTGTCGCAGTCGGCAGACATCCATAACATTGAAATATTATATTGCGGCTAGGGCGAACTCTGAAATGAATTGCCCATTTGATTAAAGGAACAAGAATAGAGAAACAAGCTTCGGCGTCCGATAAAACAGGCCGATATAGGCATATGGAATCCGGGAATTTTTGTGACGATAGTTCGCTGATTAGCTAATATAATTAATACCATAAGCCGGCAGATCAATGCCAGGAATTAAGTGCCAGACGCAGGTCGGGCGACTTCCTTTCCAGATGAATAACAAACCGGCAACTGATATATTTGAGCCAAATAAGATACTGAATAGCGGATAGGCGGACGTAAGTCGACCGAGTTCCCAAATATATTAATGATAATCCGGCAGGTAGGAACAGGAAAGTTAAAAAACTTAAGCCGGAATATGAAACTGGGCAGCTTGTGTAATTAATAATACAACCTGCACAGGCCGCTTAATAAAGCCGCGAGATAGCGGATAGGCGCGTGTTGTCCTGCAAAAATAGGTGAAGACATGCACTTATGTGTCAATGTGGGCAGGTGCGAGTGGCATTGCTTTCCACACAAAGAACACATAAGCGAGATCGAAATTCTTAAATTCCATGACCAATGTCACGCGGGACAAGTACGCAGCGTCTGCGACTGAAGTCAAGCAGGACAAGTACGCAATGTCTGCGACGAAGGTCAAGCGGGACAAGTACGTAATGCCTATCTGTGACTGAAGTCATGCGTGACGGGTACGCAATGTCTGCGACTGAAGGTCAAGCGGAAAACCCACTACACATCTGCGACTGAAGTCAAGCGGGATGTGGAGGGCTTAAGAATTCGAAAGGGGCTCTTGCCCCTACATGCATGCATATAGGCATAAAGAGGAGAAAGCTAAAAATAAGCTTCAAATGAAAAAGTAACATTTGCATGATGTTAAGGAAGTGATAAAGGATATATATCTGTAGCTTTATCATGCCTTATTAATACCGATTGCGAAGGAGATGTTATGTATTATTCTGAACATAAGCACTTTTCATTATAGAAAGAGAGAGGAATCACTGCTTGAATTATTGAGCAAGAAATGAAAGATTGCCTTAGAGAGTTACTAAATAACATATTCTTGCAACTTTCCAGCTCTTACAAGTTGATTAGCCAATTTCCTGAGAGCTATGCAATCTTCTGCTAGATGACCAATATCTTTATGATACTTGCAAAAAAGTTGCTCGTGCCGATACTTGATTTTGGATTTCATACGCCTAGGCTTCTTGAACTCAGGCATTCCCTGAATGATTATCAAAAGATCTTCCATAGGAATTTTAAACATAACATATTTACCTGAACCTTTTTCATACTTTGGAGTTTTATCCTGGAGAATATAAGGAGACTTGCAATATTCAACTTGCAAAACATCTTGTGAGGAAATAGATTGCTGTTGACCCGAAGTCCCTTGAGATTGTTTGGCCATTTGATTCAGAAATGAAACATAACCTTTATTTGCCTCTTCGCCCATTATGAATGTATTAACTATATCAATAAGATCTCCGTAGCTTTTGGGATATTTTGTGGTGAGCTTGAATTTCAATGGGCCTTCTTGAAGTGCATTTATGAAAGCATACAAGTAATAGTCTTGATGGACGCTACAAATATCTAGGACCTCCTTTTGAAACCGATCAACAAAATCTGGATTAGACTCGTCAATTCCTTGCTTGATTCGGAAGAGAGCTCCAACGTCTCTTTTCCGCTTCCTGTAAATAGCGAATCTAGAAATAAATTGACTTCGAAGATCCTTAAAGCTGGCTACTGATCGAGGTGGGAGGCTATAAAATCATTATCTTGCAACATTGCCAAAAGATATAACGAAGAGTTTGCATTTTACTCCACTTGACACTTTTTTCAATGAAATAGCTGATTCAAAAGCTTGCAAATGAGAAAACGGATCATCACATCCAGAATACTCCGGGAGACGCGGTACTCTGAAGTCATCGAAGACAGTATCCCACTGAATACGATTAATGAATGGAGAAGTGGCCTCTTCTTCTTCCTCACAAAGAGGTTCATTTGCAACAGATTTTAGTCCACGCTCAACACTGTTTGCAAAAATTTCTCTATGAGGGTCAACAACCTCACTATTAAGATACAAGCAACCCTGCACTTCTGAGAGATCTGTAGTCACTGAGATGCGGCTCGATTTATCATGACCTTTGCAGGATTCATCCTGAAAAGAGAGAAATAGCCGAACTTTTGCAAGAGACCGCAGAACAGCGGCGGCTTAACGTGGCGGCTAGACGATTCTGCAAACCGATAAGAAGACCGGCTGAAAAGAGAGCGGATAGAATGCCAGGTTCCGCAGCACTGCAGGCGGGCTGAAAACCTTAGCCGGCGAAACCGCGGCTTGCCCGACAGGCCGCCGAACTCTAGAGGATAGAGCGGTCTAATTAGCTAGACCGCTGATTTCATCGATTAGTCGAGATCTGAAGGCCGCGTGTTAACTGTTGATGCACGAAAACGGACAGGGAGTCGGGCACCACCAGCTAACGGTTCGAACACCGGGGAATAGGGGAGGAAAGGAGAAGACTGTCGACCAATCGGTTACTAGCGGTCGCCGCTAAAGGACCGGAAAAGGGGGCCGCTGGCAGCGGCAACAGCAGAGTTCGCCCGCCGCGGCTTAAATGCCACTCTTGCGGCGGGCTTTCCTTTACTTCAAATAAGAAACAGTTACAACAAGTAAAAGAAGAAGCCGACCGGGCTACAAGCCGCAATACACTAGACTTGAGACTGCAGCTCTTAACAGGTGAGCTACTGGATCCCACTCATGGTGTCTTGGGGAGTGCACCCTCCCCGTATTTATAGGCTCGGGGGCCTGCCCAAACGGGCAGGGCTAAAATTACCGGCTGCCCGGGGTACAGGAGAACCGGGCAGAGGTGAGGGGAAGCAAAAGAGAAAGAAACAAGAAAGGAGGGAAGCCGCGCGGCCTGGCGGATTCTCCTGGCGAGCTGACGGCTGGGTCCTTGGGCCTTGTCGCTGAGCATGGTCGGCGTTGGCAGCGGCCTGACATGGAGACCGCCCGGCTTGGGAGGCTTGGCGGTTTGAGTAGGCAGGCCGCCCGGTCTGGAAAGCTGCGCGGGCAGGTCGCGGATTCCGGGCTTATCAACGCGGTTGAGTCGTTATGCTAGCTCCACCATCATGGATGAGGAGCACAAGACTAATCGCTTCTACGAAGGGTTGAGAGACGAGTTGAGGTTGCTACTCTCGGGGCCGATGATGCAGGGTTTCTTAACCTTGGTCAATACTGCCCGGTCCTTGGAGAAGGACATGAAAAATGTACAAGCGAAGAAAAGCTTGGGTGAGAAGAAATCTGAGTTTAAAGTGCCGACTACTTCAAAGTCCGGCTATCGGAGGGCTTTCAAGAAGCATAGGACTTCGGGTCCAGCTCCTTCTGGTGCTTCTGGGGCGACTACGAGTCGGACCCCGGGCGCGTGTTTTACATGCGGAAAGACGGGGCACTTTGCCCGTGATTGTTGGAGCGGACGTCCTAAGTCCGAGAGGAGGCCGGGAGCCACTTATGAAGAGAAGGGAAAGGCGGTGGAGTCGACCGCATCCCATTATGCTCCGGCCCAACCAAGGGTCTACAATCTTGGCCAACAGGAGGCCATTAAACAAGCTGATGTGGTGACAGGTACGATTTAATTTATAGCAAGTCAATTTCTTTATATGCTTGTTATGCACATGTTACCTTACCACTACTTGTTTAGGATTTGTATTGATTTGTGAAAATCCGGCACGAGCACTCTTCGATACAGGAGCCTCACACTCCTTCTTGTCCGAAGGATTTATATTACGCATCGGGGTCCCTTCCTCGATGGCGAAGGATAAGTTGGATGTGTTGTTGCCCAATGGGTGTTCGATGCGAGCGGATAGGATCTGCGATGTTAAGATTCGTATTGGGGAGCAGGAGTTCGACCTGCGAGCATCTTTACTTCCGTTAGTGGAGTTCGACGTCATATTTGGCATGGACTGGCTCTCGGAGCAGCAGGCCCATATAGATTGCGGTAGCAAGGAAGTTAAGCTGGGAGCGAGTCGTGAGATGACTTTTACGGGCTTAAAGGGGTCGAGCAAGACATTGATGTCTGCTCTTCAGGTGGTGAAGACGGTTCGTGCTGGAGCAGAACTGTTCTTTACACTAGTGGAGGTTGCAAAGCCAAAGCCCGCGTTGGATTGTATTTCAGTGGTATCGGAATACCCTGATGTGTTCCCTGCAGATCTTCCTGGAGCCCCGCCTCGACGGGAGATAGATTTCACGATCGAGCTTGTGCCAGGTGCAAAGCCTGTGTCACGATCTCCATATCGGCTAGCGCCTAAGGAAATGGAGGAGCTGAAAGTTCAACTACAAGAGTTGTTGGAGCAAGGGTATGTGCGCCCGAGTTCTTCGCCTTGGAGCGCACCGGTCCTCTTTGTTAAGAAGAAGGACGGAAGCTTGAGATTATGTATTGATTATCGGGAGCTAAACAAGCTGACTGAGAAGAACAAGTACCCGATCCCCAGGATTGATGATCTCTTTGATCAGTTAGTCGGGTCGATGGTGTACTCGAAGTTAGATCTCAAGTCTGGGTACTATCAGCTGCGGATAAGGGAGAGTGATATCCCGAAGACAGCGTTTAGTACGAGATACGGGCATTATGAGTTTACGGTCATGATGTTTGGGCTGACTAATGCGTCGTCAGTATTCATGGATTTGATGAACAGGACGTTCAGGGAGTACTTGGACCATTTCGTGATCGTCTTCATCGACGATATTTTGGTGTACGCGCAAAGTGAGGAAGATCACTTCAAGCATCTTCATTTGGTGTTGGAGACGCTAAGGAGAAATCAGTTGTATGCCAAGTTCTCGAAATGCGAGTTTTGGCTATCCTCAGTAGCATTCCTCGGGCATATAGTGAGTGGAGAGGGTATTGCGGTGGATCCGGCGAAGATTGTTGCGATACGGGAGTGGCCTGAGCTTGCTACTGTAGCAGAAGTCCGGAGCTTTTTGGGGCTTGCCGGCTATTATAGGCGCTTCGTAAAGAACTTCTCGCGGATAGCGTTACCTATCACTACTTTGACGAGGAAGGAGCATAAGTTCGTTTGGACGCCGGAGTGCGCGCGAGCTTTTGAGGAACTGAAGTGTCGGTTGACTACGGCGCCTGTGCTGAGTTCGCCATGTGGAACCGAAGGCTATGAGATATATAGCGATGCTTTAGGCAGCGGTTTGGGTTGCGTGCTACTACAGCACGGAAGCGTGATAGCTTATGGCTCGAGACAGCTAAAAGTGCACGAGAGGAATTATCCGGTCCATGACTTGGAGTTAGCGACTGTGATTTTTGCCTTGAAGCTGTGGAGACACTATTTGTACGGTGTGAAGATTGATATCTACACCGATCACAAGAGCCTAAAGTATCTAATTGATCAGAAGAATCTGAATATGCGGCAGCGTAGATGGATGGAGTTCCTGGGGGACTATACATTCAAGAGCCACTACGTGCCTGGCAAAGGGAATGCGGTTGCGGACGCGTTGAGTCGTCGAGCCCCAGCTCAAGCCAATTGGCTATCGGTGCACGATGAGCGGTTGGTGCGGGAGTTGGAGGCGTTGGAGATTGTTTGTGTGGATAGACAATCAAGTGCTGAAGCAGTTCTGAATTGGACTGAAGTCCAATATGACCTGCCTGATCGTATTCGGCAGGCTTTGGATATGGATGCTCATATGAAGCAGTTCATGATAGAGGCTCTGGATGGGTCAAATTCCCAATTCGTCGTGGAGGACGGATTGCTTTGGAGAGACGGTCGTTTGTGCGTCCCAAATGTGGGCAATTTACGGGTGGAGTTGTTGTACGAGGCGCACCATACCAAGTACTCGATTCACCCGGGGAGCACGAAGATGTACCGTGATGTAAAGAAACTATTTTGGTGGCCGGGTTTGAAAAAGGATGTGGCGCTATACGTAGCGAAGTGCCAAACCTGCGCCTTGGTAAAGGCGGAGTGCCAAAAGCCGGGAGGATTTCTTAAGTCCTTGCCTATTCCGGAGTGGAAATTTGACGACATCTCTATGGACTTTGTGCACGGTTTGACAAGGTCGCAAAAGGGGAAACAACGCCATTTGGGTGGTTGTTGATCGATTAACGAAGGTGTCGCATTTTATTCCGCATAGGAAGGACGATCCGGTGGAGAAGCTGGCAAAGCTTTATGTGGATAATATAGTACAGCTTCATGGTGTGCCCCGCAGCATCGTGAGTGACCGAGATGGGCGGTTCACGTCCAATGATTGGAGGCTGGTGCAGCAAATGTTGGGAACAAAGCTGAAGTTTAGCACAGCCTTCCACCCACAAACGGATGGGCAGACCGAGAGGGTGAATAGAACCATGGAAGACATGCTTCGCATGTGTGTCTTGGATTTTGGAAAGCAATGGGAAGACCACCTTTATTTGGTGGAGTTCGCATACAACAACAGCTACCAAGCAAGTATTCAGATGGCGCCTTTCGAGGCCCTATATGGTAGAAGATGTCGCACGCCGTTGTCTTGGTTAGAAACGGGTGAGTCAAAGTTGTATAAGCGATCGGAAGTGGAGGATGCTACTTCTTTGGTGAGAACCATTCGGGAGAGGTTGCTTATTGCTCAGGACCGGCAAGCAAAGTACTATAATGCCAAACACAGGAACGTGGAGTTCGCTGTGGGCGATTATGTATACTTAAAGATCAAGTCGTTCAAGGGTGTCTCGCGGGTGCGGCGATTGAAAAAGCTAAACCCGAGGTACCTTGGACCGTTTGAGGTTCTGGAGCGAGTTGGCGAAGCAGCCTATAGGTTGAAGCTTTCAGTGGAGCTAAGTGGTTTACATGATGTATTCCACATTTCGGTGCTTCGGAAGGCGGTGCAAGAGCCTACGCAAGTGATCGCGGTTGATCAAGTGCCGGTGGATAGTGGGCTAACGACAGAGGTCAAGCCCGTGCGGATTGAGGACTCGGAGGTCAAGCGGCTACGCAATAAAGAGATCAGGATGGTCAAGGTCCGGTGGGACAATTACGGTCGTGAGGAGCTCTCTTGGGAGCGAGAGCAGACTATGCTTGACGAGTATCCGGAGTTGTTCCGCTCAGGTACAAATTTTGGTTTTGTATGTCTTTCCTTTATGTAATTTCGTGGGCGAAATTCTTTTAAGAGGGGGAGAGTTGTAACGCCCCGAAACTCAAAGGAGCAAAGGGGGACGTTTTGGGCCAGTTTGGGTTCTGGCAGAAGGCACACGGCCTGGGACACGGGCGTGTCCCAGGGCGTGTCAAGCGTGTGTCGACACTTAGCCACGAAGTCGTCGAGTTATACTCGACGATTCGTCGAGAATGGGCACACGGCCTGCGACACGGGCGTGTCGCAGGGCGTGTTGACCCGTGTCGACACTTAGCCGTGAAGTCGTCGAGTTATACTCGACGATTCATCGAGAACGGGCACACGGACTGCGACACGGGCGTGTCGACCCGTGTCGACGATCGTCCCGGGGAGTCGTCGAGATTCACTCGACGATCGTCGAGACAAGGCACACGGCCTAGGACACGGGCGTGTCCAAGGCCGTGTCATCAAGTCGTCGATCTTCACTCGACGAAATGTCCCGTGTACACGGCCTGGGGCCCAGGCGTGTCAAGGTGACACGGGCAAGGACACGGGCGTGTCCTAGAACCCGTGCAGTGCTCGGGTTGAAAACGGGGGAAAAATCATGGGGTACACGGCCGGCCTCACGGCCGTGTCAGTTGGAACACGGGCGTGTCAGCTCGAACACGGGCGTGTTCGATACCCGTGTGAGGTTCCAGGAGATTCGATTTTGACGGTGAATGCGGCACACGGCCCTGGACACGGGCGTGTGCCAGGCCGTGTTCGGCCTAGTTTGGGCATTTCAGCCCCGAATCAAAGCCGTTCATTTCCTTAGGTTGAGATCCGACGGCTGGGGGATGTTCCTGAAGGGATATACCCGTGAGTTGACTTGGAAAACCTTCACTTTTCTTCACTTGTTCTCTTTCTAAGTTCTTGGAGAGAGAGGAGAGCTAAGGAAGAAGAAGAGCTAGATCTGCCATTGGAGGAGCTTCGGAGCTCCGAATCGCAAGCCGACTCCAGATCCACGGAGGCAACGCAAGTGCGGTGATTTCTATCCGATTACTTTTCGATGGCGCCAAAGAGGAACTCAAGGGTAACGATCCTCATCTTGAGCATGAGTCGCTCTCTTTCTTAGCATAGGAAGCACGCTCTCGCGAGTTTGCGGAGAGTTGGAGGCGTTCCTTCGGGTAGATATGTAAAGTCCCCGTTGTTTAGAGTCCGTATGCGAGAACGGACGTAGGCATGATGTGTGAAGCCTACCCAGACATGTTAGTCTGGATTGGTGATGTTGCATTGCATAAGGCCGGAGAAGACTCCGTGCTATGGTTTGTTTTTCAGGTTTTCTACGCGGTAGATTGCAGCAGGGAGCCTTGGGGACTAACCCAAAGGTGCACCCGGAAAACTGGGCGGATACGAGATCTTGCCAACTTGGTGGCCTGAGAGCCAACTTGAACATAACGGGGTTATGTGTCTTGCGGTAGAATGGGACTCGGTGGAAGCTTGACCCGCGCAAATGGCTTAAATTGTCATTGCGAAGTGAGCACGGGTTAGATGGAGTCGTACCCGCTTTATGTCGTTCGGTTAGAGAGACCTAAGGTTACGTGGCACTCGCCGTTGGCATAGATGGGAGTCTTCGGCGGTCAATGGCTTAAATTGTCGTGACCCAGGCCAGGAAGACGAATTGCTCATAGGTTTGGCCGTCTAAGTGGCGGTGGTGAGTCTGGAATGTTAATGGCTTTAATTGACGTAACATCGACCGGTTCACCGAGAATATGCCCTGAGTGCACGGGGCGTGTGGCCGTGCGAGCCAACGTTTGTGATGAAATGGCTATGGTTATATAAATTGCTCGCTTATGCTAATGAAATGCAGGGAAGGAGCATCGCCGCCCCGAGTTGGGGGCGGGATCGTTATAATTTGGTCAGCATTGCTGACCGTTGCCTTGTTTTGCCACCGTGCGGTGATTTGTTGCTTGCAGGTACAGCTGGACCAAGCGGTCAATAGCGGGCTAAAGCCCTTTTTGCGAAGCTGTCCCTCGAAGGCCCAAGTGGAAATGTTTCTGTTTTATTCATGTATGACCGGCCTGCGTGCCGAGGTTTGTAAATCATGTATTATTCAAGTGAAACACTCTATAAGGCCTTAAGGCCGATTTTGGGTATTTTGTATAACATTCCTAATTATGTAATAGTGGACATTCGTGCTCTAATGCTGGGTTCTTGTTTACAACTTATATAAACTGCTTCCGCTAGAATGCTCTGTGTAGGACGTTGAGATTGGTTTGATGGTTTCCATACGTAACCACCCGGTCTGTCTGTGGTATATGGCGTCGGGCCCCAGCCGGACCTACTGCTATATACTATGCGACGGATAGGGGGTGTTACACATTCAACCTACTTCACCTCTGCGACCTCAAAATGAAGAGTTCGCTTCACTCATGGAATTCTACCGTGTGGTAGCTAGGGGATGCCCATCACTCCTGCTCAATTTTACTGAAGATGAGAAGGTCACTCAGCTCACTGTGACCTCCATTCAAGCTAGAGTTGAGCCCTCTCCTTTTGTGGACAAGATCCCATGTGAGTCGGCTCCTAGTAGTTTTAGGGAACCCCTCTCGCCTTTCTATACTGTAGATACTGACCCGGTCGAGCATTTGTTAGCATTTGAAGATGTTGTGGCTCTAAAGTGCTTGACAAACGCCATGAAGTGCAAGGTCTTGGTCACCAATTTTGAAGGCCAGGCCATGGAATTGTTTCATGATCTGTATCCTTAGTCAATTGCTTGTTTCAAATAGCTTCGCGGAGAACTCTTGCTAAGATTTGCTACCTCTAAGAAGAGGAGGAGCGGCCCCACAGCCCTTTTTGAGATCAATTAGGGGTACGATGAATCGGTAGCATGGTTCGTTGATCGTTTTCAAAAAACAATTAGGGGAGTCAAAAATTTGGACCCGGATAACTATAAAATCGCCTTGGTTAAGGTACTTAAGGTGGGTACACTGAAGTTCGAAGCAACCACCAAGGACTAGGCAACATACCAGCAACTGATTGCTCTGGCAAATAGTTTCATCAAGTGGAAAATGCTAACCCTACTTATATTTCCAATTTGATAGTTACGGATGAAGGAGGAAGAGATATTGTAGACTCAGCAACTCATCATTCATCCAGACAACCTATTCCCAAGTATCAACCTCTAGCTAAAGGAGAAGGAATTTTCGCCACAAATGGACCTATCAAGGCCATCAATAGTTTCATGATCAGAAACTACCATTGGCCACCGCACCCGCTCCAACTTCTCTTCGGGTCATTCCATTTCTCCAGATTCAAGACGACTCTTTCTCAGATGATTAGTAGAGCCGCAATCTAATAGATGGGCTTGTAGCTATGGGCTTTACAGTAGATGAGGTTGTCTATATCCTGCAAAAGAGGGATGAGTTCAAAAAAGGATTTCGAAAAGTAAAAAGGAGGCCCCGAAGCTCAGATTATTTCTTAGAATTCCACAAGGAAAAGGGACATGCAACTGAGGACTAGAGAGCCCTTTACCAACTTGTGGAGAGGCTTCTTGTAGCCGGAAAGAAAAAAGAATCTTGGCTAGAAAGAAGATTCATCAAAACTGTCCACCTTAAAGGGCAAAGAGGTAGCTGATGTTTTTTGGGAGTGCGAAGAGGCTGTAGAGGTTAGCTATCCTAGAAACTTCAATGTTGGAGAATGCGTCTATCCGGATGATGAAGGCACCCTCGGGGAAAGTTTCTACATTCATGGAGGAGCGGGGGCAGAATCGACTCAGAAGTCATCCATGGCACAAATCCGTTGACACAAGGTAGCTGCCACCTCAACTTCTGCTCCCCCAAGATGGTTGTCACCTTTGGGCCAGAAGAATTCATGCTGATGACCAATCCCTTCAACGATGCGGTCATAGTCATAGCTAGTATTGAAAGCTATACGAAACTGATAATTCTGAAAGATACCGGTAGTTCAATGAATCTAATATTTAAGTAAACTTATGAGTCCCTAATTGAAGCCCTTGATTTCCACCAGTCCTACTCAAACGAGTAGGTGGGAAATTAAAGCAGTAAATAAATAGTAAATGAAAGCATTAAAATGACAAGTCCTACTCAAACGAGTAGGCGGTCAATGAAAGCTATAAAAGTGCAAGTCCTACTCAAACGAGTAGGCGGGAAATAAATGCGAAAAAATGACAATTCCTACTCAAATGAGTACGCGGGAAATTAAAGCAGTAAATGACAAGTCCTACTCAAACGAGTAGGCAGGAAATTGCGAGTCTTACTCAAACGAGTATGCAGGAAATTATAAGTCCTACTCAAACAAGTAGGAGGGAAATGACAAGTTCTACTCAAATAAGTAGGCTGGAAATTAAAGCAGTAAAAGGTATCTCATACACGCACACACTCTATAAGAATGAAAGAAAACAATAAAAATGTTAACTCGTACACTCACGTACATATACGAAAAAGGATGAAAAATGAAGTGATCGAAAAAATTAAAATAAATATATTTTTACCGTTAGAATATGCTAGAAATGCATAAAAGAAGAAATAAAAATTAAAGGAGAAAAGTGCAAGTCCCAATTCTCTTCGATACTGAGGGTTAAGAGCGGTTACCCACTCATCAGAATGGGGACGGCTTAAGAAAATGCATAATTCAAAGTGCGAGCCCTACTCAAACGAGTAGGCGGGAAATGAAAGCAGTAAATGAAAGCATTAAAATTACAACTCCTATTCAAATGAGTATGCGGGAAATGAAAGCTGTAAAAGTGCAAGTCCTACTCAAACGGGTAGGCGAGAAGTGAAAGTTGTAAAAGTGCAAGTCCTACTCAAACGAGTAGGCAGGAAATGAAAGCGATAAAATGACAAGCCCTACTCAAACGAGTAGGAGGGAGATTAAAGCAGTAAATGTCTAGTCCTACTCAAACGAGTATGCGGTAATTTGCGAGTTGATAACTATAATTATATCATTATTTTTATATAGATTTTATTTAATAAATAATAAGATTATTATTATATTTTAGTAATTATGTTTATAATTGCTTTCTTTTTATATTTCAAGTCAATCTAGGATGCGAATATCAATTTGGATCTTGTAGCACTGATCAGGAGATGAAACTGAAAATTGCTGGAAAAATCAACTTGACACGGCCCAAACACGGGCATGACCCTCAGGTCACGGGCGTGATATGTGGCTGTTACCCATGAAGGCGCTGCGGAGTACTTGCCAAGGCGGATTAAAGTTACACACCCCGGTCACGGGCATGACCTATTCTTCACAGGGGTGACCAGCAGGCGTGACTACCTGACAGGGCTGCAGTTTTGATTCCAGTTAGTTTTCAAGCTACACGCACAAAGTCACGAGCGTGACATTCAT
Source organism: Platanthera guangdongensis (assembly GCA_039583875.1). Lineage (NCBI taxonomy): Eukaryota > Viridiplantae > Streptophyta > Magnoliopsida > Asparagales > Orchidaceae > Platanthera > Platanthera guangdongensis. The sequence continues at coordinate 94,276,939 of CM077166.1, forward strand.
GTCACGGGCATGGTTTTCAGGCTTGAAGTCCGAGCGTGTCGCGCTTAATGTCGCTAGTTTCAGATCAAGTCGATTTTCGGCTTGCATGCCCTAGGTCACAGGCGTGACCTAGGGGCGTGACTTCCCACAATAGCTAGAGTTTAATTCCCGCTGGTTCTAGTTCCTGTCGATTCCAGTAACAGTATAAACACGCCCGAGGTCACGGGCATGACCTAGGGGCGTGACCCGCAGAACGGCAATTTTGGCGGTTTTCTCCCAACGTTCCCGGGCTTGCAAGACAACGGTTCCGAGCCTTACATGCCCTAGGTCACAGGCGTGACCTAGGGGCGTGACCTTCCGGAAATTTCTTATATATTGCAGATAAAGCCAGAATCTAGGGAGGCATCTAGGATTTATCTAGGAGTAGATTGTTAGCGAATTTCAGTAATTTTCTTTCACGTCTTTATGTAATTTCAATTTCATAGATTAGTTTTGCTTTGCTTTATTTCAATTCAAGCACTTTTTCTATCATGTTTATGTCCTTCTTTTATTGTTGTTACTTCATCATGTTAAGTAGCAAAATTTTATTTAGCACTTGATCATGATGAACTTTGGAATGAAATAAACTTTCTTTATTTTTCTCAAAATTATCAAGCTTTCAATTTTTGCTTGCTATCGATTTATCTTTGATTGTTTTGTGTTGAATTCATATTTCGCGGATATGTTCTTCGATCGTAGATCCATTTCTTAAATGATCGAGAGGTTGCGGATATGAGTAGATCGCTCAAAGATAAAAGGAGTTGCATGCACTCCTCGAGAGAGGAAGATATAAATCCGTCGGATTGGAGTCAAATCTAATAGTGCGGTTCAACGCTTAAAGCAAGCTTAGGGTTTCAACTGGCCTAGGGGACTTAACTGATCAACCTAAGGTTAGTCAAAAGCATGAGCTCAAGAGATATGCTTTTGTATTCTTGGAATCTCCACAGTCGGAGTAAGTGATTAGGAGCTTGTGCAACTATCATTTCAAGAAAGTCCATTTATATCCAAAGGGATTCTAGATCAAGTGTTAATTTGCATTACATAGAAATTTCTCTTTTACTTTAATTATTTTCTATGTTTATTATTTGATAAAATAATATTAATTTGCCTGAGTAAAAGTACTCAACAGGCCCCGAGTCTAATACGACATTTCCTATACTATATTTCCTATTTTGGATTTTAGTTTGGATTTATTTTCAAAGCTATATTAAAATTCTTCATCATGTTTTTCGCGCCGTTGCCGGAGAATTATTTTGTTGATATTTTAAAAGCATAGATTTTACTACTTTAATAATTCTCGTTCTCCACCTCCATTTTAATTTTAATTTTCTTTTTCAAATTCATTTCTATTAAGTACCAGTTGTTTTATTTTCTTATTACAAAAAAATGTTATCTCAATTGGCCGCTACGGTTGCCAAGCTTATAAATAAAATTATTATTTTGCAAGCCACACGACGGTCTAATATTTCTTATTATTATTATTGAAATCGAGAAATCGGTCTCTATGGAGTTCGGGGTCCCTAAAAAGGGGTGACCCCACACTTACTGCACTCAGGCAATTGTCACAGACCAAAGGCTCGGGAAACTAGGAACAGACCCTCGTCTATAGCGTGGGGGTTGTAACGCCCCTAGCCGATACAACGTGACAATGTCACGTCTCCGCTCTAGGCGACGCTACCGGGCTGCAGCCCATGCACCCCAACCCCTCTCCCTCCACAGGCGGGTTGTTGGTGGCCACATCCTTTCTTTGATGAGGTAAACTCGATAGTCAAGCCCGCGCTATGGGGACTTCCCAGGTGGTCACCAATCCCAGTACTACTCCAGCCCGAGCACGCTTAACTATGGAGAGGTGTTACAATAAAAAGTGCACTTTTATTATAACGCCCCTAGTCGATACAACGTGATAATGTCATGGCTCCACTCTAGGCGACGCTACCGGGCTGCAGCCCAAGCACCCCAACCCCTCTCCCTCCACAGGCGGGTTGGTGGTGGTCGCAGCCTCCCTTTGATGAGGTAAACTCGATAGTCAAGCCCGCACTACGTGGACTTCCTAGGAGGTCACCCATCCCAGAACTACTCCAGCCCGAGCATGCTTAACTATGGAGTTCTTTCAACTCTCATCACCAATCTCCTCCACTTAAGGAATTTCGTCCCGAAATTAAATAAAAGGTACACAAAATTAAATATTACCTGAATGGAATAACTCGGGGTATTCTTCCAACATAGCTTGCTCTCTCTCCCAAGAAAGCTCCTCCCGTCCGCAGTTATCCCAACGGACTTTAACCATCCGGACCTCCTTGTTGCGGATTCGTTTGATTGCAACATCTTCAATACGTACCGGTTTGACCCTTGTTGTCAACTCATAATCAACTGGTACTTGATTGTTCGCAATGATCTGCGAAGGCTCTTGCATTGCCTTACGCAACACCGACACGTGGAACACATCATGTAGCCCACTCAACTCCACCGACAGCTTCAATCTATACGCCGCCTCGCCAACACGCTCCAGGATTTCAAATGGTCCAAGGTATCTCGGACTCAGCTTATTCAAGCGTCGAACCCGCGATACACCCTTGAACGGCTTGATTTTTAGATACACCATGTCGCCAACATTGAACTCCACGTTCCTATGCTTGGCGTTATAGTACTTTGACTGTCTATCCTGAGCGATCTTCAACATTTCCTGAATTGTACGCACCATTTAAGTGGCGTCTTCCACCGCTTGACATTTATACAACTTCAATTCGCCTGCCTCCAACCAAGACAATGGCATACGACAATTCCTCCCGTACAAGGCTTCGAAAGGCACCATACCAATGCTCGCCTGAAAGTTGTTGTTATACGCAAACTCCACCATATACAGGTGATCCTCCCAATGCTTTCCGAAATCTAGGACGCACATGCGAAGCATGTCCTCCATAGTCATGTTGACCCTCTCGGCATGACCATCCGTCTGTGGATGAAAGGCTGTGCTGAAACTCAGCTTAGTTCCCAACATACTATGCACCAACCTCCAATCCTTCGACGTAAAGCGTCCATCTCGGTCACTAACAATACTGCGGGCACACCATGCAACCATACAATATTATCCACGTAGAGTTTGGCTAACGTTTCTACCGTATCCTCCTTCCTGATCGGAATAAAGTGCGACACCTTTGTCAACCTATCTACGACCACCCAAATGACATCGTTTCCCTTCTGTGACTTCGGCAAACCATGCACAAAATCCATAGATATGTCGTCGAATTTCCATTCTAGGATAGGTAGGGACTTCAAGAAACCTCTGGGTTTCTGGCATTCCTCCTTCACCAATGCACATGTACGACACTTGGCCACATAAAGTGCTACGTCCTTCTTCAATCCTGGCCACCAGAATAATTTCTTTATGTCTCTATACATCTTCATGCTTCCCGGGTGGATTGAGTACTTGGTATGATGAGCCTCATACATCAACTCCTTCCGAAGATTATCCGCACTAGGAACGCATAGGCGACCATCCTTCCTTAGCAACCCATCCTTAATAGCAAACTGGGAATTTGACCCATCCAAGAATTCATCTATGATCTGCTTCATGCTGCTATCCTGAACCAAAGCCTGCCGAACTCTATCAGCTAGGTCACACTGCACCTCTATCCAAAATAGTTTTGCCTCAGCCCTAGACTGCTTGTCAATACAAGATATCTCCAAAGCCTCCAACTCATGGACCAATCTCTCATCATGTACCGATAACCAGTTGGCCTGTGCGGGAATCTTACGACTCAACGCATCTGCCACTGCATTTCCCTTCCCAGGCACATAATGTATCTTGAAGGTGTAGTCCCCTAAGAACTCCATCCACCTCCGCTACCTCATGTTCAGATCCTTTTGGTCCAACAAGTACTTCAAGCTCTTATGATCGGTGTAAATATCGACCTTCACACCGTACAGGTAGTGCCTCCAAAGCTTTAGAGCAAATATCACGGCTGCTAACTCTAAGTCGTGGACCGGATAATTTCTCTCGTGAGCCTTCAATTGACGTGAACCATAGGCTATCACTCTCCCATGATGTAGCAGAACACAGCCCAAACCACTGCCCGAAGCATCACTATAGATCTCGAACCCTTCGGTTCCACTTGGCGAACATAATATAGGCATCGTGGTCAACCGCCTCTTCAGCTCTTCAAAAGCCTGTTCGCACACCGGAGACCACACAAACTTCTGATCCTTCCTTATCAACATCGTGAGTGGAAGTGCTATCCATGAAAAGTTCTCTACGAAGCGCCTGTAGTAGCCAGCAAGCCCTAGAAAACTCCGGACCTCTGCCACTGTAGTCAAAGCAGGCCACTCACGTATCGCCACTATCTTCGCCGAATCCACAGCTATCCCTTCTCCACTGACAACATGACCAAAGAACGCTGTCGAGGATAACCAGAATTCACAATTGGAGAACTTAGCATACAACTGATTCCTTCTCAACGTCTACAACACCATGTGTAGATGATTGTAGTGATCCTCCTCGCACTAAGAGTACACCAGGATATCATCGATAAATACTATCACGAAATGATCCAGGTACTCTCTGAAATTCCTGTTCATCAGATCCATAAACACTGATGGCGCATTCATCAACCCAAACGGCATGACCGTGAACTCGTAATGCCCAAACCGCGTACTGAATGCTGTCTTTGGGATGTCGCTCTCCCTTATCCTCAACTGGTAGTACCCGGACTTCAGATCTAACTTCGAATACACCGTTGACCCAACCAACTTATCAAATAGATCGTCAATCCTCTGAATCGGATACTTATTCTTTTCCGTAAGCTTGTTCAATTCCCAGTAGTCGATATAAAGCCGCAAGCTCCCATCTTTCTTCTTAACAAAGAGAACTGGTGCGCTCCAAGGCGATGAACTTGGACGCACATAACCTTGCTCTAGCAACTCTTGCAGTTGCACCTTCAACTCTGCCATCTCTCTTGGCGCTATTCGATATGGAGAGCGTGACACCGGTTTGGCACCCGGTACCAGCTCAATGGTAAAATCAATCTCCCGCTGAGGATGGGCTCCTGGGAGATCATCTGGGAACACATCGAGATACTCAGACACAACTGGGATACTGCCAAGACTTGGCTTAGGCGTCAAAGTCTGCACTAATGTGACAAACAGCTCTGCCCCAGACCGAACTGCCTTAAACACCTAAAGAGCCGACATCAAAATCTTACCCGACCCCTTCATGCCCACAAAAGTAGTTTCCTGATCAGTGTTCAGACCCAACCTAGCTTCCTTACGGTTGCAATTAATGCATGCACCCTGCTCAGAGAGTCAATCCATACTGAAGATTACGTCGAACTCTACTAACGGTAGAATCAACGCTCGCAAATCAAACTCCTGGTCTCCACTCTGAATCTTCACCACGCAGATCCTATCCGCGCGCATTGAGCACCCATTGGGCAACAACACATCCAACTAGTCCTTTGCCATCGAGGATGGAACTCTGATGCCCGATATGAATTTTTCGGACAAGAAGGAATGCGATGCTCCCATATCAAACAGGGCTCTCGCCGGAAACTCAAATATCAACACAAATCCTAGCATCAACAATAGAAAGCTAACAAACAAAAGAGGTAACAACTACATAAAGTTAATCTGCTATAAATTAACTCATACATGTCACCACGTCAGCTTGTTTTATGGCCTCTTGTAGACCAAGGTTGTATACTCTAGGCTGGGCTGGAGCATGATGGGACGCGGTTGACTCCACCGCCTTCCCTTTCTCCTCATAAGTCGCTCCAGACTTCCTCTCGGACTTTGAATGTCCGCTCCAACACTCACGAGCAAAATGCCTCGTCTTCCCGCAGTTGTAGCAAGCTCCTGGGACTCGACTTGTAGTTGCCCCCGACGCATTAGCCGAAGGGGCTGATTTCGAAGTCCTCTGCTTCTTGTTCCATCTGCGGAATCCTGACTTTGAACTAGGCACTTTGAACTCTACCTTCTTTTCTCCTGAGTCTTTCTTCTCTTGCACCGTCTTAGCAAACTTTTCCAAGGATCGGGCCGAGTTGACCAAGACTAGGAAGCCCTACGCCTTAGGCCCAGCAAAGAGTAACTGTAGGTCACCATGAATACCCTCATAAAATCGGTTGGTCTTCCTCTCCTCTTCCGTAACCATAGCCCCAGCATACCGACCCAACCGTGTAAACTCGTGGAGGTACTCGTCCACGCTACTAGCTCCCTGAGTCAGCCCAAGATACTGATTCTCCATCTCCAACTTCTGAGCAGAGGGTAGGTATCTGGCCAAGAATAGTCTAGATAATTCCTCCATTGGCACATCAGCAAGTTGCCTTCCACTAGAAGATGAAACTCCAACTCATCCCACCACAGCCTCGCTTCCCCCGCCAAAAGGAAGGTTTCTATGGTGGTCTTCTGCCACTCCTCAGTTAATGTGGCTATCAAGACCCTCTTTATCGAAGAGAGCCAGTCCTCAGCTTGAGCTGGCGTTCCAGTCCCATCAAATACTGGGGGATTAAAGCCCATTACATGCTTAAGCTACTTCTCCGTAGCTCTCCTCGGCTCTACCAGATCAACTGCTACGCGCTCCACCACTCTCGGCTCTGCCGCCCTAACCGGTTATTGCTCATTCGCAGGAGGTGCGTGATGCATTTGCCCTGCAGGTTGGGCATTTATCATTGCAAATACCGCCTCAGCCACCAACCTGATGGTTTCCGCTTAAGGAGGTGTTGTAGGCACGTCCCTTGGTGCACTACTATCCGCTGATTGCGGACGCTCTGACTGACCAGCACTGCTCCTAGCTACCTATAGTAGCAAAGATGTAATGCCCCGAAACTCAAAAGAGCGACGAGGGACGTTTTGGGCCAGATTTGGAATCTGGCAGTAGGCACACGGCCTGGGACACGGGCGTGTCCCAGGGCATGTCAGGCTGGAGTTAACAATTTGGTCGAGAGGTCGACGATTTTGGAGTCGACGATCGTCGAGCAGAGAACAGGGCCTGAGACACGGGCGTGTCTCAGGGCGTGTCGAGCCCGTGTCGACGATCGACCAGGGGTGTCGACGAATTTCGCTCGACGAAGTGTCGAGATGGGGTACACGGCCTGAGACACGGGCGTGTCTCAGGGTGTGTCGAGCCCGTGTCGACGATCGGCCAGGGAAGTCGACGATTTTCGCTCGACGAAGTGTCGAGACAAGGCACACGGCCTAGGACACGGGCGTGTCCAAGGCCATATCGGGTGGTCGACGAACTTCACTCGAAGAAGTGTCGAGACCATGAACACGGCCTGGAGCCCAGGCGTGTTCGAGTGGATACGGGTTAGGACACGGGCGTGTCCAAGAACCCGTGTGAGTCTCGGGTTGTTTTTGGGCTGTGTCGATGGAGGCACACGGCCGACCACACGGCCGTGTCAGTTGGAACACGGGCGTGTCAGGTCGAACACGGGCGTGTTCGATGCCCATGTGTTATTCCAGGCGCGTCAATTTTGACGGCGAATGGGGGACACGGCCCTGGACATGGGCGTGTGCCATGCCGTGTTCGGTCCAGATTGTACATTTCAGACCCGAATCAAGGCCGTTCGTTTCTTTAATTTGGGATCCAACGGCTGGGGGTTGTTCCTGATCGGATATACACGGTATTGGACTCTTGAAACCCTCATTTCACTTGAGAGGTTATCTTTCTAAAGTATAGAGAGAGAGGAGAGTCAAAGGAAGAAGAAGAAGCTAGATCCGGCCATTGGAGGAGCTTCGAAGCTCCAAATCGCGAGCCGACTTCGGATCTATGGAGGCAAAGAGAGTGCAGTGCTTTTCATCTGCTTACATTTCCATGGCGCCAAAGAGGAATGCTAGGGTAACGATTCTGTTCTTGAGCATGTGAAGCTCTTCTTCTTTGCATAGGAAGCCCGCTCTCGCGAGTTTGCGGTGAGTTGGAGGTGTTCCTACGGGTAGACATGAATAGTCCCCGTTGTGCAGAGTCCGTAAACGAGAACGGACATAGGCATGATGTGTGAAGCCTACCCGGACATGTTGGTCTGGATCGGTGATGTTGCATTGCATAAATGCCGGAGAAGACTCTGTGCGATTGTTTGTTTTCGGGTTTTCTACATGGTAGATTGCAACAGGGAGCCTTGGGATTAACCCAAAGGTGCACCCAGAAAACTGGGTGGATGCGTGATCTTGCCAACTTGGTGGCCTGAGAGCCAACTTGAACATAACCGGGTTATGTGAATTGTGATGGAAATGGGACTCGGGAGAAGTTTGACCTGCGCATATGGTTTAAATAACCGTTGCGATGTGAGCACGGGTCAGATGGAACCGTACCCGTTCTATGTCATTCGGGTTAAAGAGACCTAAAGTTACATGGCACTTGTCGTTGGCATAGATGAGGGTCTTCGGCGGTCTATGGTTTTAATTACCGTGACTCATGCCGGGAAGACAAATTGCTCATTGTTTGGCCGTCCAAAGGGATGGTGGTGAGTCGGCAGACTTAGACTGTGATTGCCGCGAATGTGCCCTGAGAGCACGGGGTGTGTGGCCGTGTGAGCCTATGCCTGTGATGAAATGTATATTTATACACTGCTTGTTATGCTAATATGTGCAGGGAAGGAGCATCGCCGCCCCGAGTTGGGGGCGGGATCGTTATAATTTGGTCAGCATTGCTGACCATTGCCTTTGTTTGCCACCGTGCGGTGGTTTTGTTGCTTGCAGGTGCTGTTGGACCAAGCGGTCAATAGCGGGCTAAAGCCAAAATTGCGAAGCCGGCCCTCGAAGGCCTAATTGGAGTGTTTACTGCTTTTACTCATGTACGACGGTCTGCGTGCTGTGGTTTGTAAAACATGTAATATTGAAGTAAACCATTTGTAAGGCTTAAGGCTTGTACTCGTGTATGTACGACATTCCTATTTGGTGTATTAGTGGACATTCGTGCTCTTTATGCTGGTTTTTTTATTGTAACTTAAACTGCTTCCGCTAGAATGCTCTGCGTAGGACGTTATGATTGGTTGGATGGTTTCCATTGAGTAACCACCCGGTCTGTCTGTGTATATGACGTCGGGCCACGGCCGGACCTACTGCTATATGCTATGCGACGGATAGGGGGTGTTACAATTTGGTATCAGACTACTAGTTTTGGTCGGGCTTAAATGAATTCGTGGAAGAATTCTTTTTAAGGGTGGTGAGCACATGTGTGTGTGTCATCGTTATAACAGTAAAAGAACCCATGAATGTCCACTTAGGAAAGAAAATACAGTGTTTGAGGAACCTGCGTGTTCCTATAATTGGTGTTGGCAATTTTATTTGGTCGCTTAACGGTATTTTGTGCACTATAGATGACCAGAAGTGGTGCTGGGCCGTCGGAACGTCGAGTTTCTGAGGCTAGCAGTGCACCTAATGAAGCTCCTGCAACACTTATCGGCTGATACCATTACGATTGGTGGCCGAAGTAGTGTTGGCCATGATTAATGCGCAGCCTGCAAGCCAAACGCATCAGCCCGCTCTGTGATGGAGCAGGGGTACCGCTGCAAGTGGCTGAGCCGAGGAGAGTGGAACAGGTAGTAGTGGAGCCGTTGGTGCCAAGGAGGGCAGCGGAGAGACAGCTCAGGACATGTCATGATCTTTAATCCTCGGTATTCTGGGGGTGGGAACCCCATTCAAGAGAAGATGGCTTTCAGGGATGAGAGCGTACATGATAGCAACGGAGAGGAGGAAGTGGCAAATGACCATCCATTGTCTACGATTCCTTTTTGGATGTGCAGCGAAGAAGAATGTTGGGTGGGAAGGATTGGAGCTGCATCTATTGAGAGGTAGGCAACTTGTTGATGTCTCGATGGAGAGTTCTCGAGATTGTTCTTAGCTAGATACCTCCCTTCGGCGCAGAGGATAGCGTTGGAGAATAGAGTCCTGAAGTTGGTACAAGGAGACAGTATCGTGGATGAATATCTCCATGAGTTTACTCATTTGAGTCGATATGCTAGCTCCACCATAGCGGATGAGGATCGCAAGACGAATCGATTCTACGAAGGTTGAGAGATGAGTTGAGGTTACTACTCTCGGGGCCGATGACGCAGGGTTTCTTGACCTTGGTCAACACGGCATGGTCCTTGGAGAAGGACATGAAGAATGTTCAAGCGAAGAAGAACGTGGGTGAGAAGAAATCTGGGTTCAAAGTGCCGACTACTTCAAAGTCTGGCTATCAAGATTCTTCAAGAAGCATAAGACTTCGGGTCCAGCTCCTCTGGTGCTTCTGGGGCGACTACGAGTGGGACCCGGGGCGTATTTACTTGTGGAAAGTTGGGGCACTTGCCCGCGATGTTGGAGCGGACGTCCCAAGTCCGAAAGGAAGCCGGGAGCGAACTTATGAAGAGAAGGGCAAGACGGTGGAGTCAACCGCATCCCACTATGCTTCAGCCCAACTAAGGGTGTATAATCTTGGCAAACAGGAGGCCATCAAACAGGCGGATGTGGTGACAGGTACAGTTTAATTATAGCAAGTTAATGTCTTTAAATACTTGTTATGCACATGTTACCTTACCACTGCTTGTTTAGGATTTGTTTTGATTTGTGAAAATTCGGCAAGAGCACTCTTCGATACGGGAGCTTCACACTCCTTCTTGTCCGAATGATTTTATACACGCATTGGAGTCCCTTCTTCGATGGCAAAGGATAAGTTGGATGTGTTGTTGCCCAATGGGTGTTCGATGCCCGCGTGGATTGTATTTCAGTGGTATCGGAATACCCTGATGGTTCCCTGCAGATCTTCCTGGAGCCCCGCCTCAACGGGAGATAGATTTTACGATAGAGCTTGTACCCAGGTTGCAAAGCCTGTGTCACGCTCTCCATATCGGCTGCGCCTAAGGAAATGGCGGAGATGAAGGTACAACTGCAAGAGTTGTTGGATCAAGGGTATGTGCGCCAAGTTCTTCGCCTTGGAGCGCGCCGGTCCTCTTTGTTAGAAGAAGGACGGAAGCTTGAGGCTGTGTATTGATTATCGGGAGCTCAACAAATTGACGAAAAAGAACAAGTACCCGATCCCCCGGATAGATGATCTTTTTGATCAGTTGGTCGGGTTGACGGTGTACTCAAAGATGGACTCAAGTCCGGGTACTATCAACTGCGAATAAGGGAGAGAGATATCCCGAAGACAGCGTTCAGTACGAGATACGGGCATTACGAATTTACGGTCATGCCGTTTGGGTGACTGATGTGTCGTTAGTGTTCATGGATTTGATGAACAGGACCTTCAGGGAGTACTTGGACCATTTTGTGATCGTCTTCATCGACGATATTTTGGTGTACTCGCAGAGTGAGGAAGATCACTTCAAGCACCTTCATTTGGTTTTGGAGACGCTAGGAGGAATCAGTTGTATGCCAAGTTCTCGAAGTGCGAGTTTTGGTTATCCTCAGTGGCATTCCTCGGTCATATAGTGAGTGGAGAGGGTATTGCAGTGGATCCGGCGAAGATTGTTGCGATACGGGAGTGGCCTGAGCTTGCTACGGTAGCGGAAGTCGGAGCTTTCTGGGGCTTGTCGGCTATATAGGCGCTTCGTAGAGAACTTCTTGCGGATAGCGTTACCTCTCACTACTTTGACGAGGAAGGAGCAGAAGTTTCGTGTGGACGGTGGAGTGCGCACGAGCTTTTGAGGAGTTGAAATGTCGGTTGACCACAGTGCCTGTGCTGAGTTCGCCGATTGGGATGAAGGCTATGAGATTTTATTGTGATGCTTCGGGCAGCGGTTGGGTTGCGTGCTACTACAACACGGAAGTGTGATAGCTTATGGCTCGAGACAGCTGAAAGTGCACGAGAGGAATTATCCGGTCCATGACTTGGAGTTAGTGGCCGTGATTTTTGCCTTGAAGTCGTGGAGGCATTATTTTTACGGTGTGAAGATTGATATCTACACCGATCACAAGAGCCTGAAGTATCTGATTGATTAGAAAGATCTGAATATGCGGCAGCGTAGATGGATGGAGTTCCTGGGGACAATACATTCAAGATCCACTACGTGCCTGGTAAAGGTAATGCGGTTGCGGACGCGTTGAGTCGCCGAGACCAGCTCAAGCCAATTGGCTATCGGTGCATGATGAGCGGTTGGTGCGGGAGTTGGAGGCGTTGGAGATTGTTTGTGTAGATAAGCAATCAAGTGCTGAAGCAGTACTGAATTGGACTAAAGTCCCAATATGACCTGGCTGATCGGATTCGGCAGGCTTTGGATATGGATGTCCATATGAAGCAGTTCATGGTAGAGCCTCTGGATGGGTCAAATTCCAATTCGTTGTGGAGTACGGATTGCTTTGGAAAGACGGTCGCCTGTGCGTCCCAAGTGTGGGCAATTTGCGGGTGGATTTGTTGTACGAGGCACACCATACCAAGTACTCAATTCACCGGGGAGCATGAAGATGTACCGCGATGTAAAGAAACTGTTTTGGTGGTCGGGTTTTGAAGAAGGATGTGGCGCTCTACGTAGCGAAGTGCCAAACTTGCGCCTTGGTGAAGGCGGAGTGCCAAAAGTCGGGAGGATTTCTTAAGTCCTTGCCTATTCCGGAGTGGAAATTCGACGACATCTCTATGGACTGTGCACGGTTTGCCAAGGTCGCAAAAGGGGAACGATGACATTTGGGTGGTGTGATCGGCTAACGAAGGGTCGCATTTCATTCCGCATAGGAAGGATGATCCGGTGGAGAAGTTGGCAAAACTGTATGTGGATAACATTGTACGGCTTCACGGTGTGCCCGCAACATCGTGAGTGACCGAGATGGGCGGTTCACGTCCAATGATTGGAGGCTTGTGCAGCAAATGTTGGGAACAAAGCTAAAATTCAGCACATCCTTCCATCTGCAAACAGATGGGCAGACCGAGAGGGTCAATAGAACTATGGAAGACATGCTTCGCATGTGTGTCTTTAGATTTGGAAAGCAATGGGAAGACCATCTTTATTTGGTGGAGTTCGCGTACAACAATAGCACCAAGCGAGTATTCAAATGGCGCCCTTCACGGCCCTATATGGTAGAAAATGTCGCACGTCGTTGTCTTGGCTAGAAACGTTGTGAGTCAAAGTTGTATAATCGATTAGAAGTGGAGGATGCTACTTCGTTGGTGCGTACCATTGGGAGAGGTGCTTATCGCTCAGGACCGGCAAGCGAAGTACTATAATACCAAGCACAGGAACGTGGAGTTAGGTCGCTGTGGGCGACTATGTGTACTTAAAGATCAAGCCGTCAAGGGTGTCTCGCTGGTGCGGCGATGAAAAAGCTAAGCCCGAGGTACCTTGGGCCGTTTCAGGTTTTGGAGCGGGTTGGTGAAGCAGCCTATCGGTTGAAGCTCTAGTGAAGCTAAGTGGTTTGCATGATGTATTCCATATTTCGGTGCTACGGAAGGCGATGCAAGATCCTTCGCAAGTGATCGCGGTTGATCAAGTGCGGTGGATAGTGGGCTAACGAGAAAAGTCAAGCCCGTGCGGATTGAGGACTCGGAGATCAAGCGACTACGCAATAAAGAGATCAGGATGGTCAAGGTCCGATGGGACAATTGCGGTCGAGAGGAGCTCTCTTGGAACGAGAGCAGACTATGCTTGACGAGTATCGGAGTTGTTCCGCTCAGGTACATTTAATTTTGGTACTTGTCTTTCCTTTATATAATTTCGTGGACGAAATTCTTTTAAGAGGGGGAGAGTTGTAACGCCCCGAAACTCAAAAGAGCGACGGGGGACGTTTTGAGCCAAATTTGGAATCTGGCAGTAGGCACACGGCCTGGTACACGGGCGTGTCCCAGGGCGTGTCAGGCTGGAGTCGACGATTTGGGCAAGAGGTCGATGATTTTGGATTCGACGATCGTCGAGCAGAGAACACGGCCTGAGACACTGGCGTGTCTTAGGGCGTGTCGAGCCCGTGTCGACGATCGGCCCGGGGTGTCGACGAATTTCGCTCGACGAAGTGTCGAGATGGGGAACACGGCCTGAGACACGGGCGTGTCTCAGGGCGTGTCGAGCCCGTGCCGACGATCAGCCAGGGAAGTCAACGATTTTCGCTCGACGAAGTGTCGAGACAAGGCACACGGTCTAGGACACGGGCGTGTCCAAGGCCGTGTCGGGTGGTCGACAAACCTCACTCGACGAAGTGTCGAGACCGTTAACATAGCCTGGAGCCCAGGCATGTTCGAGTGGACACGGGTTAGGACACGGGCGTGTCCAGAACCCGTGTGAGTCTCGGGTTGTTTTGGGGTTGTGTCGATGGAGGCACACGGCCGACCACACGGCCATGTCAGTTGGAACACAGGCGTGTCAGGTCGAACACGAGCGTGTTCGATGCCCGTGTGTTGTTCCAGGCGCATCGATTTTGACGGCGAATGGGGGTCACGGCCCGGGACACGGGCGTGTGCCAGGACGTGTTCGGTCCAGATTTTACATTTCAGGCCCGAATCAAGGCCGTTCGTTTCTTTAATTTGGGATCCAACGGCTGGGGGTTGTTCCGATGGGATATACACGGGATTGGACCCTTGAAACCCTATTCACTGAGAGGTTATCTTTCTAAAGTATAGAGAGAGAGGAGAGCCAAAGGAAGAAGAAGAAGCTAGATCGGCCATTGGAGGAGCTTCGAAGCTCCAAATCGTGAGCCGACTTTGGATCTACGGAGGCAAAGAGAGTGCGGTGCTTTTCATTCGCTTACATTTCCATGGCTCCAAAGAGGAACGCTAGGGTAGGGTAACGATCCCTTCTTAAGCATGAAGATCTTCTTTTTTGCATAGGAAGCCCGCTCTCGTGAGTATGCGGTGAGAGTTGGAGGCGTTCCTACGGGTAGACATGAATAGTCCTCGTTGTGTAGAGTCCGTAAACGAGAACGAACATAGGCATGATGTTTGAAGCCTACCCGGACATGTTGGTCTGGATCGGTGATGTTGCATTGCATAAATGTCGGAGAATACTCCGTGCGATTGTTTGTTTTTCGGGTTTTCTACGTGGTAGATTGCAACAGGGAGCCTTGGGGATTTACCCAAAGGTGCACCTGGAAAACTGGGCGGATGCGTGATCTTGCCAACTTGGTGGCCTGAGAGCCAACTTGAACATAACTGGGTTATGTGAATTGTGATGGAAACGTGACTCGGGAAGAAGTTTGACCTGCGCATATGGTTTAAATTACCGTTGCGATGTGAGCATGGGTCAGATGGAACCGTAACCGTTCTATGTTGTTTGGGTTAAAGAGACCTAAAGTAACATGGCACTTGTCGTTGGCATAGATGGGGGTCTTCGGCGGTCTATGGTTTTAATTACCGTGACCCATGCCGGGATGACAAATTGCTCATTGTTTGGTCGTCCAAAGGGATGGTGGTGAGTCAGCAGACTTAGACTGTGATCGCCGAGAATGTGCCCTGAGAGCACGGGGTGTGTGGCCGTGTGAGCCTACGCTTGTGATGAAATGTATATTTATATACTGCTTGTTATGCTAATAAGTGCAGGGAAGGAGCATCGTCGCCCCGAGTTGGGGCGAGATCGTTATAATTTGGTCAGCATTGTTGACCGTTGCCTTTGTTTTCCACCGTGCGGTGGTTTTGTTGCTTGCAGGTGCTGCTGGACCAAGCAGTCAATAGCGGGCTAAAGCCCAAATTGTGAAGCTGGCCCTCGAAGGCCTAATTGGAGGTTTACTGCTTTTACTCATGTATGACCGGCCTGCGTGCCGTGGTTTGTAAAACATGTAATATTGAAGTAAACCATTTGTAAGGCCTTAAGGCTTGTACTCGTGTATGTACGACATTCCTATTTGGTGTTAGTGGACATTCGTGCTCTTTGTGCTGGGTTCTTTATTGCAACTTAAACTGTTCCGTGCTCTACGTAGGACGTTATGATTGGTTGGATGGTTTCCATGAGTACCCCACCCGGTCTGTTGGTGGTATATGGCGTCGGGCCCGGCCGGACCTACTGCTATATGTTTATGGATGGAGGGGGTGTTACAAAAGACACACGATTAGACGACAAAACAAATTGCTAAAAGCAATCATTGGAACACTCAGATTCCACAAAACAAGTTTATTTTTCATCCTAAGTGGATATTCATGGGTTCTTTTGATGTTATAACGATGACGCATACATGTGCTCACCACCCCTTAAAAGAATTCGCCCACGAATTCATTTAAGCCTGACCGTAACCAGAAGTCTGATACAAATTGTAACGCCCCCATCCGTCACATGGCATATAACAGAAGGTCCAGCTGGAACCCGACGCATATACCACAGACAGTCGGAAGGGTTACATAAGAATATTCAAACTATCCAATCAAGACTACTCGTCATACACAGATCATTCTAGCGGAAGCTTTAAAGTTGAAAGAACCCAAAACTTAAATCCAATAAACATGAATGTCCACAACCACACAACTGGAATGAAACCCCAAAATACACTGAAAGGGTACATGGCCTTATGGCCTTACAATAGTTCACTTAATAAATAATGTTTTCCATACATCGGCTCGCAGGCCGCCACACATGACAAAAGTAAAGTACAACTACTCTTTACGGCCTTCGAGGGCCAACATAGTAACATGGGCTCCAGCCCGCTATCTAGCACTCGGCTCCGTAGCACCTGCAAGCAAATTCCACCACACGGTGGCAAACAAAGCAACGGTCAGCCAAAGCCGACCAAATTATAACGACCCTGCCCCTTACTCGGGACGGTGGTGCTCTTCCCTGCATATCATTAGCCCAGCTAATAATTATTTAAAACACATACTTCGCCACAGGTATAGGCTCGCACGGCCAAACACCCCGTGCACTCAGGGCACATTAACGGTGAATCCTGACACTTCAGCGTCTTCACCACCATCACCAAGATGGCAACAACATGAGCATTTAGCCTTTCTGACCCTGACTAGTCTAAGGCTCCCGACTATGCCAATGGCCAGTCCCCTTTCGGGTCTCTCGCACCGAACCCAACCATAGCAAGGTCTAATTCCACTTGCCTTTTGCTCACCGCGTAGTTCACATTAAGACGTACGCACGAGCAAGCTTCTCTCGGATCCCAACATTTTTCAAACAATCACATAACCCAGTAATGTTCAAGGCCGGTTCCCAGACCACCAAGTAAGCAGAACAACGATTCCACTCAGTTTTTCGGGTGCGCCTTGGAGCTAACCTCCAAGGATCCCTACTGCAATCTAACGCGTAGAAACCCAAAAACCCAAAGCACGGAGCCTTCTCGGCAAAACATACCAAATGCAACATCACCGATCCTGACAATACACGTCTGGGTAGGCTTCACACGCAATGTCTATGCTAGTACTTCGATTACCGGACACTATATGCAACACAAGGGACTATTCACATCAACCCCAAGGCACACCACGCACTCACCGCACACTCGCGGGTGCGGTATTGCCAATACAGAAAGAAAGAGCTTCACATGCTCAAGTATAGAACGTTACCCTTGTAGTCTGCTTTGGCTCCATGGAAAAACTACACGGATGGAAGTCTTTGCAACGACCTTTCCTCCACGGATCTGCTCTCAGATCTCAAAACGGTGCTCCGATGCTCCGCCTGTGGCCGGAATCCCTTCCTTCTTCCTCCTCTTTCCAACTCCTTGAGAGAGAGAATGGTTGGGAGAGAAATGAAGGATTAACTCCGCTATTCTCGGCCTTAACAAAGCAGGAAACCATTTGGGTCGTTGATCTTATTTAAGAAAACGAACGGCTCAGATCTGCACAAAATTCCCCAGACCTGGGTCCGAACATGGCTTGGCACACGGCCGTGTCCCCGGCCGTGTGCCTCGATCTAGGCATGATCGTCGAACGACGAAAAGACACATGGGCAAAGACACGCCCGTGTCTCACCTGACATGCCCGTGTCGGGTTCCTCGACATGCCTGTGTCCGGGGGCGTGTTACCCAAAACTGCCACACCAACAGACACGACCCAACTGAACACGTGTACTGACACGGGTAGGCACACGCCCGTGTCATTTAGCCATGTTCCTGGCCGTGTCCTTCTCGAGATGAAAAAGACCAAAAAAAATCACCAGCCAGACACGGCCTTGGACATGCCGTGTCTAGGCCGTGTACTATACAGGCACCAAAAATCCCTTTTTACGCGACCAACTCAAATACATTCCTGTCACCTAGGGTGTGTAAGCTTGGAACGACCTGGATCTAAAACTGGCATCCTATTGTAGCAGCACGCCTGAGCTGGATGTCATGCCTATGGGACACGCCTGAGACTTTAGGTTCACGCCGGTAGCATGGATGTGTATTTTAATCTAACGGGACTTGGAATCTGGAACTTCTTCAGCTGGACACTCCCATGTCCATCGTCACACCCCTTGTCATGGGCCAATGTATAGTGATCTATCCACTGTGAAAGAGGAGAGGGATAGGACCTTTGGAAGAGCTGGAGTCGGGCCGACCTTCATGCCGCAATTGCCGGAATTTGAGTTTTGGGTTCCTTGCAACTGCACTACCAAATGGCTTGGCTCCATCAATGAGTTAGTGGAAACGATTGGTCTGGAGATGCTTTTAAGAGAGCCAACTGGGGGAGGGGAAGGGCTACACATCAATTGCGAATAATGGCCTTGAAAGCCATTTTGGAAACCTGAAATTCCACTGAATTCCCTCCCTTTGTGGCTGGGAAAGGCCTTTGATCTCTCCTAATTCATCAGGAGCCCTTGGCCTTCCAAGCAGTGAATGACCCTTTACTCTCCTTTTCTCTCTCCATCAAAGGGAAAATGCAGCTTTTCTCTCTCCTAGTCATCAATTCCAAAAAGTGAGTGTATTTTGGGTGATTATAAACATCATGAGGCTAGTGGGCCACCATAGTTGAGCTTGGGCTAGCATTTAGGCTAGTTGACCTAAAATTGGTTGAGTTGACTTGGGTCAAATTAGCGATTTGGTTTGACCCCTTTAGGTCCCTTGTGACTCATTGGCCTCCCATAAGATATAAGAAGGGTTTGGTAGGGTTGGCTTGGCGCATCTTGGAGGCCACTTGACCCTTTCTTAGGGCACTTTGACCATTTTAGGGTTATGGTTGACTTTGGTCAACTTTGCCTCTTCGGTTGACCCCAATGGGTCCTTGGTGACCCATTGGCCTCCCTCAGAGCTTGGGAAGGTTTAGGTGGGTCCCTTTGGTTAAGGGGGGGGGGGGAGGGGGTTGGTTAACTGGTCCAATACAGGTTAGTTTGACCCATTTAGGGTTATGGTAGACTTTGGTCAACTTGACCACTTTGGTTAACCCTATTGGGTCCTTGGTGACCCTATGGACCTCTTAAAGGGTTAGGTGTAACATCGTCAGACAACTAGACCCCTAGGAGTGGTTTTGTCATAACTGGGTCATGACAAAACCCTAGGAAGCCCAAGAGGGCCATGACAAGGGGTTACCACCGATCGAGTCCTCATATAATAACAACTACTAGTCTAGCATAAGGATGGCTCCTTTTGAGGCAAAATACGGATGGAGGGGTAGGACTCCACTCTCATGGATACAGGACGAGGATCCAAAGGCTTTGGTTCCGAGTTTGTTGAGGACACCGAGGCTCAGGTGAGATTTATACGGGACAGGATGCTAGAAGCACATAGCCGACATACTAAGTATTACGATGCTCGGCATCGTCAAGTGGAGTTTCGAGTGGGGGACCAATTGTTCTTGAAGATCCGACCATTGCATGGGGTTTCACGGGTATGCGGTCGAAAGAAGAAGCTCAGCCCAAGATATTTGGGGCCTTAAAGGATCCGGGAGCGGATTGGTCCCTTGGCATACAGGCTGGAGCTGCCACCGGAGCTAGCGAGTCTGCACAACGTGTTCCATGTATCCTCTCTTAGGAGGGCTCTACTAAGCCCGGAGCAGCAGATTACGGCCACGGATGGTCTGGTAGCATCTGATTGGTCAGTTCACCTAAAACCGGTCCGGATTGACGACAATGGGATACGAGTCTTGCACCGCAAGAAAGTACTATTGGTCAAGGTTCTATGGAGGAATCATGGGCGAGAGGAGCACACATGGGAGCCTCAGTACCTGGTGCAACGGAAGTACCCAGATCTTTCAGTCAGTACTACTCACGACATCTCGGGATGTTACAATTTACCTTTCATATCTGAAACCCCGTAGGCCTAACTAAAATTTCGAGGACGAAATTTTTTTGTTTATATATTGGTATTTATAACATCCCTCAGACAACTAGACCCCTCGTAGTGGTTTTGTCATGAGTAGGTCATGAGAAA
The DNA here is from genome assembly GCA_039583875.1 of Platanthera guangdongensis. Taxonomy (NCBI): domain Eukaryota; kingdom Viridiplantae; phylum Streptophyta; class Magnoliopsida; order Asparagales; family Orchidaceae; genus Platanthera; species Platanthera guangdongensis. Next base: position 94,297,120 of record CM077166.1, read on the forward strand.
ACCCTAGGAATCCCAAGAGGGCCAAGTGAACCTAGGAATGTAGGTGAGACCACTATGGTCTGCAAATAGTAAATTTTTGAACCCTAGTTTAAGATGACCATGGGGCTTTACCAATACTTCAAGACCCCACCATGGTCTCACAAATCCATTGTAAGGTCCATTAGAGCCCTAAGGTCCATTGGAGTCAACCCATGGTGGCCAAGTTGACCTAGAACCACTCTAGGCTTAAATTGGGCAAGGTGCCCTAACTAAGGGCAGTGTGCCCTAGTAAAGCCCAACTAACCCTACCAGGGCCTTCCTAGACCTAAAGCGGGGTCAATGGGTCATTAAGTACCCATGGAGGGCAGTCAAAGTGGTTAAGTTGACCAAAGTCAACTCTAACCTAAATGGTCAAACTGACCTATATAGGGTCAACTGACCTTCCTTAGCCAAGTGGATCCCACTCAAGTCCTCCTAACCCTCTAGTAAGGTCAATGGGACAGCTAGGACTCATTGGGGTCAATCCAAGAGGTTAAGTTGACTAAAGTCAACTCAAACACTAAATGGGTCAAACTGACCTACAATTGGTCAAACTGATCTCCACAGGGCCAATTGAAGTTCCCTTAGCCAAGTGGACCTCACACATACCTTCCTAACCCTAGTGAGAGGCCAATGGGTCACCAAGGATCCATTGGGGTCAAACAAAAAGGCTATGTTGTCCCAAGTAAACTCTAGCCCTAAAGTGGTTAAAGTGCCCTGATTAAGGGTCAAGTGACCTCCAAAAGGCAAGTCAACCCCACCTATACCTTAGGGGAGGCCAATGGGTCCCCAAGGACCCACTAGGGGCAATCTCAAAGACCAAATTGACCATGGTCAACCCTTGTCAAGGTTTAGGTCAAGCTAGCCAAATGGGCTAACTCAAGCTCAAGCCAAATTCACTTGGGCTAACCTTGTTTTGGTGGATGAAATGAACATGTGGGCTGCCATGGGGTTAGGTAGGAGTCTAATTTCAGGCTTGGTGAGTAGGAGAGAGAAAAGTCTTCAAATGGAAGAGAGAGAAAGAGAAGGGATAATGGGGGAATACTTTGGGGCTGATCCTTCCCCTTCCCCAACCCCTCCATTCAACTCACCAGGACAAGGGGGTTCAACCAGCTCGTTTTGACTGGTTTGAGCCATGCCTCATCCCCCACCTACCAAGGCCGAAATTGTTGACTGGAGGCCATCAATGGCAATGCAGCCTATACCCACCTAACACCCAAATTATCCTCTTTAAAGCTTCACTGGACTACAGGGATTCATTTCCACAACTTACCTGAAGGAGCCAAGGAGTTCCACTGTGTAGTTGTAGAAACCGAGCGGCGCCGCCTTCAAAATGGTTTCTCGGCGATCTTCTCGACTTCAGGCCGTCTGCAAGGTCCTCCTCCTCCCCTTGTCTCGTGGTTAGATCATATCAATGCTTAGGTTCAAGGTTCGGGCTCAATTGAGCCCGAACTAATTTCTGGTTTTCATGGTTTCGGGCCGAAACCTTTCTTGGTAGAATCACCGGAATCCACCCCTTTGGCGGCTGTGTCGCCGCCTGGCGACAGCCAACACCTCAACGGAGGTGGTGGTGGCGCTGGCCGGCCGGGGAGGTGGTCGGATGGCCGGCAAAGAAGCTGGAAGTTTCTCCAGGAAACTTAAATCCAGGCCGTCGGCTGGATCTTGAAGACGATGGGATGACGTCCACTGTTGCGTCAAGATTCGTGTGCAGCAGATAATATTAAACTATAGGATATGATATATGTGTTATTTAAACTCTGTCATACTTATGGTATGTAATGTTCTTAATTTTTAAAAAAACGTAGTCTCCTCTACTGAAAAGGTCACAAACATGAAGTTTGTAGCCTAAGGGTCTACTTTAATTCAAATTGATTTGAACCGATTTGGACCTCAGGTTGGACTAGGGCACCCATTTTGGTGGGGTCTATACATAGGGCTAGGCAAAAATTAAAATGGATGCCGACCATTCATCCCTGGTCCAAATGACTTCAAATTTTGGCACGAAGTCCTCCTAAACTATATCTAGGTCCTGCCCAAAAATACGAATTTTTTGGGACAAGTTTTCTATAGTTTTTAGAATTATTTATTTCTTTAGGGTAAATTAATTAAGGGACCAAATGGCCTCCAAACTCACCCAAATTTGGTGAGAGATGCTTGGGGTCATTATAAGGCTTTTGTTAAAATTTCATCACATTTGGATGTGGTTTGAATAGAAATCATGCCAACCCTAGCCTTGCCCTAATTAGGGCATTAAGGTCAAAACGTGCACTTTAGGTTTTGAGTGGCCAAATCATCTCAACAGAGTTTGAAATTGGGGCCACAGGCTTGGCAGGGATTTTAACATCTCTCCATGGAAGATGGGGTAGATTGGAGTAGATTTGCCCTAAGATCTAAGACATACCCTAAGGAAGGGCATTTGTGCCTTGTGAAGGGCATGATGCCAAAAGACCTTGAATGAACTTCAAATTTTGTAAGGATGGTGCTAGGGTAGTTTTAGCCCTCTGTTAAAAATTTTAGGGGATTTGGAAAAGGGTATGCCTCACAAAACCCTAACCCTAGTTTAAGGCACAAACATTTTAGTGCTAGAATAGGTTAGTAAAACTCCTTGACAATAATGAAATTTAAGTACTGTAGTCATAAGGATAGATTGAACCTTTGGTAATTTAATTGAGAATTTTGGATCAATATTCTTACCACTTCCTTTGTAACTCATGGTTTTGCCCTAATTAATCATTAGGTCATTATGATCCCACTGCCCATTGGAAGGTCTTGAAAATTTGGCAAAGGATTTTTAGACCTCAATGCCTATGTATGAATATTATTAGAATTTTTGGATATATATTTGCAATACCTACTTCACAAGCTCAATAACTTGAAAAAATTATGAAATAATTTGTTTAGAGCTTATTACTTGCAAATAAATTATGAAACCTGACTTAGAGCATTTATAATTCCTTGTAAACATCCTTGAAGTTTCTCAGAATTTTTGGAAATAGTTTTGCTGCACTTGCCTCTTAAGATTGATAAAAATAGTTTATATTGATAAATTGATTTAGAGGCTTAACCTTACTGGAAAATTGGGATACTTTTGGATTCTGTGTTTAATAACCATCTTGAATTTATCATAAATTTGGTAGAGTATTTACTTGTCTGAAATTGGTAATTCATGTTCAAACTTGGGATTTTTTTGGATGACTAGAATAATTAAATAAAATATCGGATAAATAGGAAAATTATGAAATTCTGGTGTTATGCTAAAAAGGTCATGACAGCCCTCTAATAATTATTATAGGGCTATTGGATGAATATTTTGAGCACGTCCCATGTTACACATCATATGCCTTAAGTGGTCTACATTTAGTAAAACTGCAGGAATTAAGTTGGAGTATGATTTTGGGCACTTGAGTCGGGGTTAGTTGTTTGATGGGTTGGATGAATAGAAATGAGTTAATCATTGGAAGTTGGGATGAGTAGGGTGTTGGATTGGCTAGTGTTAAGTGTGCTCAGGGTCGACGAAATTTCGTCTTCCCCGTAGGAGAGGAAGTGGCACTTACACTCGGGGTTAAATCCAATACAACATTTAAGGGACTAGGAGTTGGGTATTAACCAATAATAGTAAGTGCTTGTGAAAGGGAGCTCTGGCATAATCCCATCATAGTTCCAAGTGCCCTCAAGAGCCCTTCACGGAGAATACCTTGGGCAGTCCTGGGCTAAATCTAAACTGTAGGCAAAATTGGAATACAAGAGTAAATAGTAAATCTAGGGTTTCACCTTCACACACCTCGATGTCTCGGGGAGATAGGTTGGGTCACTCGGGCAGTAGGCCCAGTGGTTTTGGTGATGGGCAGGTTGGCCCGGCGAGCTTTGGCTCGGTTGTTGTTTATGACAGGCGGGATGGTCCGCGGAGCTTTGACTCGGTAGCTGATACATAAGGTTGCATGTACATAAGGTATAAGGTGGTGGGTCTTCAGTATTGGTGAGTCGATGCACCGACACCAATACGTTGACTCGGTGAGTGTGGTTAGCACTTGGACAAATAAAGTCCATTACGCCAGCCGACAAGATAGGCAGGAGCACCGCTTAGTGCACCAGCGTTGAGGCGTACGATGTAACGTCCTGAATTACACTAGGCCCCTTGTGCATGTTTTTGAGCCATGAGAACTGACTTGGGCTCAGGGGAGTGCTGACAACTGGGAAGCATGTAACAGCCAAAAGTGTGGGATCGGCAAATTTTTGGTGACACGGACCTGGGACACGGGCGTGTCCCAGGGCGTGTCCTGCTCGGCTGCGTAGCAGTCGCGAGGTCGACGAAAATGGGTTCGATGAAATGTTCGAGCGAGACACACCCGTGTCACGGGCATGTCTGGGGCGTGACCTAAGGTGTGTCTGGGGCGTGACCTAGGGCGTGTACACCATTGTGTCGACACTCGAGACTTTGGTCGACGAAAATGGTCGACAGGGGGAACACGCCCAGTGTCATGGGCATGTCCAATCCGACACGGGCATATTGGAGGGCGTGTGTTCCCTCTGGTCGATGACCAGCGCTCGATGATCGTCGAGTGTCAAGTATGGGGTACACGAACTATGACACGGAGTGTCATAGGACGTGTCCCGCTCATCCTCGAGTAGATCTCGTGTAGGTAGAAATATACTCGAGTAGGTGGAAAAGTACTCGAAGAATAGGGGGTGACACGGGTGTGTGTCATCCCTGTGACACTGGCGTGTCCTATCCGGGTACTCGAGTAGTTAGTTTTCTCTCGAGTAAGTCTCGAGAGGGTTACACGCCCCATGTCACGGGCATGACTGGGCCGACACGGCGTGTCCCACCCGTGTGTCATGTTGAGTATTGAACCGACACATAAAAACCGTCGTAACGCTTGCCTAAGTAGGACACGGGTAAGGACACAGGCGTGTCCCTACCCGTGTCATTTTATATAAAAGGGGAAGTGATAACCCTAGCTTATTTCACTCCTCATTACAGACGTTTTTCTGAGAGAAACTCCTGTTGAGAGAAGGAAGTCGCTAGATCTAGTTCTAGAGGAGAAGATCCGCCGTCGCCATGGAAAAGAAGATGTCGTCGAGAAGAGTCACGAAATCCATGGCCGGAAATGGTGGAAATGCAGAAATGAGGTGAGCTTCCTACCCTCTCCTTGGTGATAGATCTTTAGTTATTTCCTTAGGAGAGATATCGACTCAAGAGAGTTTTGGTGGAGATAAGGAGTTTTCTAGGGATGGCCAACAAGACCCTCATCATATAAGTTTGTATGGGAACTCTTATACGATGAGTTACTTTTATGTAACACCATCCTTAACTTATAAGTTTGTATGGGCATTCTTATAAGTTAATATACTTTCCTGTTGTAGTTACCTATACTTGTTGATTTACTAATATTGTTATTCAAGTAGGACTGCTAGTTTATAATGCTGGTATTCATGTACTATTACCACCTGCTTGTACCTGCTTTACTACTTGTATTATACTTGTACCCCTTTTCCTTTCTCCGCCCGATACCGAGGATTCGCCGGGGGAGCGTATGTGAAGCCACCTTAGTCTTTCGACTAACGATTGCAACATTTTCCTTTTTAAGAGGTCACCCCACAGGTAGAGCAGCCGCAGACTTTGCAGCAGGACATCCAGGCCAGGACGATAGGGCCTGAAGTGACGGTGTCGTCGCTACCGTCCGTTACGGATGTGAGTGTTGTGAGATTCTGTTGTATCCCATTTGGGCAATTTTATAGCTGTACTCTGATATTGTATAGGCATGTTTTAGCTTCTCTATTATTTTACTATTTGGACCCTACTTGCTTGGTGTGGATTTGACTTCTTGCTTATATTATGGTTGGGTTGGCATGTTTATATTGATATTGGTTGTTGCCGGCGGAATAGGCGTCTTGTGGTACAGGTTAGCCCATGCGCTAATGCTACCGCAAGGCGGCTGTTCCGGGCATAAGACCCATTCGTGCCGTGTTTTGGGATTGGGGGGGGGGGGTCTTACATACAATATGTCTGACTGGTAGTGTAAACCAGTTTAGAGTGGGTGAGGTCCAACCCACCGCTTCCGTTTTCCACTACGGAGGTATCTGGGAGGTTCGGCTACAGAAAGGGGGAACTAAAGGTTTGTGTACAGAGTCGGGTGGGTGAGTTGTACTTGCATGATCACATCATGCATAATTGTATTTCATAGCATAATCATCGCATATAACCCGACACCTATTGTATAAGTGGTATGGGACGCTTTATACAATAGGCCCTGCAAATGACCCCTTGGTTTATAAGTTCGTGCGAGCGTGCTTATAAGTTAAGGTTTTTATTTAGTAAAATATATGCTTGCTAGAAAACCGACACCGTATCATATAAATTGGTATGAGACTTTTATACGATAGGAGCCCTGCAAAAGATCCCTGGTCTTATGTGTTTTCATATAAGTTAAGGTTACTTTCTTTTTCAGTTTTTCACACCTTATTTACGGCCATATATCTATATAGAACTGCTAGATTAGTTCCGCCATCATCTGATTAATTGTTATTCTCTACCTTCGTGTCCTCTCCTTTTTTTCTCCCCGCTCGGTGCCTAGGATCCATGGGGGAAGGGGCGGGGGATGATAGGACTTAGTATTTTAGACTAACGGTTTTCGAACCACATCATTTTAGGGGACCGTGGAGCCCAGCATGGAGGAGCAGCCCCGGAGGTCGGCATGCATGGAGATGGGCCAATCTAGTACTAGAGTTCAGACGGTAAGGAATGTGAGTCCTATTCGCTACTAGTTGTTTTTGTTTTGCTTCCGCGATGAGAGATTTGTAGTGAGACATTGATGTACTGGGCATGAGCACAAGATTTTAGTATTTCATTATATCTATGGACACTCCATCGTGGAGTTTATTTACTATTTATGTGATTTTTGTGGACTTGCCTTTATTATTTTGCTACAGTTGTCATCGTTTTGGCCGTCAGGATCAGCGTTTTGTAGTGATGATCTTCCCGGGTGTGAAGGTGTCACTGTAAAGCGGCGGTTCTGGGCCTAAGACCGCGGTGTTTTAAAGAAAAAAAGGGAGGGTGTTTTAAAATTGGTATTAGGGCAGGTTTCGATCCTGGAACCTGTTGGTTATGGATAGCAGGTCGTGGATACCAGGGCAGACACCATAGGCAAGAGAGGGAGAAAGTGTATGCACTGGATCTTACTCAACAACGGAATTCGAGAGAAAGTGATCACATGTACTCCAATAATTTTAAATTTCTCTTTCCTAAAAAATTAGAGTTATGTATATGGAACTAATAAACCAGGAAAGAAAACCACAATTAGATTTCTAAGACTTAAAACTACCCCAGGCATAGTCTTCATCAGCGGCAAGCCCGGTTATACACTATTCGATACGGGTGCTTCGCACTCGTTCGTGTCAGAAGCCTTCGTGGACGGACTGGAAGGTGTGGAGGGTTCACTGGCTTGATGATGAGGATACGGCTACCAGACAGATCAGAGTATTCACCACCACCCGCTACAACATGGAGTCAGAGATCGGTGGAAAGATATTTGAAGCACTAGCGACAATCATGAAGATTCCAGTTTTGATTTGATCCTGGGAATGACATGGTTGCACTGGAACCATCTCAGATTGACTGCATGTCCAAGAGGATTACTATGAGGCATGGGGATTCCTATATAGTCATCGAATGTATTAGATCTGTTCGCCCTCTCTTGCTATCATCCATACAGGCGTCAAGGCCCACTTGCAGGGGGAGAAGTCTATGAAGTGATGTTTGAAATGTTTGAGGCCAAGGTTCCATCTCGGATATCCCGGTGGTGCGAGATTTTGCCGACGTATTCCAGGGAAGCTGCCAGGGCTACCCCCACACTGGGAGGAAGATTTCCGGATACAGCTGGTGCTGGCGGCTAAGACGGCATCTAGATACCCTTACCGGATGGCCCCGAAGGAGTTGACAGAGTTTCGAAGACAACTCCAGGAACTAGTGGAAGCCGGATTTGTCCGGCCAAGCTCTTCACCATGGGGAGCCAATGTTGTTCGTCAGAAGGACGGGACACTTAGGTTGTGCATCGACTACCGAGCACTGAAAACCGACTGACGTTCCGGAATACCTATCCATTGCCAAAGATAGATGAGTTGTTCGATCAGCTGGAGGGGGCGCATTTCTTTTCAAAATTGGATTTGAGGTCGGGTAACTATTAGCTGCGGATCTAGGAGGAGGACATTCCAAAGACAGCCTTCAGTAGCAGATATGGGCTATTCGAATTCACCGTGATGCGTTTCGGGCTCACGAATGCACCGTCGACGTTCATGAGCCTCATGAATCAGGTATTGAGGCATATCTGGATGTGTTCGTCATTGTATTTATTCATGATACCTCATTTACTCGAGGACAGAGGAGCAAACACACGACATATGACGCTGACCCTAGA